>JAGDQO010000847.1:170000-506160 GCA_018342035.1 Solanum appendiculatum
AACATATGTTTTATGACATATCTGAACGAACTACGCAAACCTGATTCTCTCAATGAGATACGTAGGCAGCCTTTTTAGGGTTTGTATTCTTTATTTAAAAGATTCTTTATTTTTTTTATTCTTTTTGAAATGTTTATATTTTAGAAATCATTTTTTGATTTGGTTGGTGCCAACACAGTTAGAGTGTGCATGTGAAAAAATAATCGATATAATGGAGAGGGTTGACTTCTTGTTAAGGCATGAATTCTTTTGGTACCTCTCATTCATACTTTTGTTACACTTGAAAATATTCTCTTGCATGCATTCAAGATGCGAGCAAAACCGGATTCATTGTTTCATGTGCATTGTGTGGTGAGTTTTGATTAAATTCAATTGTGTTGCTTTGTTGATCTAGAACTTGGCTTGAATGTTGTTGAGGCGAAATTTTGAGTAATGTTTGATTTGAAAAATGATTGTAGGCCTTCTTTGACCCGTTTGTGCCTTTCAAAGCTTATCAAATGACATTAATCCTTAGTATGTCCTTTGTACTTTTTGACTTCTTTTGAAGCTTTGCTTGTCTGAGCTTTCACCCTTTCTCATCATCTTTTGAAGTTTCTCCTAATTGTTTGGAGCAATCTTTTCTTTTGTTGAAATTTTGCTTGCTTGAATTTGTGGGAAATTTTCAACTCTTTCTTCTTTCTTTTGAAGTCATTTTTTTCCTTCAATTTCTTTTATTCTTTTAAATTCTTTAAAATTATTTAATTATTTTTGTGAGTCACCGCGACGTTGCGCCTTCAAAAGATGTCAACAGACGACCCAACTTGAATTTAACATGTCACTTAGAGGGAGGTGACAACCCAACGTGTCTCTTTAAAGACAGACGACTCAACTTGAATATAACATGTCACTTTGAACGAGGTGACAACCCAACATGTCTCTTTAAGGCGGACGACCCAACTTGAATATAACATGTCACTTTGAACAAGGTGTCAACCCAACATGTCTCTTTAAAGGGAGACGACCCAACTTGAATATAACATATCACTTTGAACGAGGTGACAACCCAACATGTCACTTTAAAGGCGGACGACCCAATCTTGAACTTAACATGTCACTTTGAACGAGGTGACAACCCAACATGTTTCTTTAAAGATGGACTACTCAATTTGAATATAACATATCACTTTGAACAAAGTGACAACCCAACGTGTCTCTTTAAAGGAGGACGACCCTACTTGAATATAACATGCCACTTTGAATGAAGTGACAACCCAACGTGTCTCTTTAAAGGCGGATGACCCAATCTTGAACTTTACATGCCACTTAGAGGAAGGTGACAACCCAACGTGTTTCTTTAAAGATAGACAACCCAACTTGAATATCACATGTCACTTTGAACAAGGTGACAACCCAACGTGTCTCTTTAAAGGCGGATGACCCAATCTTGAACTTCACATGCCACTTAGAGGAAGGTGACAACCCAACGTGTTTCTTTAAAGATAGACAACCCAACTTGAATATCACATGTCACTTTGAACAAGGTGACAACCCAACGTGTCTCTTTAAAGGCGGACGACCCAACTTGATTATAACATGTTACTTTGAACGAGGTGACAACCCAACATGTCTTTTTAAAGGCTGACAACTCAACTTGAATTTAACATGTCACTTGAAGAGAGGTGACATCCCAATCTTGAACTTAATATGTCACTTGAAGGGATGTGACAACCCAACATGTCTCTTGAAAGGCAGATGACCCAATTTGAATATAACATGAATGGTATACCACAAAATCTGCAATAACAATGTTAGTAACCAATGCAACATAAGCTATGTAGACTTGAACCTACATAAATAGTGAACAGAGTGACAAATCAATGCAACATAATAACATCCCGAATTTAAAGAAAAAATGTCAATTTAAATGGAATAATAAATAAAAAAGTGTTATTTTGAACAGCATGACAAATCAATTTTTAAAAAAAGTATCTAAGATAACAAAACAACTCTAAAATGTGTCATTTTGAAGGGTAAGACTACCCAATTTTATAAAAGCATCATTTTATCTGAGATAACCAATTAATTTTAAAAGATGTCATTTTGAAAGGTATGAAGACCTAAATTTAAAAACATGTCATTTTGAAAGAGTATGACGACCCAAAAAATATAATTTCAACAATGAAACGGTCCACAAAGTTGATCTGGAAAATATTGAAAAGTGGGTGTCAACCCATTTTATTTTTTGAACAATGAAACATGTTTTAACTTAATTAGTGCCAACAATACGTATTTTACAAAAAGTTTCACAATTCTTTCTCTTTCAACTGAGACTGCCTTCGAGGTAATTCCTATGGATTCAAGTGCTACCTCAAATGTACTCAAGTAACGACAAGATTTGTTCATCTTGTTTCAAACAAAGGCTTTGAACTAGACCTTAAATCATCTTTTAAGTGCCCTCACAACAAAGAAAGTCCCAATTTGCGCACATTTAAACAAGCCCTGCATGATTTCATTTTAAATGTTTTGGGATAAAAGTGACTTAATCCTCTCTTGAGCATTGCACTGAATTTGTGCTTTCAACTGTTGTTACGCTTTTAGCGTTTGATCCTTTGTGCTGTCCCTTTCTTTTGCACTTTTTGACTTCTTTTGAAGTTTTACTTGTCTGAGCTTTTTCCCCTTCTCTCCATCTTTTGATGTTTCTTCCGTTTGTTTGGAGTTTTCTTCTTCTTTTGTTGAAATTTGGCTTGTTTGAACTTATGGGGAATTTTCAATTCTTTCTTCTTTCTTTTGAAGTCTTTTTTTTTTTTGCATTCTTGAATTTCAGGGACTTTGCAACTTTTGTTTTGGACAAATTTAAACTTTGAATCTTCTTTTGTAACTTGCACGTCTTCAGTGCGCTCAACAAAGTCAGGCCAAGAGAGGGATAGTGCATGTGAGCACTCAAAAAGGGTATAGGCTAAAAATCTGGTTGTCCAAAGAAAAGGCTTAAGGCTCAAAAGGGACATACTAAGGATTAATGTCATTTGGTAGGTTTTGAAAGGCTCAAAAAGATCAAAGAAGGCCTACAATCATTTTTCAAATCAAACGTTACTCAGAAGTTCACCTCAACAAACATTTAGGCCAAGTTCTAGATCAACAATACAACACAATTGAATTTAATTTAAAACTCACCACACAATGCCCATGAAACAATGAATTTGGTTTTGTTCTAATCTTGAATGTATGCAAGAGAACATTTTCAATAGTAACAAAAGTATGAATGAAAGGTACCAAAAGAATCCATGGCTTTACAAGAAGTCAATCTTCTCTATTGTACCAATTATTTTTCATATGCACACTCTAATTGTGTTGGCACCAACCAAATCAAAAAATGATTTCAAATATATAAACATTTTAAAAAGAATAAAAAATAAAGAATCCTTTGAATAAAGAATACTGAACCCTAGAAAGGCTGCCTACATATCTCATTTAAAGAATCAGGTTTACGTAGTTCGTTCAGATATGACATAAAAAATATGTTTTGAACAACAAATGAATTTTTTGAAAGAAAAATAATAAAAATGAAAAACAAATGAGTTATATTGAAGGACGGACAACCCAAATTAACAAATGTCAAACAATTTTATTTTAATTTTTGGAAAAAACAGTAACTGAAATGAAAAATCAATGAGTCACATTGAAGGGCGAACCATCCAAATTAACAATTTTTTTGAAAGAAAAAGTAATTGAAATGAGAAATGAATGAGTCACATTGAAGGGCGAACCACCCAAATTAACATTTTTTTTAAAAGAAAAAGTAATTGAAATGAGAAATGAATAAGTCACATTGAAGGGCGGACCACCCAAACTTTAAAAATATCAAATAATTTTTTTAAATGGAATGTAAAACAAATAAAATCAAAGTTATACAATGAAAATAACATTATGTACAAAAATTAATACAAAGGTATAAATCAACTTGGAGCGATGCCTCATAAATTTGGTGTCTGAGTACAACCTTGGTGAAATTTTGAGGGCTTTCCTTAAAAACTTTTCCCCTATTTCAACTTTAGCGACCTCCAGTATTCAATCTTGTAGCAACTGTCTCCTTTGTAAAAAATTTTGAGACCTCCTCAAAACATTTTTCCCCAGTTTCCGTGTTGAAATAATGGAAAGCTTACTGGGACCATGACCGAGCTGATATGGCACCTACGTATCCCGTTGAAGCAGGAATCAGGTCAAATATAGTTCCAACAGATTGTAACTTGAATGAAGATTGGATTGAGATTATAAATGTTTTAAAACTAGGTGGGTGACCAAGAGTGTGTTTTATTTGAAATGAACCGGTGACCCAAAGTGGACAACTTGGGTTGGGGAAATTAGCGATTGTTGACCATCTAGTGGTCAACTACATTCGCCAGGTACCCCAATAAACAATTTGGATAACGATCGACTGCAACCCGCATAATCGTCTTTTAAGTAAGAAGTAAAAAATGCCAAGAGGCAGAAAATATGTCATGATGCAACGAGAGTATACATATAATTAAACAAATAATGCATGAATAATAAGTACAACATACAAATAATCAACAAAATATACAAGATGCAATGTATAATATAATAAAAGAATAGTCTACTCAATTTGAAAAAACGAATCCATAATGATTAGAACCTCTATATCCCCAATAGAGTCGTCATTTTGTTTACTTCCCTACTTTATTCAAATAAAGGCGAAATGTCGTGATAACTCAAAAAATAATGAATTCAATTAAATTTTAAAAGAATTTAAAGAATAAGAGAATTTTAAGAGAGTCGCCACATAATTTTAGGAAAAAACTAGAAAACCAATTAAATGATCTACGAAACTAATAGATTCTAGGTAAGGGTTCAAGTGATTCCGAAAGGAAGGTGTTAGGCCTCCTTCGAAATTCACAATTGTGGGTCCCTACTGAATTTATTTTTTCAAATTGAGGAGAAGAAATATAATGTACAAGCATAATAAATATATAATATATACACAAATAATAAAGTAAAGCGATAATATAAGAAACAGCCTAAATTTGCCTAACGTTGATAATATACACAAATGAATTAAAAAAATATCGTTCGAACTCCATACGAATAACTTCTTTGGAAAGTAACTCTGGGTACCTGTAAAGACACTTCGTAAAAGTGTTAGTAATGAATAAATCTGAATAAAAATAAATGAATCAAATAATAACTAAATAAATAAAAACCCGTCTTATGAACATGGAAGGCATTGGAAATCGACAGTAATTTCTTCATCGGCCAATTTTAACATATATAAAATATAAACTTAAACTAAATTTCCATCTTTTAAAATGGGAAGGCCTCTAAAACTGACGGGGATATTTTTTCATTGGCCAATTTTAAAACATATAATTATTTCAACGACCCAAAAGCTTGCTTCTACCAAGATTTCATCTCATATAATTAAAAATCAACAACTAGTAAAGTGTTAATAGAATCACATCTAACTTCATCAGTTTACTTAGAATCCAAAAACGGGAGGAAAAGACAACAAAAACATATGCAACACAAACATATATTTATTAATAAAATAATCTAAACATTACGGATTTACCACTCATAATAAATAAATAAAAGAACTATAAGCTAATCATCAATTTATGATCCACTAACAAACAAAAGTGATAAAATAAAAAAAATAAAAAAATCAAAACAGTAGCTAAAAATAAATAAAGTTAACCCATAACAAATGTAGCCACACAAAGTTAAATATATATAGATCTGAAAAGATAAAAAATAATAAATAATTTAATGGAATGTGATGATGTTTTGCCGGCAGTAACAAATATAGAATTGATGAACCTATATATATAATAGAAAATAGCGACAATAATGAAAGGAAAAGCACAATAAAATGAGAAACAAATGAAAGAGATGTCACCGGAATAGAGCTCGAAGCTCGCCGGTAGGTTGTTTTTTGTTGGTGGAGTTTGTTTTGTCCGTCGCTGGAGCTAGGAGGTCCGTTGGTTGCTGCTTTTGTGGTGATTTGTATGGGGTTTTGATCAGAGTTTTGTGAGGGCAATAATGGAGGCTTTTGGGTTGGAGAAGAAAGGAAGATAGGATTGTGTGGTGGCTTCGCTTGTAAGTTCGGCGCTCGTATAGTCATCGAGTATTGCCAAAACTTCAAGCTCATTGATGAGCTCTTCAATGGATGAGAGGGTATGGCGAGGAAGAAGAGAAAAGCAGCGGTTGTTGTTAGATCTGGTGCGTTTTGGATCGTTTCCGATGAGGTCCGATTTTGTTGTGCGTGAGCTTCGCAGGATTTTTAGTGTTGGTTTCAGGTGGGTTTTGCTGGAGAAAATGGTGGACGGAAAGATGGAGATCTGGTTTTGGTTGTGACTGGAAGGTGATGGGGGGTTTTGGGTCTTTTGGAGGTCGCCGGAAAGTGAAGAAAAGTGGGGGCAGCTGGTGGTTTTCGCCGGAGTGAGTAGGAAAGGAGAGGGTGGGGAACGAAGTTAAAAGAGAGAAGACCAGTGAGTCTGTTTGTTCACGTGTGACTTGCCGGAAATGTTCCTCTGGCGAGGGTGGTGGCCGGAAAAATCATGAATAGTAAAGCAGCTTTTTGAAGACCGAAAAATCTAAAAATTACACTCAATATCTAAAATTGTATTTACCACCACTAACTTAATGATCAAGTTATTGTTTATATAGAAAATTAAAACTCACCAATAATACAATATCATTATCTTAAAACGGTGGGTCAAAACCATCAGTTAATAAAATATCTATGTATAAAATCTTATCTATATTTGAATGAATTTCTAGACTGTGTAAAAAATATTAAAATGAAAACTAACAAATGTAACGAATAAAATGAATGATATGTAAAAAAATATAATTTAATAAAAATAATGATTTTGTAATGCCCCAGCTTTCCAAGGAATGAAAAATGTAGGATTTACCTGTAGGCAGTGACCTACGGAGGCCATTTACAGGCCGTAGTCAGGTTGACGGGCCGTAGGTGAGGAGTCGTCAATGGCTCTGTCAAGTTCAGTAATTCTCAGTCTCTGAAGTTTGATACATGTGTAGCAGGACGATTCGTAATTCAGTAGACGGTCCGTAGAAAGTAATCGTAGAAGTCCTTCAGACTTAGCCAAATTCTGGAACCTCAGGCAGTGATCTACGGTGGTGGTGTACGGTCCGTAGATGGACCTACCAACTGTAGATTGAAGCGTCGTTGTCCCCAGATACCAACTCTCTGAATCTTTTGACGGTTCAACAGGACGGTCCGTCAATGGATGTACGGACCGTAGATGGCCCCGTCAATTTTTAATTAAGGGCTTTTTGGTCTTTTTCTTAATTATTTACCTATTAAGTTAAGTCGGTTATACCCTTAATCTTATACCTATAAATACTTTCTAAGCCTAATTCCTTTCATTCCAAAACTCTCCTCTCTCAACTCTCAAGGAAGAAGAAGAAGCAGCTTGAATCCTCCATTGAAGACTTTCAACCTTCTCCAATTCATGTGGATTGCTTTGAGGTATGAGAGTGTTCACCATTATGAATCTTTTCCTCCAATAGGCCCTTCCTCTTCTTCATGATTTTCAAAGGTTTAATCTAACCTAATTGAATTAGGGTTTGTGATCAATCAGTGTGGGATCTTCAATTATGATTCCAATAATTGATTTTATGATTTCTAATGCACGATCTAGTGTGATAAAGTAACTTAGTGCATGAATTAGCATGAATTACATGATTTGAAGTAAAGATTGCATAAACCCCCATGATCCCAAGCTAATTTTCCCCAATTTGATAATCTATGCTTTGATTGTTGGGTTGAGATATGAATTGATGAAATTGATGGATCAACTATGAAATTGAGCATGAATTGGGGTTAATTGCATAAAGTTAGCATGTTCAAGTGAAAAGCACGATTTTTCTCTTTTATGTGGGTTACTTCAAGTATGACTAAATTGCCTTGATTATGACTTTTAAGAGCTAGCTTGCATCGAGTTGCATGGTTTAAAATAAAGGCAATATGAACCCATTAGTTATGAAGAAAGAGCATGATAGAATCTATGATATGATGATGTTGAGTCTTGAAAGGGTTTCTCGTGTAATGCTCAACTTAAGCTTGTGAAAGGTTTTCTCACATTGTAAATGATTCATAACTTGTTAAAAGGTTTGCTTAACTAAAATTGAATCAAGAGCTTAAAGAAGCTACTCTAGGGGTGTAAGCTTGGACAAGTCCATGGAAGAAGAAGCACCTAATGAAGTAAGCTTGGACTAGTCAATGGGAGGTGAAGTCATGTTTAGCTTGGATTGGCAACCCCAGTTGTGCCTTTCCATGGATATCATATTTATGATTGTATAGTTGGAATTATGCGTAGAACCGAGTGGACGGGTGACAAGTCCCCATATGTCCTATGCCTATGTGCCCCTATAAGTGGTCTTTAATAGACCCATATAAACTTAGCTAGTGGATCCATGTAGGCTATGGTTCAGGATTCTACCTAGTCAAGTAAGATGGCCCTTTTTCGGTGTAGGGCAGACACCGAGTTCCATGTTGAGTTATTCCATGGTCTACAGATCGGTTTGAGGCTTTTCCCACACTTCATCTTGCACAATGGAGCATGGGTTACTAAGAGTAAAGTAAAGAAAAGAAGAATAATAGAAAGATGATTTAGCTTGCTTTGGCCATGGTTTGTGCTTTATGCTATTTGCGTGTATGCCTTATCATGTTTAGCTTAGCCAATTGTATGTCATGTTTATATCTCAGTTGCTAGCATGTTTTATGAGTTTATATGCATTGCTATCATACTTAGTACTTTATTGTGCTAACGCATACTCTTGCCTGCATCAACTTCTTTGGTGTAGGACGTGGCAGTTCTCCTACTCGTGGCTAGAGCATTGACCTAGAGTTGAGAAGAATACTTGGTGGGTCCTCATCCATCCGAGGACATAGCCTTGTTGGATTTTACTTTTATGTCTTTCCTTATGTTGGATATTGTATTGGGCTGCGTCCCTATCACTTTTCTTCGTATTCTATGATGTTAGAAGGCTTTGAGACATGAGATGTAGACTTCTACTGTTTTGATTAAAGCTTTGATATAAAATGCTCTTATGAACTCTTACTTCTCTATTATCTTGTATGTTATGTATGCTAAGGGCTTGTATGAGGCCTCTCGGGGTCTTGTACGCCGTGTTACATCTAGGGGCTACCCTGGGTCGTGAAAAACTTGATATTCAAAGCACAAGGTTTTAGAAAGATCCTAGGATGTCTTATAAGCCGCGTCAAGTAGAGTCTTGTTCATGAGTGTGAAGCACGCCACATTTATGAATGAGAGGCTATAAGACGTTTAAGAAATTTAACTTATTTCATTACTCCTAAGTCGTGCCATAGAGTTTAACTCTATAAGACTCTCTCATAATCCCTATCCTATGCGTTTAGGATATGGCGACCCGAAGAGCTTATGCTAGAAGAAACATGGGAGAGAATGTGGAAAAAAAAGCTCCTCCTCAAGCTTCTCAAGTTCCGGCCGACCCTTTGGCGGGACAAGTTACTAATGCGAAATTTAGGGCTGCTTTCCAGTGTTGGCTCAAGCCGCGACGGCTCAAGCCAATAGAGAGGTGGTGGCTCCCGTGAACCCAAATATGGGTACGGCTGCGTCAAGAGTGAGGGACTTTACAAGGATGAATCCTCCAGAATTTCATGTCTCTAAGGTTGAGGAAGATCCTCAATAATTCATCAACGAAGTGTACAAGGTGTTGATGATCATGGGTGTGACGCCGGAAGAGAAGGCGGAGTTGGCCGCTTATCAACTTAAAGGTGTTGCTCAAACTTGGTTCAATCAATGGAAGAGTGAAAGGGCTCATGATGAAGGTCCCATAAGATGGGAGAGGTTTAAGAGTGCTTTCCTTGATCGATTCTTCCCTCTTGAGAAGAGAGAGGCCAAGGTGCTTGAGTTTATTAATCTTCGTCAAGGGAATATGAGTGTGAAAGAATATGCATTGAAGTTCACATAATTGGCTAGATATGTTCTGTCCATAGTTGCGGACCCAATGGCAAGAATGAGCAAATTTGTGTCGGGAGTGTCCGATATGTTGGTGAAAGAATGCCGCACAGCCAAGCTTGTGCGTGATATGGATATTTCTCGCCTTATGGTTTATGCCGAGCAAATTGAAGAAGAAAAGTTTAAAGGAAGATCTAGAGAGACTAAGCGAGCTAGAACCGGAGATGGCAACTTTTCTCATGCAAGGTCCGATGGACAAGGTCGTTCAAGATTTCGACAAAGGTTCTTCCAAGGCTCCTCTGAGATCCAACAATGATAGGGTGCCAAACCCTAAGCCTCAAGGAGGGAACGATGGTGGATCTTCTTTGCCTAGTTGTACTAGATGTGGGAGGAGGCATGAAGGCAAGTGCCTAGCTGGTTCAGATGGTTGCTATACTTGTGGTAAGGCTGGTCACAAGATGAGAGATTGCCCATCTCTCTTGGCTAAAGGAAGAGAGGGTAAGCAACCTGCCCCAAGTAGTTCGGGTTCAGGTGCTCCTAAGCAAAACAGATTATATGCACTTCAGGCTCGTCATGAGCAAGAGAGCTCACTCAATGTGGTCACCGGTACATTGAAAGTTTTCCATTTTGATGTCTATGCCTTGTTAGATCCAGGTGCTACATTGTCCTTTTTGACGCCCTATGTGGCCATGCGATTTGATATTGTGCCGGATATGTTGCTAGATCCTATCCTTGTTTCTACTCCGATAGGAGAATCTACCTTAGCTAAGAAGGTTTATAGAGGTTGCTCCATTTTCGTATCCCATAAAGTTACTCTTGTCGATCTCATAGAGCTAGATGTGCTAGATTTCGATGTCATTCTTGGGATGGATTGGTTGCATGCTTGTTATGCCTCTATTGATTGCAGGACAAGAGTGGTCAAGTTTCAGTTCCCTAATGATCCTATCCTAGAGTGGAAGGGGGGAAATTCTATGTTTCGAGGTCAATTGGTTTCTTATCTAAAAGATAGAAAGATGATCTCTAAGAGTTGCTTTTACCATCTAGTTAGGGTGAGGGATGTAGATTCCAAAACCCCTACTCTTGAGTCGGTCCCCGTTGTTAGTGATTTTTCGGAAGTGTTTCCCGATGACTTGCCCGGTATTCCTCCCGAAGGGAAATAGACTTTGGTATTGACCTTCTCCCAGATACGCAACCTATCCCTATTCCTCCTTATAGAATGGCTCCGACGAAACTTAAAGAGTTGAAAGAGAAACTGAGAGACTTGTTGGATAAGGGTTTCATCCGACCAAGTGTTTCCCTTGGGGTGCTCCGGTATTGTTCGTGAGAAAGAAAGATGATTCACTCCGTATGTGCATCGACTATCGTCAATTGAATAAGGTTACAATCAAGAATAAGTATCCTTTGCCAAGCATAGATGATTTGTTTGATCAACTTCAAGGGGCTAGTTACTTTTCTAAGATCGCCATTCGTTCGGGTTATCACCAATTGAGGGTGAAAGAAGATGATATTCTGAAAATGGCTTTCCGGACAAGGTATGGTCACTATGAGTTCTTGGTTATGTCGTTTGGGTTGACAAATGCTCCGGCCGCATTCATGGACTTGATGAATAGGGTGTTTAAGCAATACCTTGACATGTTCGTGATTGTGTTCATTGATGATATTTTGATCTACTAAGGAATGAGGATGAACATGCTAGTCATTTGAGGGTTGTGTTACAAGTCCTCAAGGATCAACAACTCTTTGCAAAGTTTAGCAAATGTGAATTTTGGTTGAGATCCGTGGATTTTCTTGGTCACATTGTTTCCGGTAAGGGTATTGAGGTAGATCCTAAGAAGACCGAACCGGTCAAGAATTGGCCTACACCTTTATCACCTTCGGACATTCGTAGTTTCTTGGGTTTAGCCGGTTACTATAGGAGGTTTGTTGAGGGGGTTTCTTCCATTGCTTCTCCGTTGACGGCTTTGACTCAAAAGAAAGCTAAGTTTATGTGGTCCGAGGCTTGTGAAAGAAGTTTTCAAGAATTGAAAAACAGACTTACTTCGGCCCCGATATTGACTCTACCGGAAGGAACCGATGGTTTTGTAGTGTATTGCGATGCCTCAAGGATTGGGCTGGGGTGGGTTCTTATGCAAAATGGAAAGGTGATTGCCTATGCTTCAAGGCAACTAAAGGTGCATGAGAAGAACTATCCCACTCATGACTTAGAGTTGGTAGCAGTGGTGTTTGCTCTGAAAATATGGCGACATTACTTGTATGGAGTACATGTAGATGTCTTCACCGATCATAAGAGTCTCCAGTATGTACTTAAGTAGAAAGATTTGAATCTCCGCCAAAGAAGATGGCTTGAATTGTTGAAAGATTATGATATGAGTGTTCTCTATCACCCTGGCAAGGCTAATGTGACGGCGGATGGTCTAAGTAGATTGTCTATGGGCAGTGCTGCGCATATTGAGGATGGCAAGAAAGAGTTAGTTCGTGATGTTTATAGTTTAGCCCGATTGGGTGTTCGGTTGATTGATTCCGCTAAGGGTGGAGTTACCGTTCACAATGGTTCCGAATCCTCTTTTGTTCATGATGTAAAAGCTAAGCAAGACCTTGATCCTAATTTGGTGGAATTGAAAGAAGCAGTTTTCAAGAAGTCCATAGAGGTTTTCTCCCAAGGAGGAGATGGTGTACTTCGTTACAAAGGTCGCTTATGTGTTCCCGACGTTGATGATTTAAAAGGGCAAATTTTGTCGGGAGCTCATAGTTCTAGATATTCTATCCACCCAGAAGCTACCAAGATGTACCGTGATTTGCGGGAAATCTATTAGTGGAATGTCATGAAGAGAGACATTACGAAGTCTTTGGCTAAGTGTCCTAATTGCCAACAAGTGAAGGTTAAGCATCAAAGACCGGGAGGTTTTACCCAAGATATAGAGATTCCTACTTGGAAGTGGGAAGATGTGAATATGGATTTCGTAATAGGTTTGCCCCGCACAAGGCAACACTATGATTCGATTTGGGTTGTGGTTGACAGGATGACCAAGTCAGCCCACTTTATTCCCGTCAAGACTTCTTATTCGGCGGAGAATTATGCTAAGTTGTACATGAGGGAGATGGTTAGGCTACATGGAGTCCTTTATCCATTATCTCCGATCGAGGTGCTCAGTTTACTTCTCAATTTTGGAAGTCGTTCCAAAAAGGTATTGGTACTCGTGTTAAGCTTAGCACGGCCTTTCATCCCCAAATCGATGGGCAAGCAGAGCGTACTATTCAGACTTTAAAAGACATGTTGAGAGCATGTGTGATTGATTTCAAGGGTACTTGGGATGACCATTTGCCTTTGATTGAGTTTGCTTATAATAATAGTTACCATTCTAGTATTGGTATGGCTCCATTTGAAGCTCTCTATGGTAGGAGGTGTAGATCTCCCATAGGTTGATTTGAAATTGGGGAAGTGGCTTTGATAGGCCCCTAGTTAGTGCACGAGGCTATGGAGAAATTTTGGCTTATCAGAGAAAGGCTAAAAATGGCTCAAAGTCGACAAAAGTCTTATGCCGATGTTAGAAGAAGAGAATTAGAGTTTGATGTTGATGATTGGGTTTACTTGAAAATTTCACCTATGAAGGGTGTAATGAGATTTGGGAAGAAAAGGAAGCTAAGTCCCTGTTATGTAGGCCCATATCAGATTTTGAGACGTGTTGGTAAGGTTGCCTATGAGCTTGATTTGCCTAATGGGTTGGAATCAGTGCATCCGATTTTCCATGTCTCATTGTTGAAAAAGTGTGTTGGTGATCTGACCTCTATAGTGCCAATAGAGATTATACATATAATTAAACAAATAATGAATGAATAATAAGTACAACATACAACTAGTCAACAAAATATACAAGGCACAATGAATAACATAATAAAATAATAGTCTCCTCAATTTGAAAAAATGAACACATAATGGTTAGAACATCTATATCCTCAGCAGAGTCGTCATTCTGTTGACATCCCCTAAAGGCGCAACGTCGCTGTGACTCTCAAAAAATAACCAATTTAAAAAAGAATTTAAAGAATAAAATAATTTTTAAAGGAAAAGGGAGTCGCCACCTAATTTTATGAAAACTAGCAAACCAATTAATTAATTAAATAAAAATGTCTACGAAACCATTAGATTCTAGGTGAGGGTTCAAGTTATTCCAAAGGGAAAGGGTTAAGCATTCTTCGAAATCCACAACAGTGGGTCCCGACTGAATTCATATTTTTCAAATTGAGAAGGAGATAACAATAATATACAAATATAATAGACATGTAATATACAATTGCCTACCGTCAATAATATACAATAATAAATAAAAAATAATACCCAAACTTCATTCGAATAACTTCTTTGGAAAGCAACTCCGGGTACCTGTAAAAACACTTAGTAAAAGTGTTAATAAATGAATAAAAAATGGATGAATCAAATAATAATTTAAAAATAAAAAATCCGTCTTATGAACATGAGAGGCCTTGGAAATCGATGGTAATTTCTTCATTGGCCAGTTTTAATACAAAAAGAATATGAACTTAAACTAAATTTCCGTCTTTTAACATGGGGAAGACTCTAAAATCGATGGAGAGATTTTTTCATTGGCCAATTCTAACATACAACATATATATAATTAAATTAAATTTCCGTCTTTTAACATTGAGGAGGCTTTTAAAATCGACGGAAAGATTTTTTCACTAGCCAATTTTAACGTATATTCAAATTTAATAAAACGTATCCAAAAGAAAACCTAAACAAACAATGTCAAAATAATTTAAATAATTCATAGGCAATAATGATAATCATTAAGACAGTGAAATAACAAAAAATACAAAAATCAAATCCAAAACTACCATATCCATTTAAAAAATTAACAAACTACAATCTAAACAACAAATCAATAATTAGTGAGCAAAGTAATAGAGAATAGAATCAACACAAAATCACCCAAAACCTGCAAACATTCAATATTCAGAGAAAAACAAGCAAAATTTAGAACAAAAGAGAAAACACAAAATTAATAAAAAAATTAACTATACCTAAAATAGGGTAAATTAACAAACAATATATAAATAAACAACAGCCCAAAACAACAAGAAGATATATTCAGTGAAGAGAGGCATCAAGGAAACTAACAAATACACCAAACCAATCCAGCAAAGAAATAAAATACGCATAGCACAGTAGAAATATGAAGAAAGAATCAGAATAAAACAAATACCACAATGTCAAAGCTTGCCGGAGTGTAATTTGCGAGGTTCGACCTCACCGGTTTGATTGTTGTTGTTGGTATAGTCTTAAAAATAATTTATTATTTGACATTTTTAAAGTTTGGGTGATCCGCCCTTCAATGTGACTTATTCTTTTCTCATTTTAGTTACTTTTTTCATTCAAAATAAAAAAAGATTATTTGTTAATTTGGGTTGTCCGCCCTTCAATGTGGCTCATTGGTTTTTCAGTTCTGTTGTTATTTTTTTTCAAAAATTTATTTGTTATTCAAAAAAATATTTTATATCATATCTGAACGAACTACGCAAATATGATTCTCTCAATGAGATACGTAGGCAGCCCTTCTAGGGTTCGGTATTCTTTATTTAAAAGATTTTTTATTTTTTATTCTTTTTAAAATATTATATTTTTTAAAATCATTTTTTGACTTGGTTGGTGCCAACACAGTTAGAGTGTGCATGTAAAAATAATTGATACAATGGAGATGATTGACTTCTTGTTAAACCATAGATTCTTTTGGTACCTTTCTTTCATACATTTGTTACGTTTGAAAATATTTTCTTGCATACATTCAAGATAAGAACAAAATCATATTCAATTGTTTCATGGACATTGTGTGGTGAGTTTTGATTAAATTCAATTGTATTGTTTTGTTGATCTAGAACTAGGTCTAAATATTGTTGAAGCAAAATTCTGAGTAATGTTTGATTTGAAAAATGATTGTAGGTCTTCTTTGACCCGTTTGTGCCTTTCAAAACCCACCAAATGACATCAATCCTTAGTATGTCCCCACTTTGAGCCTTGAGCCTTTTCTTTGGACAACCACATTTTAGCCTATACCATTTCTAAGTGCTTATATGCACTATCCCTCTCTTGGCCCGACTTTCTTGAGCGCACTAAGGATATGCAAGTTACAAAAGAAGATTCAAAGTTTAAATTTGTCAAAGACAAAAGTTATCAAAATCCCTGAAAGACAAGAATACAAAAATGACTTCAAATAAAAGAAGAAAGAGTTGAAAATTCTCCACAAGTTCAAACAAGTCAAATTTCAACAAAAGAAGATGAAAAGTCCAAACAAACAGGAGAAACTTCAAAATATGAAGAGAAGGGAAAAAAGCTCAGACAAGAAAAACTTCAAAAAGTGCAAAGAGAAGGGACAACAAAGAGGATCAAACGCTAAAAGCGTGACAAATATTGAAAGCACAAATTTAGTGCAATGCTCAAGAAAGGATTAAGTCACTTTTTATCCCAAATGACTATCCTACCCGTCACTAAGCCTACATTACAAGCCAATAACAAGTCCTACATGATTTCATTTAAAATGTTCTCACATTAGTGGAGATTTACATGAAGGCCAAGCCTATGATATCACAATTGCATACGTTGAATATTTTTCTGACTGTGAGTGAATTTTGCTAAGTGTCCTCGAATCAAAACACTTTAATTGTGTGCAAATTGGGACTTTCTTTATGGTGAAAGCACTTGAAACATGAGGTTAGGTTTAGTTCAAAACCTTTGTTTGAAGCAAGATGAACAAATCTTGTTGTTACTTGAGTACATTTGAGGTACCACTTGAATCCATAGGAATTGCCTCGAAGTCAATCTCAATTGAAAGAGAAAGAATTGTGAGAAATTTTTGTACAATACTAATTATTGGCACTAACCAAATTAAAATATGTTTCTTTGTTCAAAAAATTAAGAAAATGGGTTGACATCAACCTTTTAATATTTGTCCAAACCAACTTTGTGGACCGTTTCATTGTTGATATTGTATTTTTGGATCGTCATACCCTTCAAAATGACATCTTTTTAAATTTAGATCGTTATACCTTTCAAAATGACATCTTTTATAAATTAATTTGTTATGTCAACTAAAATGATACTTTTTCAAATTGGTTTGTCATGCCGTTCAAAATGACACCTTTTTATTTGTTATTCCATTTAAATTGACATTCTTTTTAAATTCAGAATGTTATTATGTTTGAAATGTTGCATTTGTTCGTCACTTTGTTCACTGTTTATATAAGTTCAAGTTTACATATCTTATGTTGCATTTATGTTGCATGTGTTACTAACATTGTTGTTACAGATTTTGTGGTGCACCATTCATGTTAAGTTCAAATTGGGTCGTTCGCCTTTCAAAGAGACATGTTGGGTTGTCACCTCATTCAAAGTGACATGTTAAATTCAAGTTGGATCGTCCACCTTTAAAGAGGCACGTTGGGTTGTCACCTCCCTCTAAGTAAAGAGACACATTGGGTTGTCACCTCCCTCTAAGTGGCATGTTATATTCAAGTTGGATCGTCTGCCTTTAAAGAGACATGTTGGGTTGTCACCTCCCTCTAAGTGGCATTTTAAGTTCAAGTTGGGTCATCCGCCTTTAAAGAGACATGTTGGGTTGTCACCTCCCTCTAAGTGACATGTTAAGTTCAAGTTGGGTTGTCCGCCTTTAAAGAGACACGTTGGGTTGTCACCTCCCTCTAAGTTACATGTTAAGTTCAAGTTGGATCGTCTGTCTTTCAAGAGACAAGTTAAGCCGTCACCTCATTCAAAGTGACATGTTATTCGCATCGTCCTCCTTTCAAAGAGGTACACTACCTTCATTGTGCAATTTTGGAAGTAACATCGAAGGTATGTGAATGTTTTCAGTTTATGATCAATCCTTTGCCTTTTGTTTATTATTTTCAGACCCATTGACGGACGTAGAGTATTATTCAAAAGCTCTACTAACGTCTCATATTGTTTTGTTCAAAATTTATCAAACCAAATTTGGGTTCGTCAACTTTGTTTGACTAGGATCTCTTTTATCGATCCTAATCAAACAAAAGGGCAAGTTATTGACATCAAATTTTTGTATGATATTTTTCAAAGTTAATATTTTTAAATTTTTTATTCATTAAATAGTTCAAAATACATTTTTTGCAATTTTAATGTAAATTGTTGATAATTATCCTTATTTCTTAAAATATTAGGATTTTTATCGATTAATTTTGATTACATTATTTTTGTCACAGTCGGTTGAATATGTTCAAATATTTGTTCAATTTGATTAAATCATCATTTTTGTTTAATTATATTTTTTACATGCCATTGGTTACATTTTTAATATTCATTTTATTCGTTACATTTGTTAATATTCATTCTGATATTTTGCACAGTCTAGAAATTCATTCAAATATGGATAATATTTCATACACAGATATTTTATTAACCGATGATTTTGGCCCATGATTTTAAGATAATGATATTGTATTATTAATGGTTTCAATTTTCTATTTAAGTAATTGTTTGGTTATTAAGTTAGAGGGTGGTGAATAAAATTTGAGATAAAAGATGTAATTTTCAGATTTTTTAGTGCTTAAGAAATTTTTTTTAGTGTTCATAATTTTTCGGTGACAACCTCACCAAAATTCCGCCGAAATTCGACGAGTCCACCACCAAAAACCCCATTTGTTTGTTTCCTTTTTCCAATTAAAAATCCCAAACCACCAATGCATCATCAGTGGCCTGCTAGCAGTCAACCCACAGTCCCAAACAGCCTCACCCTCTTCCTCGTCCACCCACCACTCTTCTCCAACTACCAGTAAACTTCTTCTTCTTCACTATTCTCCCTCTTCTCCGAGCACTTCCCGAAACCACCACCAGAAACTCCGGTGAACCGCCGGAACGACCATCCAAAAGGTCATTAAGATCCACACCAAGCAACACCACTACGAAGCTCACACAACCAAACCCACCTCCGTTCTCTCTATTTTCTCAGATCCCCATCATCGGTGAACTTTAAGCTCCGGCGGACAGTAACAACAACATCCAAACGACCCTTCAACGCAGCTAACAACAACAACAACCAAGCCAACCGTCGTTGCCGCTCCTAACTCCGGCAAGACAACTCCAAATAGACCCCAAATCTGAGCTTCCACGTTCGCTGGAGGGTAACTTAGATTTTCCCTTTTGGTTCATCATTATTATTATTATTATTATTATTATTATTATAATAAGTGTTTGAGTTATTCTCGTAATCGTTTCTTGTTTTGTTATACTTTAAATTTGAATTTGTCATTCTCTATTTATTTACTAATCTTGTTATTTACATAGAAATACTTGTTTTCAGGGGCGGACCCATGTGGGTTTAGAGGTTCACCGAAACCCCTTCGGCTAAAAAGTATACTATATATAAGGTAAAGTTTTTATATTTATGTAAATATATTAATTTTAAACCCCTCAATGAACAATAAGAAAGCTATTGCTTAGTGGTAGGTCTCCCTTAAGTTGACTTCAGCGTCTAGAGTTTGATTCCCCTTGTGAGCGTCTTATTTTTTTTAAAAAAAAAAAGTGCTAAAAGAGTGGATTTAAATCCCAAAAAAATTCAAGGATCCCATTCCTAAAGGCTAAATCACTTTTCACTTCCCGAATCCCTAAATTGCTTCTTTAGTTCTTCCCCAACACTCAAAATTTTGTTTTGCTGGCTTATTTACACGTTTATACTTTTATTTTTCGAACCCCCTAAACGAAAATCCTGGATCCGCCACTGCTTGTTTTGTTATTGATTTTTATTAGTTTATGTTATTGCTATGTTTCCTTTTTTCTTATTATTATATTGTTGTTCATATTTATTAATTCTTAAGTAGGTTGTTTAATTGATTATTGTTGTATGGTGGCTGACTATGTACAACTTTATTGTCGGTGTTTATTACGTTTTACACTTATTTTCTCTTAATTATTTAGACGTCTCTTTGTTTTTTTTAGCTAAATTTTACATTACATTTTTTAAATTATATTTGTTATTGGTTGTGTTATTGGATTGGTTATCACTACTTCTTTGTTCACCTCATTTGAATTGTTAATTTACGTTTACACTATTTTAAATTTTATTAAATAAACTACTTAGATTAATAATATATTAATGGGCCAATGAAAAAATCTCTCCGTCGGTTTTAGAGGTCTCACCATTGTTAAAAGACGGAAATTTAGTTTAAGTTTATATATGTTGTATGTTAGAATTGGCCGATGAAGAAATTACCGCCCATTTCCAAGGCCTCCCATGTTCATAAGATGGATTTTTATTTTTAAATTATTATTTGATTCATTCATTTTTCATTCGTATTAATTTGTTACTAACGCTTTTACCAAGTGTCCTTACAGGTATCCGGAGTTGCTTTTCAAGGAAGCTATTCGAATGGAGTTTGAATTATATTTTTTATTTCATTATTGTATATATTATTGACGTTAGGCAAACTTAGACCGTGTCTTATATTACTTCTTTACTTTATTATTTATTTATATTTTATGTTTATTATACTTGTACATTATATTTTATCTCCTCAATTTTAAAAAAATGAATTCAGTCGGCACCCATAGTTGTGGATTCTAAAAGATGCCTAATACCTTCCCTTCGGAATGACTTGAACCCTTACCTAGAATCTATTGGTTTCACAAATATTTTTTACTAATTAATTGGTTTCGCAGACATTTTTTATTAATTAATTGGTTTCCTAGTTTTTCTTAAAATTAGGTGGCGACTCCTTTAAAAATTCTTTTATTCTTTAAATTCTTTAAAATTTAAAATTGAATTATTTTTTGAATCACCGCGACGTTGCGCCTTTAGAGGATGTCAATAGAATGGCCCCACATTCATAGTTGAGATTTTTGCAAGCCTCGTTTTCATGCTCAATTCATTTTGTCACTCATCCTTAAGCTAAAGGTTATTTCCGCATAAGAGATTTTCTTTTCAACCGATTGAGTCGAACTACAAACAGTCTGATTCCCAAGTTTAGGGATATGTAGGCGAGCTCAATATTGAAAACTTGATTGTACTCCAATAAATCTTTCCTTATTTCATTCCCGAGCTTTTTGGCGTCTCCATACTTCGACACCGAAATAGCTTGTGAATTATTTGAAAATCTTGCGTTAAATAAAGCGTCTTTCGAACTACTAGAAGCCTGAATTCTTATGGAGCCTAAGATAAGTAGGAAACCCAATACCAGGGTCCGGCCATAATTCCTTAGAATCCTTACCATTCACCGTTCTAAAGAGATGAATTAGTGGATGGACAAAATTGGAATCGTCAATTTCGTTTGCCTCAAATCTCTTTCCTCGATCCTAAGCAAACGAGGCGCAGTTGTTGACACCCAATTTTGACCATCCATAATTTAATTAATTTTTCAAGCTTCTTCAATTTCAAATAATTTGAAATAATTATTTTCGAAAATCAAAAATACTTTCAAAATTAGTTTCAGGGCAATTTTGCCATTTTCCCTATAAAATATATATCTTTATATACCTAATATATAGATTTGTATAGTTTTCACTTTGAATAAATATTTAGAAAAAACATTTTACTAAAAATTGAATTTTAACTAAGTGTGCATTTTATTTCCTCAAAAATCAATTAGAGTACATAACTGATCTTTTTATTTCAAAACAATTAGAATTTTTATGTTAAATAATTATTTTACATTGTTAAAGTTAAGAAGCTTAATAGTTTATTAGATACTTAATTTATTTCGTTGTTTCTAACTTTGTCAAGTTAAAATTTTTAAGGGCAAGGACTAGGTCCCTTCAACCCTTTTATTTTTATGTTGATTTTTATAAATATTCTAGCCCACTTTACTATAAGGAAAAGACCCAATTCCATGGCCCAAAGTCTTTCGACCCAACCCATTTCCCCTTTAACCCGTATACCCCTGTACCTTCGTTCAACTCACAGACGCGCAGACTTCCAATCAAGCAAACGAGCCCTAATTCCCAAATTCACCCGTCAATTCCCTCTTTTCTCCTTCAATTCCTTACGTTTGAGCATGCTAGGCACGAGCCTTGGTACTATTCAAAGCTTTTAGGAAGGTTCCACAGCGTTATTATCCCCTAAATTTCGATATTCTTTTCGAATTTCGTTCAAAAAATGGTACGAATTCGTACTGTTGCCAGCTCTTCATCCTTATCCGCTCAAGGATTTTTGAAATTTCCCCTATTCCCACATCGAAATTGAGCCTCAATTTTCTTGATTCTAGACCCTATAAATACTCATTTTGGGCTCATTGTTCATACTTACGGTTGGGAGACTTGAGATCACCCTCGAAAAGGTTTTAGGAGCTCTCAGTTCTTAGTTCAATTTTTTCTCTTTTTCGGCTGTTGTGTCAAGTTGAAGAAGGTGGTGTCGATCATCCTTGAGCTCGTTGCCTTGGTTCGCTCCCAGAATCAGGTAATCTTCCCTCCCTTTCTTTAGTCAGTTATGTTATTTCTTCTTTGGTTTAGTTTTTAGTGAGGTTTCTTGTTTTGCATAGTTTAGACAGAGGCTACAAAATTTTGTTTGTCTTGCTATGTTATAATAACTTGCTTATGTTCATTCTTAATTATGTTATTTTATTTCTTATTTCTTTATTTCACCGAACCTAAGACGGGCTGCCTATGTATCTCACCAAGATGAGAATTAGGTACGCATAGTTCGTTCAGATATGCCTTTGAAACTATGTACACAATATTTTATTTTTTTAAAATTTAAAAGAATGTATACCGAACCCAAGAAGGGCTGCCTACGTATCTCACCGAGGTGAGAATCAGGTTCGTGTAGTTCAGATATGCCTTTGAAAATATGTACACAATATTTTATTTTTTTGAAATTTAAAAGAATGTATACCAAATCCAAGAAGGACTGCCTACGTATCTCACCGAGATGAGAATAAGGTGTGCGTAGTTCATGAAGATATGGCTTTGAAAATATGCATAAAATATTTTCTTTTATTTTTCTTTTAAATTTGAAAGAATGAATATCGAACCCAAGAAGGGACATGCATTTATCTCCTACTGATGGATCATCTTCATTCGTCCTACCAATGGACCTGCATTCATATCCTACCGATATATCAACATATATCCTACCAATGGATCATCTTCATTTGTCCTACCGATGGACATGCATTTATATCCTACCGATGGATCTTCTTTCGTCCTACCGATGGACATGCATTTATTATTTTAAATTAGATTATTTTTTGAGTTTCCATGACATTTCTCCTCATTTGAATAAAGTAAGGATGTAAACAGAATGACGACTCTGCTGGGAATATAAAGGTTCTAACCATTATCGATTTATTTTTTAAATTGAGGAGACCTTTCTTTTATGATGTTATACCTTGTATCTTGTATATTTTGTTGATTATTTGTATATTGTACTTGTTATTTATTCATTATTTGTTTAATTATATGTACGCTGGCATTGCATCATGGCATATTTTCCACCACTCGATATTTTTTTAAATTTTTACTTAAAGGACGATTATGCAGCCCGCAGTCGTTCATTATCCAAATTATTTATCGGGGTACCTTGGCGAATGTAGTTGACCACTGGATGGTCAACGGTCGCTAACTTCCCCAGCCCAAGTTATCCACTTGGGTCACAGATCTACTTCAAAATAAAGCCCACTCTTAGTCAACTAGAGTAGAGCGAAACCAAAATCTTGATTTAGCTCATTGACCTAAAATGACCCAAGCACCCAAGGCGTGTTTGGCCCATTAGAAAGACCACCTTTCTAGATGGCCTCCGGCCTAAACGGACGATCATACTTGAGTGTTTAAATTTGAAAGATGTATATGTCATTTGGCAAACCATTGTCCCTTGGGGTTGGAGGTTTATTTTAATAGCTTACTGTAGTCGGAAAAAGGATCTTCACAAGCTACCATTCCATCCAAAAGATGTTGGCATTCGGTGATGACAAGGAGTTCAAGAAGGAAGGACCCTCCATGAAGACTTAGTTTAGGATTGTACCTGTGCGTGGGAGTAATTATGTATATCCCTTTTTCCTCATTTTGTATCCCCATTTTATTTAATCATAAAATTTGTATAAAATATTTTTAGGGGGGCAATGGAATGTTTACAAATGGCATAATACATCTTTCAAATTGCTAGGTCTACCCTTGGCACAAAAGTGTCACATATTTGTATAGGACGCACAATAATTGTTTGTATGCTATAGGATATATATAATTATTTTGTGTGATATGTTGCATTATCCATTGTGAACATGAACTAACACTTTTACTTTTTGAGTAACTGAAACAACCCCAAAAATGCCCGAAAATGTGCTTCGGAAACACCTATAATTGTAATTTCCATATATCTCAAAATCCGTGCATGATTTCGGAAATTCGACTTCATATTCTTATTTGTGGGGTCAAATTGAGTGGGAAATGGGTCTAACCCGAATTTTAGAGCAACCGTATCAAAATTCGAAAATCGCAAAAATTGCGATTTGGAGGGTCAACTTTAAAGGGGCATATCTCTTAGCACACAAGGAACTGGAAGGGCTGCAAACTATCAAATTAAAGCTCTTTGAGTTAGCTTTCCAACGCACTTGGTTTCACCTCATTCCGAGTTAGGATGAGGGAGTTATGACCATTTTCGTAAAACCTGTCTGTGCAGATTTGCAATTTCCAGTGAGCTATTTTTTTAGGCGGGTTGGAGACGTTTTTTTTTTATAAAAAGGGGATATGTCCCATACTTAGTCATTTTTCTTAACTCCAAAAACACTCTCTAAGCCCTCTCCAAAAATTCCACCAAGATCTTCAACCAAATTCAAACATCTCAAGCTCTAATTCCGGATTCAAGACTCAATCTCAAGCTTCGATTCTCCATTCCAATCTTCATCAAGGATTCTCCAAAGTTGAGGTATGTGGGTTTGATTGTGGAAACCTTCCTTTCCACAAGTCCAACCATTTATCCTCTATTTCTACTTCAAGTTTATGGGTCCTTATGATTATTTATGAACTCTTGAATTATGGAATTACTACTACACACCCTATTATGGTCCATTTTGCATATTATCATGAAATGGAATTATTATGTGATGTTTATGGTTTACATGCTTCCATGATCAAATTATGAAGGTTGATATATATATGTATGTTGTTGGTGGGCTGATTTATATGGATTTTGGAATTGGTTGGACTTAGTATTCTTGAAATACATGATTTCATTTACATGAACAATTGCCCACCTTGTGTTTGATAAAATGCCCATTTATAGAATTCTTAGGAAAGGGAAGGTCCAAGGTACGTCCTATGAGTCGGATGGTTATGTAATTACTGAAATGATGATGAAATGGACACATGTATATGATTTTCTCTATATAAGTGTTGTGAGTCGACCAAGCCTAGTACGGGGGGTAGTAGGCCCGTATAACCGTATCGAGGGGTTGGTACCTTGGTTGCCTAGTACGGGGGGTAGTAGGCCCGTATAACCGTATCGAGGGGTTGGTACCTTGGTTGCCTAGTACGGGGGGTAGTAGGCCCGTATAACCATATCGAGGGGTTTGTACCTTGGTCCCTAGCTCGGGGGGTGGTAGGCCCGTGTAACCATATTGAGGGGTTTGTACCTCTTTCGCCTCTCCAAGGGGGTGGTAGGCCTTGGAAATACTATATTGATGGTCACTCGCCACACATGTACTACGTCCCACTAAATATGATTTTTATGTAAGCATCATTATACATATCATTTCATTAATATGCTATCTATTGGGTATGATTACGCATTTTTCCTATGATGTCCATCTAATGTAGCATTGCATTGCATCCCATATACTTAGTACATTCAAATGTACTAACGCATACTCTATGCCTACATGATGTCACCATGTAGGGACCGGAGCACCGCTTGACCATCCTCCTCCGCGTGGCTAGTACGATTTTCTATAGTGGTTATTGGTGAGTCCTCCATTTCGGGGACGTTGCTCATGATCTTTTGCTATGTATAAAACTTTTCCTTTCTAGTTATGTTTTGACTATGAGGGTGAGCCCGGTAGTTTGTCTTGGCCCCCGCTAAGTACTCATGTTTAGAGGTGGTGTTGGACAAGTTGTGTATTATGCTTGAGCTTGACTCATCTATGGTATTTATGTATCATTTCTTTTTTTTTTCTTGCTCCCTTAGTCCCGATTTCCCCCTTGATTATGCTTATCGCTTATGGTCATTTAATTGCTTCCGCAACCAAGGATGTGTAATGATACGCTATGAGGCTTGTTTGGGGTTCCTTCGGGTTCCCCATTCGCCGGTCACATCTAGGCCCTAGGCTTGGGTCGTGACAGTTACGTTCTTTCTTTTTCAGCGAGAGGCTAATTTGTGTCAAAAATCAAACTTGCTCACTTTTCAAAGAACAAAGTTAATTCAATCTCTACAAATTCGAAAACGTATTTGGAGGTCATTGCTCGTCCGAAGTTGCAAAGAACATAGGACTCGCAAAATTTGAGTGTATGTATTTCACAAGACATTAATACCCGATCAACAAGACAAATCAGGGGAGTCTTTGACTATGAAGTCACACTCATCTGTTATTTATTTTTCATAATGGCCCTGCTTTCAGGCATTTTTCATATTTTTGTAGGAAAACCGTCCTAGGCAACAGTCGGGGATGGTTATAACAATGCATGATTCTCATGAATAATTGGAAGAACACATAGTCCCAAAAAACATTCAAGAAAGAATACAACAACAAGTGATTGCCACAGTTGAGAGGACACATAATATGTTGGTGCAAACGGTTAGAAGGCACTCTTTGAGTAAATATGTCAGCGACATTAGACTTACAAGCATCACTCTATGTTTGTCTAAATCTTTAAATTATTTTATACCTTATCTGAATGAACTACGCTAACCTGATTCTCATCTCGGTGAGATACGTAGGCAGCCCTTCTTAGGTTTGGTATACATTCTTTTAAATTTTAAAAATAAAATATTATGTGCATTACTTTATGCCATATCTGCACGAACTACGCGAACCTGATTCTTATCTCGGTGAGATACGTAGGCAGCCCTTCTTGGGTTCGGTATACATTCATTCAAATTTTAAAAATAAAATATTGTGTGCATTACTTTATGCCATATGCTAACGAACAACGCATACCTGATTCTCATCTCAGTGAGATACGTAGGCAGACCTTCTTGGGTTCGGTATACATTTTTTTAAATTTCAAAGAAAAAAGTTGTGTGCATATTTTAAGAGTCATATCTAAACGAACTACGCGAACCCGATTCTAATCTCGGTGAGATATGTTGGCAACCCTTTTTGGATTCGATATTTATTCTTTCAAATTAAAAAAAAAGAAGAAATATTGTGTACATATTGTAAGAATCATTTCTTCAATTGGTTGGGACCAATGCAGTCAGGAGCATGTAAAAATATTCGATATGATGAAAATGATTGACTTTGTGGTAAACCATAGATTCTTTTGGTACCTCTCATTTGTACTTTTGTGATGATTGAAAATTCTATTGTAGGCATTCAAAAAAAGAATAAAACCAACCTCATGGTTTCATTTGCATTGTGTGATGAGTTTTTAGATTGAAATTCAATTGCATCGCAATGTTGATCTAGAACTTGGCCAGAATGTTTATCGAGGCGAAATCCTGAGTAAGTTTGGTTTGGGAAAGGATTGTAGGCCTTCTTTTACCCGATAGTGCCTTTCAAAGCCTACCAAATGACATTAATCCCTAGTTTTCTCCACTTTGAGCCTGTAGCCTTTTCTTTAGAATCCCACATCTTAGCCATTAACCTTCTGAGTGCTTACGTGCACTATCCCTCTCTTGGCCCAACCTTCTTGAGCACATCAAAGATGTGCAAATTAATTATGAGAGAAGATCCAAATTTGAAGTTGCCAAAGGCAAAAGATATAAAGTAGCAAAAATGACTTCTAGAGAAAGGAAAAAGGGAAAGAAAAAAAAAAGTTGAAAGAAATAAAGAAAGACAAAAACACTCGTACAAGGTCAATGAAATACAAGAAGGAAAATACTCCAACAAAAAGGAGAAATCTTCAAAAGAAAAGAGTGAAAAGAGGAAAAGCTCCAAGAAACAAGGACTCAAAAGAAGTCTAAACAAAAGAAAGGGGTGAAAAAAAAGGAAAGGAAAAGCTCCAACAAATAAAGATTCAAAAGAAGTTGAAACAAAATAAAGGGACAACGAGGAGAATCAAACGCCAAAGGCACATCAATTGTCAAAAGTAGAAATTCAGTGTAACGCTCATGGAGGAATTAAGTCACTTTTATCCCAAATAAATATTCTACCCATCCCTAAGCCTACATTACAAGCCAATGACAAGCCCTACATGATCTCATTCCAAATATTCTCACATTAGTGGATATTTACATAAGGGCCAAGCATATGGTATCACATTGGCATGCGTTGATCATTCTTGTGAGTGCACTTTGAAAAATGTCCTCAAATCAAACGCTTCAAATATGTGCGAAATAGGACTTTTTTTGTTGTGAGGGCACTTGAAACATGAGGATTGGTACAATTCAAAACCTTTGTTTGAAGCAAGATGAACAAATCTTGTTGATACTTAAGTATATTTGAGGTACCACTTGAAGCTGTAGGAATTACCTTGAATTCAATCTTAGTTTTTTTTTTTTAAAAAAGAGAGAGATTCAAATGCAATCCTAACTGTTGGTACCAACTGTAGTCAAGATTTGACTATCTCTTCACATTCTTTAGTTTTCAAAAAAAAAAAAAAGGCAAGCGCCCACCTTTTAATATCTTTCAAAATAATTTTTCGATTCTTTACTTTAAAAATAATAATTTGCATTTTTCTTGTAAAATTGATTTGTTCTTTGTAGCTTGTGACATTAGGCTAATTCCGTCAGTGTGAGACGCCTATTTTACTTCATGGGGTCACTCTGTCCCAAAAAATGTGACATATCTTTTATCTTTAAGCTGTAAATATTGCAAGGAATCTCATTTTTCTATTTCATCATGTTCATATTATACATTCTCTACTGACAATCTTGTGTCAGACTTTGTAGTATTCATCATAAACAGGATATGTAGGCCCCACAACAGCTCGATCATGTACCCTGTGTGATTTCATTTCTCGTTATAACAGAAACTGGGACAAAATTTTTGAGAAGATCTCAAAAATTTGTAATAAAGATGCTATCTTCAGCAAGTCAAGATTGGAGATCATTTTGAGATATTTCAAGATATCTAACTAGGACAAATTTTTTGAGGAAGACCTCAAAAATTCCATCAAGTACTGGCAGAAGTTCAATATTCAACTTCAAATGATCTCCAGCATTGCCTGAAGTTCAAAGTCAGCTTCCGATTCTCCAACATTGTCAAAACAGAGCAAAAAATAAATTGAGGATGCGAGCCACTAGTGCCTCGTACAACTCCTCAAATAAGACATGAGTCACAATAAGCACAAAGTGATTAAGAGCAAATGATGATTGCTCATATGTGAAACGACCCCAAAAATGCCCGAAAATGTGCTTCGGAAACACCTATAATTGTAATTTCCATATATCTCAAAATCCGTGCATGATTTCGGAAATTCGACTTCATATTCTTATTTGTGGGGTCAAATTGAGTGGGAAATGGGTCTAACCCGAATTTTAGAGCAACCGTATCAAAATTCGAAAATCGCAAAAATTGCGATTTTGAGGGTCAACTTTAAAGGGGCATATCTCTTAGCACACAAGGAACTGGAAGGGCTGCAACCTATCAAATTAAAGCTCTTTGAGTTAGCTTTCCAACGCACTTGGTTTCACCTTATTCCGCGTTAGGATGAGGGAGTTATGACCATTTTCGTAAAACCTGTCAGTGCAGAATTTCCAATTCCAGTGAGCGAATTTTCTAGGCGGGTTGGAGTCATTTTTTATAAAAAGGGGATATGTCCCATATTTAGTCATTTTCTAAACTCCAAAAACACTCTCTAAGCCCTCTCCAAAAATTCCACCAAGATCTTCAACCAAATTCAAACATCTCAAGCTCTAATTCCGGATTCAAGACTCAATCTCAAGCTTCGATTCTCCATTCCAATCTTCATCAAGGATTCTCCAAAGTTGAGGTATGTGGGTTTGATTGTGGAAACCTTCCTTTCCACAAGTCCAACCATTTATCCTCTATTTCTACTTCAAGTTTATGGGTCCTTATGATTATTTATGAACTCTTGAATTATGGAATTACTACTACACACCCTATTATGGTCCATTTTGCATATTATCATGAAATGGAATTATTATGTGATGTTTATGGTTTACATGCTTCCATGATCAAATTATGAAGGTTGATATATATATGTATGTTGTTGGTGGGCTGATTTATATGGATTTTGGAATTGGTTGGAATTAGTATTCTTGAAATACATGATTTCATTTACATGAACAATTGCCCACCTTGTGTTTGATAAAATGCCCATTTATAGAATTCTTAGGAAAGGGAAGGTCCAAGGTACGTCCTATGAGACGGATGGTTATGTAATTACTGAAATGATGATGAAATGGACACATGTATATGATTTTCTCTGAATAAGTGTTGTGAGTCGACCATGCCTAGTACGGGGGGTAGTAGGCCCGTATAACCATATCGAGGGGTTTGTACCTTGGTTGCCTAGTACGGGGGGTAGTAGGCCCGTATAACCATATCGAGGGGTTGGTACCTTGGTCCCTAGCACGGGGGGTGGTAGGCCCGTGTAACCATATCGAGGGGTTTGTACCTTGGTCCCTAGCACGGGGGGTGGTAGGCCCGTGTAACCATATCGAGGGGTTTGTACCTTGGTCCCTAGCACGGGGGGTGGTAGGCCCGTGTAACCATATCGAGGGGTTTGTACCTTGGTCCCTAGCACGGGGGGTGGTAGGCCCGTGTAACCATATTGAGGGGTTTGTACCTCTTTCGCCTCTCCAAGGGGGTGGTAGGCCTTGGAAATACTATATTGATGGTCACTCGCCACACATGTACTACGTCCCATTAAATATGATTTTTATGTAAGCATCATTATACATACTATTTTATTAATATGCTATCTATTGGGTATGATTACGCATTTTTCCTATGATGTCCATCTAATGTAGCCTTGCATTGCATCCCATATACTTAGTACATTCAAATGTACTAACGCATACTCTATGCCTACATGATGTCACCATGTAGGGACCGGAGCACCGCTTGACCATCCTCCTCCGCGTGGCTAGTACGATTTTCTATAGTGGTTATTGGTGAGTCCTCCATTTCGGGGACGTTGCTCATGATCTTTTGATATGTATAAAACTTTTCCTTTCTAGTTATGTTTTGACTATGAGGGTGAGCCCGGTAGTTTGTCTTGGCCCCCGCTAAGTTCTCATGTTTAGAGGTGGTGTTGGACAAGTTGTGTATTATGCTTGAGCTTGACTCATCTATGGTATTTATGTATCATTTCTTTTTTTCTTTTTTTTCTTTCTGGCTCCCTTAGTCCCGATTTCCCCCTTGATTATGCTTATCGCTTATGGTCATTTAATTGCTTCCGCGACCAAGGATGTGTAATGATACGCTATGAGGCTTGTTTGGGGTTCCTTCGGGTTCCCCATTCGCCGGTCACATCTAGGCCCTAGGCTTGGGTCGTGACCAACTTGGTATCAGAGCCCTAGGTTGAATGATCCTCGGAGTCCAACACACCGCGTTGATTAGAGTCCGATTCATGGTTGTGTTGTGCACCACAACTATGAGTAGGAGGCTATGAGACGTTTTAGGCAATGTTTCCCTTCTCTATGTTCTAAGTCGTGCTGTAGAGTTGAATTAAGTTCTTCCCTAACGGTTGTTCTTTGCTATGCAAGATCATGTCTAATACAAGAGGAAGACGAGCCCGACTCGTTGCGTGAGTCATATGAGGTGTCTACTCCTATTTGGTGCATATATTGTTGCTAGGAAGGTCTATAGAAATTGTCCTATTTGCATCTTGCATAAAATATTGCCTTGTGACCTTGTTGAATTGAACATGGTCGATTTTGATGTTGTTCTTGGGATGGATTGGTTGCATGCATACTATGCTTCTATTGATGTAGAACCCGAAGGGTCAAGTTCCAATTCCCAAGTGAACCCATTCTTGAGTGGGAAAGCCAAAATGTGGTAGTCAAGGGTAGATTCATCTCTTGCATTAAAGCCCGTAAGTTGATCTCTAAGGGGTGTCTCTATCACCTCGTGAGGGTTAGGGATGTGGAGTCCAAAACCCTTCTTATAGAGTCGGTTCCGGTCGTAAATGAATTCCTTGATGTCTTTCCTAATGACCTTCCCGATGTTCCTCCCGAAAGGGAAATAGATTTTGGCATAGACCTCCTCCCCGATACTCAACCCATTTCTATTCCCCCTTACCGTATGGCCCCGGCGGAGTTAAAGGAGTTGAAAGAACAATTGAGGGACTTGTTGGAGAAGGGTTTTATTAGGCCTAGCCAATCACCATGGGGTGCACCGGTGTTGTTTGTGAAGAAGAAAGATGGGTCCTTTAGGATGTGTATTGATTATCGGCAACTCAATAGGGTCACCGTCAAGAATAAATATCCTCTTCCTAGGATTGATGACTTGTTCGACCAATTGCAAGGGGCTAGCCACTTCTCTAAGATTGATCTTCGGTCCGGGTATCATCAAGTGAAGGTGAGGGAGGGTGACATTCCCAAGACAGCCTTCCGGACTAGGTATGGACATTATGAATTTGTGGTCATGTCCTTTGGGTTGACCAATGCACCGGCTACCTTCATGGACCTAATGAATAGGGTCTTTAAACCCTACCTTGATTCCTTTGTTGTGGTTTTCATTGATGATATTTTAATCTATTCGCATAGCGAGGAAGAACATACGGGTCACTTGAGGGTTGTGTTGCAAAGATTAAGAGAGGAGAAGTTGTATGCCAAGTATGAAAAAGTGTGAATTTTGGTGAGGGAGGTTGCCTTCCTAGGTCATGTGGTGTCGGGGGATGGTATTAAGGTAGACCCTAAGAAGACCGATGTGATTAGAAATTGGCCTAGGCCATTGACCCCGTCGGATATTAGGAGCTTCTTGGACTTAGCGGGTTACTACCGGAGATTTGTGAATGGGTTTTCTTCTATTGCTTCTCCCATGACTAAGTTGACACAAAATAAGGCTAAGTTTGAGTGGACCGACGAGTGCGAAAGGAGTTTTCAAACCTTGAAAGATAAACTTGTGTCCGCTCCTATATTGTCACTACCGGATGGGCTTGAGGGATTTGTTGTGTATTGTGATGCTTCTAGAGTTGGCTTGGGTTTTGTCCTAATGCAAAATGGTAAGGTGATAGCCTATGCTTCTAGACAACTCAAAGTGCATGAAAAGAACTATCCTACGCATGATCTTGAATTAGCCGCGGTGGTGTTTGCTTTAAAGATTTGGCGTCATTATTTGTATGGGGTACGTGTCGATGTGTTCACCGATCATAAGAGCCTCCAATATGTCTTCACCCAAAAAGATCTCAACTTGAGACAAAGAAGGTGGCTAGAATTTCTTAAAGATTATGATATGAGTGTGCATTATCATCCCGGTAAAGCTAATGTGGTGGCGGATGCTTTGAGTAGGGTGTCTATGGGTAGCCTAGCTCAAATGTTGAAATAATTGGTTGATAGGGAAATGGCTAGGATGTACATCGTTGGCCTAGGTTTGGGCGGTTAGGTTGGAAGAGGTTGGTAAATTGGTTGGTGTGGTCGTTGTGATGGTGCCTGGTCTTCCTTGGTTGATGAGGTGAAGAAACAAGATCTTGATTCTTCCTTGTTTGAATTGAAGGCTTGGTGAAAGAGGGCAAGGTGGAAGTTTTCTCCCAAGGGGGAGATGGTGCCCTTAGGTACCAAGGTAGGTTGTGTGTGCCTTGTGTTGATGGTTTGAGGGAGAAAATTCTTGAGGAGGCTCATAATTCTTCCTACTCCATCCACCCCGGTTCCACCAAAATGTCTAGCGATTTGAGGGATGTGTATTGGTGGGGAGGCATGAAGAAGGACATTGCCAAATTCGTCTCCGGTTGTCATAGTTGTCAACAAAGTCAAGGCAGAACATCACAAAGGCCCGGGTGGTCTAACCCAAGACATAGAGATTCCTACTTGGAAAGTGGGAAAGAACTTAAAATATGGATTTCGTAGTTGGTTTACCCAAGACTAAAAGGTTTTTGATTCTAATTTGGGTGGTGGTTGATAGGATGACAATCGGCTCATTTTCCTACGGTGACAGACAACATATGGGGCGGACAGATTATGCAAGGTTATATATTCATGACTTGGTAAGGTTTGCATGGGATTCCTCTATCCATATATCGGACCGTGGTACTCAATTTACTTCACACTTTTGGAAGTCTTTTCAAAGGGGTCTAGGTACGAGAGTTAAGCTTACTACGGCCTTTCACCCGCAAAACGGATGGACAAGCCGAACAGGACTATCGCAAACACATTGAAGGATATGCTTAGGATGCCTTGTGTATTGGAGCTTAAGGGTAGTTGGGATGATCATTCTTCCATTGATGTGAGTTTCTATAACATAGCTATCATTCTAGCATCGGTATGGCTCCTTTTGAGGCTCTCTATGGAGGCGTTGTAGATCACCGGTTGGGTGGTTTGAGGTTGGTGAGGTGGCCTTGTTAGGACCAGACCTAGTTATGGAGGCTCTTGAGAAGGTTAGGATGATTAGAGAAAGGTTAAAGATGGCCCAAAGTCGCAAAAAGTCCTATGCCGATGCGAGGAGAAGGGCTCTTGAATTCCGAGTTGGTGATTGGGTTTATTTGAAGGTGACACCCATGAAGGGTGTGGTTCGTTTGGGTAAGAAGGGCAAGTTGAGCCCAAGATACGTGGGTCCTTATAAGGTGATGAGGAGAATTGGTAAGGTAGCTTATGAGTTGGAATTGCCTAGCGAGATGGATTTGGTTCATCCGGTATTTCATGTGTCTATGTTGAGGAAGTGTGTGGGTGATCCAAATGCCATTGTGTCTCTTGATGTTGTGGGTGTTGTTGAAGATAATTTGACCTATGAAGAGGTTCCGGTCCAGATTTTAGATAGACAAGTGAAGAGGTTGAGAAACAAAGATGTGGCTTCCATTAAGTCCTTTGGAGAAATCAACAAGTTGAAAGTGCTACTTGGGAGGCCAAAGCGGACATGCAAAGGCGATATCCTTATCTTTTCCACTCCACTCGAGCCTAAGGTATTGATCTAAGCCCTTTCTAAAATCTCAGGTCTTAAGTTCAGCCCCCATGTCATTGCATACATTCATGTTTAAGTTGACAAGTTCATTGTGGTTTTACAACTATATTGAGGTTTTGAAATAAGGTGTAAGTGCATTGTTGCATCCTTATGTGGGGCTGAAATTGCCATGTTTGTGTCTCTCATGTACGTTTCTTTACATTCCGGGGACGAATGTTCCCAAGGGGGGGATGATATTGAAACGACCCCAAAAATGCCCGAAAATGTGCTTCGGATACACCTATAATTGTAATTTCCATATATCTCAAAATCCGTGCATGATTTCGGAAATTCGACTTCATATTCTTATTTGTGGGGTCAAATGGAGTGGGAAATGGGTCTAACCCGAATTTTAGAGCAACCGTATCAAAATTCAAAAATCGCAAAAATTGCGATTTGGAGGGTCAACTTTAAAGGGCATATCTCTTAGCACACAAGGAACTGGAAGGGCTGCAAACTATTAAATTAAAGCTCTTTGAGTTAGCTTTCCCAACGCAACTTGGTTTGCACTATGTATCCGCGTTAGGATGAGGGAGTTATACCATTTTCGTAAAACCTGTCAGTGCGAATTTCAATTCAGTGAGCGAATTTTTCTAGCGGGTTGGAGTCCAAATTTTTTATTAAAAAGGGGATATGTCCCTTATTTAGTCATTTTCTAAACTCCAAAAACACTCTCTAAGCCCTCTCACCATTCCACAAGAATCCTCAACCACATTCAACATCTCAGCTCTAATTCCGGATTCAAGACTCAATCTCAAGCCTTCGATTCTCCATTCCAATCTTTCATCAAGGATTCCTCCAAAGCTTGAGGTATGTGGGTTTGATTGTGGAAACCTTCCTTCCACAAGTCCAACCATTTATCCTCTATTTCTACTTCAAGTTTATGGGTCCTTATGATTATTTATGAACTCTTGAATTATGGAATTACTACTACACACCCTATTATGGTCCATTTTGCATATTATCATGAAATGGAATTATTATGTGATGTTATGGTTTACATGCTTCCATGATCAAATTATGAAGGTTGATATATATATGTATGTTGTTGGTGGGCTGATTTATATGGATTTTGGAATTGGTTGGACTTAGTATTCTTGAAATACATGATTTCATTTACATGAACAATTGCCCACCTTGTGTTTGATAAAATGCCCATTTATAGAATTCTTAGGAAAGGGAAGGTCCAAGGTACGTCCTATGAGTCGGATGGTTAATGTAATTACTGAAATGATGATGAAATGGACACATGTATACGATTTTTTTTATATAAGTGTTGTGAGTCGACCAAGCCTAGTACGGGGGGTAGTAGGCCCGTATAACCGTATCGACGGGTTGGTACCTTGGTTGCCTAGTACGGGGTTAGTAGGCCCGTATAACCGTATCGAGTTTGGTACCTTGTGGCCTTAAGTACGGGGGAGTAGGCACCGTATAACCATATCGAGGGGTTTGTACCTTCGTCCCTAGCTCGGGGTGGTAGGCCCGTGTAACCATATTGAGGGGTTTGTACCTCTTCGCCTCTCCAAGGGGGTGGTAGGCCTTGGAAATACTATATTGATGGTCACTCGCCACACATGTACTACGTCCCACTAAATATGATTTTTATGTAAGCATCATTATACATATCATTTCATTAATATGCTATCTATTGGTTATGATTACGCATTTTTCCTATGATGTCCATCTAATGTAGCATTTGTTGCATTGCATTTCCCATATACTTAGTACATTCAAATGTACTAACGCATACTCTATGCCTACATGATGTCACCATGTAGGGACCGGAGCACCGCTTGACCATCCTCCTCCGCGTGGCTAGTACGATTTTCTATAGTGGTTATTGGTGAGCCCTCCATTTCGGGGACGTTGCTCATGATCTTTTGCTATGTATAAAACTTTTCCTTTCTAGTTATGTTTTGACTATGGGGTGAGCCCGGTAGTTTGTCTTGGCCCCCGCTAAGTACTCATGTTTAGAGGTGGTGTTGGACAAGTTGTGTATTATGCTTGAGCTTGACTCATCTATGGTATTTATGTATCATTTCTTTTTTTTTCTTTTTTTCTTGCTCGCTTAGTCCCGATTTCCCCCTTGATTATGCTTATCGCTTAGGGTCATTTAATTGCTTCCGCGACCAAGGATGTGAAATGATACGCTATGAGGCTTGTTTGGGGTTCCTTCGGGTTCCCCATTCGCCGGTCACATCTAGGCCCTAGGCTTGGGTCGTGACAGTGATGGGTTGACTTGTCCATATTGAATAATTTTAATGATAGAAAAGGGGTAATAAAAGGCAATGTGATTAATTATTGGTGTGTGATGTGTTGAGAATGGTTTGAAAGGTTTATTGATTCATTGTTGATGTTGTATCACGATTGTGTTGTTGTGAAGTGTGCATTGTTATGAAAATGGTCATCTCCTCATTATTTATGTGAAGATGTTATTTGCATTGGTTCTGAGACATGGTTGTGCCAAGTGTTTTGTGAATTGAGGAAAAATAAGAAATTAAAGAGGATGTACCATTTCGAGGGACGTGTCGCGCGCCGCGACAGATACTATGATTCGAGGAACGTGTCGCACGCCGCGGCAAATTTTATTATTGAGGGACGTGTTGCACGCCGCGATGGATTTCATTTTCGAGGGTCGTGTCGCACGCCCCGACGGATGCATGGACAGATATGTCCCCCATGGGTCCCGGACTGAGAGACCGCGGGTGTGTATCACTAGGTCAGACATGCATCACTATACTTGACATTGCATTTCATTGCATTGCATATCTTTATCATTTGTGAACTTATGAGTACTTGTTTGTGAAATTTGTGACTGGTGAACTTAATCTTGTGTTTTGCTGATTTGTAATTGTTGGGGTGATATGATTGAACTATGTGCTATGTAAATTGTGAACTATTAGGTTGGGCTGGTTTTTATGCAGGTTGTAGTTGTGGAGGTTCAGTTGGGGTGTAAGGAGTACCCGTATTCCATACCCTTAGCTTGTGTTTAGAGGTTTGCTTGCTGAGTACCATATTGTTTGGTACTCACCCCTTGCATCTACAAATTTTTTTGTAGGTTATGGGCCCGGATCTTCATGATACCCTCTCTTATCTTCTTGTCTGAGGCTTCTTATGGAGATTTGTGAGGTAGCTGATGGTCATCTCAGCAGACCTTCTTACTCCTTATTTATGATCTTGTTCTATTCTAGAAACAACATCATTTGAGACTTGTTTATTTCTTTCATATCTATTGTTATAAATTAGAGGTTTGTACATGTGACAACCATGTTTTGGGGATATATATATATATATAAGTTAATGATGAACTTCCGCATTTATCATATTATTTGGGTTTTAGGCTGACTTGTCTTGGTGGGATAAGACGAGTGCCATCACGATCATTTTTGGGTCGTGACAAAAAGTGATTCATACAATCTAAGTACTCCATTATTATCTTAGAGTGGTTTGCATCCATAACAATCAGTAGATCAAGAAGCAACATTATCATGGACTTGTCTAAATAATGAACATTTTAAAAAGCTAACAATTTATATATTGTTTAAATAATTAAAGCTTTGTTTGTCGAACTAATCACCAAGCATCAAAGACAACAAAATATTCAATCAAGCATCCTACTATTTTGAAGATATAGAGAAACTCAACAATTTTCACTATGCCCAAACTTAAGATTGGAGGTAAGAAAATCAATAATACGATAAAGCCATAAGATGATCAAAATTTAGGGAGTGAGCAATATTACTAAGACAATGATAGATTAATAATAAGTAGAACATATATTATTATCAATCTAAATTGAAGTAGGATCCCAATGAAAGCAATCACAATAACTATTATAGTAACTTGCATGAACAAAGACAATAGAGCATTGAAAACAGGCACAAAGATGTTAATGACTTGCCAAACACATAACCTAATGGTCAAAATCAACCTCCTCTTCATTTAACTACCCAATTACTTTGGTCCAAAGAAAAAAAATATCATATTTATTTTTTGTAAGTTTTACTCGCAACCTTTGAGACTATAATACTGAAAAAGTTCTTTCACGGTATAGTAGCCTTCCATTTCACCTCTAGGATAATCTTTTATAAACACAGTTATTGTACTTTAGTTTTAAAATAAACACACTCCTCCAATCAAATCGAATAACTCCTCTCATACTCGATTTCAAAGATCTTATATCTTTCACACTCCTTGTAGTATGTTTCGCATCAATAAAAACTTTATTGATTTCGATAAAATCTAGATGAATCATGACTGGCGTTCATGCAGGAAGCATGTAGTGACTAACCTTAGTCAAGTGAAGTGATATAATCATACATCTCTATCAACAAAGAAAGATTACTAACATACAAATCTATCATAAAAGTATCTTGAAAAAAACTTTAATTTCTTAGCAATTCCACAACATATCATTACAATTCTCGAAATTGCTAATTTGCTCAATATTATCTATTATTATTTTAATAATCTATCCAAATATACTGTTTGTGGTGTTTCGACTATCACATGATTTATTGTTATTTTGGATCCTCTTTGGTAGACGTTTGCATTGTTTCGTTGTTATTTGTTATATTCTCTTCATTGTCTCCTTCTTCTTTATATTGAAATTTATTGCACTTGAGCCGGGGGTCTTTTGAAAATAATCTTTCTACCTTCACGAGGTAGTGATAAGGTCTGCGTACATTCTACCCTCCCCAGATCTCACTTGTGAGATTTCATTGGGCATGTTGTTGTTGTTGTTGTTGTTGTTTCCTTCTTCCTTCCCTCCTCCTCCTCCTTTTTATTCCATGTTTAAGGCTTGTTTAAAGCTAAAATCGATGTGCGACACGTAAATTGTTTCGAGTGTACAATATCAAAGACTCCAAACATTGAGAGGAGCTCATATCTAAGTTTTGGGGTTGTTTAAAAGAGATTTAAGTTTGTTGGCATTGAAGAAAAGATGATTTGCAATGTATACTTTATTGTATCAACTGTATATAGATTTATATGTATCCCTGATACATAATTAAACATCATCTATACATGATTATACACTATTTTGTACAACATTGATACATTATATATGCATATCAATACATTACATATACATATGACCATTTTGTTGTAAATAAATTTTTATTACTTGTACATATTGGTAAGTAACCTTTTATTAAAAAAGAGTTTATTTTTTATTTTATTTTTATTGGTCCAAGTAATTCATACAATCTAAGCATTTAGAGATAAATTTATTTTTTTTGTATTAATACATAGTTAGCTCCTTACATTTGTTAGGATATTCAATTTAGACACTTGAACTCATATTTCGGTTGAACACCTCAATTTTTGATAAAATGTTTCAACTAGATAGTTCAATTTTTTTTTAGAATTTGAACATGAATTCATTTGTCTGTTAGGTAGTTGACTTAACTACATAAAACATATCATATCTTTTAATTATACACATCAATCTCAAGTAGAAAAAGCTTGGGGGTTTTACGACTTATTGATATGAATGCATATAATTAAAGGATATGCCATATTTTATGTGGTTAACTTAACCACCTAATAGATTAATGAGAAGGCACTCAAAAAACAAATCAAAATTTAAATCGAAAGTGTTCAATTTGAACTATAATTTTTTTATTAGCTTTTCATGTGAAGAAATTTTCGTTCTAAATTTTAAGTGTATTGTCACATCTAGTTTGATACATAAAATCGTGAACTTCTTTAATAAATATGTCTTCTTATTCACTTCAGATTCTCTCATTCATCTTTTATCTTCTTCTACTAATATAATATTTTGATCTTTAAAAATTGATAGGCATGTCTCAACAATTCGAAATGTCTGTATATTCAATTGAATCTGGTGTATATAAATGCGAAGAGTATTGTATAATGAAAACACCGAGCAAGTCATTGTTCTCAAACTATTTGAAATTCATATCTAAAAAAACTAACAATAATCTGATTGTAGGGTAAAAAATGGCATCATATGACTTACACTGTAAATAATGATTTGATTGGGATACATTATTGCAATCTCATTTCTTTAAGATCTTTAATCAAACAATTGTTCTTCTACTGAGTTCCCTTCCTTTTTAACTTCAATTTCCATCCATGAATATTCAACAGTATTATCAAAATCAACTTCTTTCATATTTGGCTCTTCTTCATCCTCTTGTATTGTTTTTCTCTGGCACATTGTTCTGGAGAGATGTTGTCCTTTCTTGCCTAGACAAGTCCCAGCGTTTGTGAATATGCCTAATACTCATTTTCTCGAAGTAGCTGGATTGGTATTTATCAAAGATGATTTTGTACTTTTGGTGTGTTATGTCAATGATTTCTCTATCGCCAAAATATTGCTTAAAATAATTGAGGCATATTCCTTGGCTCCCAAAATTTTGGGGGGGAGGGGGGGATGCTCAAATTTTTACAAAGAAAAAATTATGATAAAAGTATATTTATTTTAAAAAGTTATACTAATTTATTCTTCTTTAACCCCATTTAAATAGAAGAAATCAAGAAACATAGTTTTGTCTTCTTACCTTTTTTTCGCGAACACTCACATTATTTATCTTTCTTCACTCATTTTGCACTCTCTTTCTTCAAAATTTTGATAACTCTATCAAAAATATCAATCAATAGTCGAAAAGTGTTGAACAAAGTGAAATATTATTTTTTGTTTCTCCTTAAGTTTTCAAGTATTTCAACAAACATATTAAAGTAGGGTATACCAATTTATCAAATTCTCGAATCATATTTTATGGTTCTAACTTTTATGTTTATTTAATGTTTATCAACTTATTACTTATAGAATTATGTTAACAATTCATATAATGATTGCCTTATTAAAAAGGGATTTTTCAACGTTGAATTGATAAAATCTTATCTAAAACTAATAATTTTTAAAAAGATATTCGAAGAAATCAATTATAAAAAAGATATTGAGTAATAATTTGCATTTAAAATGTTAGAAAAATAAATACATATGAAGTTTGTTTAGATATTAGGCCTTTGATTGAAATTTCACTTTTAGTGTAACACCCCAGAAAATTTCTAAGTTAAGACCGAACCATTCTTGAATTGCGTATAAGGTCGTACCGAATGATTCTTAATTGTTCTTAGATTCTAAGGTCAATTCATTAGTGTGGAAATGATTTTGGATATCAATTTAGGTCACTAGAATCCCCTAGCACAAAGTTGAGTTGAAATCTTCCTTATCGAGTAAGTTTTGACCTAAGATTCTACTTAGGTCAACTTCAAACGATCATATCTCTCAGCACATAATGAGTTAGGTGGTCCATGAGTTATCAAATCGAAGGTCTTTGAGTCCTCTTTCCAACGTCTCCAAGTTTGCTTAATTTCGAGCTTGGAGAAAAAATAATTCCCGTTTGAGTGATGTCTCTCTATTTAAGGCATCTCATTCGTTTTAGAAAAAGGTATTTTGATAATTTCCTTTTTTCCACTAGGTTTAGTACGTTTTCCTCACCCAATTAAGGGTCTAATCATATTCTAAACCACTCTTTGTCGTTCCTAATGTCACACCCCGAGTCTACACCCTGGACGTGGCCGGCACACGAGAACCATTGTTGGTCCCCAAGAGAACCTTTGGCCTGGTTGAATACTTAGCGGAAGACTTACTCAAGCGATAAAAAGCTTAAAACAGAATTTTTGAACATTTAAACTCAAAGTAAAAACTGAACTCAAATTGTCTGTAAAATACTCAATAACATAAGTATTATAGTTTTAAAAACACATCTCAAGAAAAATAAATATTGAAGGACTCCTCAACTCTAGCTATCTATGAAGCCTCTAACATTAAGATATGTATCAGGACAAGACCCACGACACCTCAACCAACTAATAAAAGAAATAAAAATGGGGTCCTCCAGAATGCAAAGAGGCTCACCAAAGCTAACTAGGAGTGCTAAGTGATCTCAACGAAGCGTCTATTGATGATCCTGAACACCTGTATCTGCATCATAAAAAGATGCAGGTCGAATGACATCAATACATTGAATGTACGAGTATGTAGTATAGCTGAACGGATAAATAACTGAATTGATAGGGTTGAAAGAATACTCACCTCAACTCAACTCAATACAAAGCAATAACTAGAGATGAAAACATTTAAAGCTTTATAAATAAAAGATGTTAACTCAAGGATGTATATAAAAATACAATAAAATACTTTTTACTCTTATTTAGGAGATTCTCAACCGACAACCATCACTATGAGCTACATGATGATACATCGTCTCGCCCACGCTGCCAGAACTGTCTTATACCGTGCCGGAGTATAGATCCTCTCAACTAAGTGGATCCACTAAGCTATAAGGATTCATCTAAAAAGTATGATCCTGAACCCATGTTGACAAGACATGGTTTATGGAGGCTGTGAGTTGTCTGAACTCTCTCCCATATCGATGCTCAATACTACTCCCAAAATTATTGCTCATGCTCAGTGTTTAAAAACATTCTCTTTTCTCAATTTGAGGTAATTACTCAAAAGATCCTCTTAAAAGAGGTAACTGCTCTGAAGTATCTCTGTACTCATAAACTCAATTAGAAAACAAAGTTTCTCTTTTCTCAAATTAAAACAATTATATTAGGGAATTACTTATTTCCCTATACTTTTCTCAAAACTCATCTTTTAATCTTTCTTAGAATCAATTTTAAAGTCCAAGCATTTGTTCTAAAAAGATTCTCAAACTCATCCTTACTTTCTCAAAAACTCAGTTTAAAATAAAAATATTGGCTTTAAAAGATTCTCAAAATTTGTAACTCAAAATAGGATTCATGCTGAATTATTGACATGAACAACTCAACTCAAGGATCTCAATAACAATATAGAAAAACTCAATACTCAGAATTCAAGAACTCAACGATACTACTCATCTCAAGAATACACAATTAATAGGGTTCATGCTAAAATATAGACATGAACGATCAACTCAAGAATCCCAATTCATAACATATAGCAATTCAATAATTAGGAATAGAATTTCAAAAAGAATTAGGAACTCAAGAACTCAGAATCAACTCATCTCAAGAATACTCGAATCTAAGGATAGGACCTAGATTACTCTTTTACTGATTTGAAAGTAGATGTAGGATGTGAGGACGAACTAGTCGAACACTATGATAGCCTTACATACCTGGAAGAACAAAGTTCTTGAAGAATCTTGAAGAAGAACTTGATTGGAAGACTTGAAACCCTAGCTTGAAGAAGAACGATCAAGAAAACCTTTCTTGAGATTCTTGAATTAGTTTCTTGAAAACTTTATGGCCAAGAATTATGATTTTCGTTAATGATTCATAATTGTATGAAAGAATTTGAATTCAAAAGGACGGAATTCTTGAAGAGGGACTTACCTTGAAGAAAAACCTTGAAAAAGATGGAATGAATCTTGAAAAAGATTGAATGAATCTTGAATGGAAGTCCTATGGTTTGATTTTTCTTTAGGGTTTGAGAGAGAAGAGAATAGGGAATTAAGAGATGAAAATCTGATTGTTTTAGGACTTTTATTAGTCAAGAAATTCGTTTAGGGTTTTCTTAGAGATAAAAAGACAAAAACGACCTTTTAAATATTTTTCCATCGGCTAATTCGTCACTGTACTGTATCAGGTTATTAAAATGGTCATAACTTCTTACTCGGAACTGAGATTGTTGCGAAATTGGTGGCGTTGGAAAGAAGATTCAAATACCTTTAATTTGATATGTTATGGTCCACGTAACTCTTTATATTATAATAGATATGGTTGTTTGCAGTTTACCCAAGTAGAATCTTATGTCAAAACTTATGCGATAATGAAATTTTCAACTCAACTTTGTGCTAGGGGGTTCCTGTGACCTTAAGTCATATCCAAAATTATTACCATACTAAAGAATTGACTTAAACACCTAAGAACAATTAAGAATCACTCGGTATGACCTTATACACAAATGCAAGAATGGTTTGGGTCTTAACTTAAAAATTTCTGGGGTATTACAATATCTCCCCTTTGGGATCATTCGTCCTCGAATGATGGTTAAACTGAGAATGGAGGGGAAAGAGTTACTATCACTATCTTTCTTGACTTTTGAGCGTGCCTACTAACATAGGTGAAAGTGATTCATATTGAGAGTTTTGAAACTGGACTCGAGCACACTTTGCACGAAGCTCACATAAGATTTCAAGATTATAGGTCATGATATGAAACAAAAGTATCCGGGAACGAAGTAAGAATATGAATACTATGCCTTGAATGATAAGACTAGTAGCTTTTAAGCTTAGCAACACTTCTCAACTATGCTCTCCTTTCTGATTACTAACTTCATTAGCTACAACTCATAGCTCCCCCTAGAGCATATGACTACTTTTATCAAGGTCTAAGTTAAACTGTCTTCTCTTACTGTGTTCAAGCCTAACCTCTAAATCACAAGATGCTAAACATGAGATGTTTATACTAATCTAAACCACAAGATTCAAGTTTTATGCCTCTATAGGTAATCTCATCCAATGAATACCACTCCTTACGACTACATTCAACCAAACTTCGAGTCATAGTCAAGAACCACCTAATGCATTATGTATTCATCCACATGTTATCAACACCTCATTCAAGCATAGAATTATAACCACTCCATGGACTCCTACTAACCAACCTTCTAAGAATATCTCATTCTCTCATCATCTCTATCAACTTAAATTTCACGCATTACTACTAGGAACCGACTAATTGCTCTCATTTAACTATTACTTATAGTAAAACTTCATCCTATTCCTCCTCCACATTATAACTTTAGATGGAATAAAATCACCACCACTACCACAATAAGAAACATCAACCTTCCCCTTCTATCATCACTCAACTACTATCATCAACATCACTCTCTAACTAAAATGATCACTGAAAGAGCTTTAGGGTGAAAGATCATAAGCATTATTCATTCGAGAAATCTAGTATAAGAATATGTATGACATAACATTATGTTGCTAGTCATTGAGAGTAAATCATGAATTATCGAGGCTGAGCATACTATGAGACATGAGTGCTTATATAAATAAGTTCATATTATGAGGCTGATATCTATAAATTTATGGAGTAAGATAGAGATCAATGGGCTAAAGTCTTTGCCCCTCATTTTGGGAACTGAGCATGTGTGTGAATCTCTCTAAAGTGTATGAGCATAAGTCATGAACACAATTTTAATATAAGAAACATCAATAAGATATTGGAATAACTGAACTTTGAGGAATACGCAAGATTAGGAATGGATCGATATATCACTTTAACCCTTTATGAACACATTACTATCTGACTCTCAACACTTGACTTTGTTTCTCATCTTATCATCTCCCCCTTAGGTATAAAGCTGATACTCTAAGGCTATGGATCTATTTCATCATCTCTAAACTGATTTACATTCGCTTTACTCTAATACTTGGGAAAGACTTATCTCATGGCTTTTGAACCCTCTATGTGCAGGTAGTAAGATTCCTTCTGAGACCTCTTTCTGAATTGCTTCTCTTAACCCCTTATCATTAGCTTATAGAGTCGTTTAGTCTAACTCTTAATAGTCCGACTTCTCCTTTTTAGTATGTTAATACCGCCTTTCTAAGTTCATGTCTACCCAACTACAGAAAATTTGAACTATATTTAAGAGGCTCATCATTGGCTATATATGATCTCTTCGTCCAACTCTTAAGGGTAATAAATAATGCTTACATCAGCCTACTCCACATTAACAGCTCAATATACTATCTAGGCACACATGAAAAAAATCATTAACTTAATTGGAACCTCGTCTGACTACATACAATTTCAGGTACACCTCTTAATACCCTTGTTAATACAATGACTTAGCCATACTCCCTTGCTCTCATCTAAGAGTCATAATACCACACTTGTACCACTCACACTTATCAAAAAGTAACACCATAATTTCTCACTTAATTTATGTCAAACCTACTAGATTAGATCTCGAACTAACATCATCACCCTTATGTTGTCATCCTTTTTATCACGACACTCATCTCAAATTCAAGCTTAGTATCTAGTACTAAACACGGACATCAATATAATTGCTCGCATACTATACTACTAGATAAAATTAAGAAACATTCGCTCACTAAGACCTCATGACAAATAGTAAATATTTATGGCGAAATGGTCTGGTGGACCCTTGTACTTGTATCGGTTTGTATTGTGAACCCTTCTACTTACCCCTTTGTCATCTGGACCCCAGAACTCATCCAAACGCAACATTTTAAACACATTTTTTGATGTGGCATCCTATGTGGTAAGGGTCCACACGGAGCGTGTGAAACACACAAAACAAGAGCGTGAGATACATTATAAAGGCACCAACAATCCTTTTTTGACCTTTAAAGACCATCTCTTCTTCCTTTTTTGCTCTCAACACCATTGTTGGGTAAATTTAAGCTTTTTTTCTAGTCTCTTTCTTGATCTTGTCTTTCCAAATTTCTTCTCCTTTATTTTTTTCTTTCGATTTACTCATCTCTTTTTTGTTGTGCGATTCTATTGTATTTTTGTTGGTTTAATTTTATTAGTCGTCACCATGACGATTTGATGTTGCTAGTGGAATCTATGTTGAACTATAATGATTTATAATAAATACATATCACATATTTGTTTTACATATAATTTTCCCTAAAATGAATACTCTATGCCTAAAGTTAGAGAGGGTCTCAGGCCCCAACTGAAATTTGGTGGGGCTTAGTGAAAAGTGTATTGGGAGTTTGGGCGGTGAATGCTTTTCTACGTTGATCTGTTCGATAAAGCTGGCAATTGCTTTAAACTCGCCAAATCATGTTAGTTCTTTTTTTTCCATTTTTCTACACAATTGTTTATTATTTTAGAAGATCTAGTATTATGTTTTTGAATCCCTAAATTCATATACTGGTGATCCCACTCAGGTTCTATTTTTAAGATTTCATTTCCCATCTTCACCAAACATCATTGTATGAAATGCTGTGAGAATCTATAAAAAATTTCTCAAACAAATACATATAGCGAAAATGCAAGAAATACAAAGTAACAAATAGCTTGAAAAACTAAGAAACTTACAATGATAAAATGTCCTCCAACTGAGCTTGTGGGAGAAGGAGAAATTGTGGCAATGAGTTCGTGGGAGAACTCGTCGGAAAAGGGGAGAAGATGAAAATGGCGGAAGTGACTAGATGAACAACGAAAAGTTACTTTTCTTTGTTCATACTAGTCATTGCCTATATGGACTGCAATATTCCTACGTGGATTAAAAGTTTTTTTTATTTAGCCCACGTGTAAGTGTTTGTGCAACACGCATAATACCACATCAAAAAATGTGCTTAAAATGTTGCGTTTGGATGGGTTCAGGGGTCCAGATGACAAAGGGATAAGTAGAAGGGTTCACAATACAAACCGATACAAGTACAAGGGTCCACCAGACCATTTCGCCAATCTTTATCCCTCATTCTACATACTTATAGTTTACCGTCACATTCCCTTTCACAACTTAAGTACTATTTACCCATTCACTATTCATCATTACTTAATTAGTTCTATTATCCTCTGAATACCATGGGGCTCTCCCTTACGAAAATCATATCTATCACCTCATGAATACTCTGCTCTTCTATTCAACACATATACTTGGCCTTCACTAATACAATGTTACATTGACATAAACTCCCTTCTGGTTAAAGTATACTCTAACTCATCCATACTAGTAACTCTTACTATACCTTCTATCATGAAATCTACACAAACTCATCACTTCTTAGTCTACCCATAAGGGAAAACTCCTCATTAATAACTTACTAGGTGCATGACTGCAACTTAATTTACCTCATCACTATCTCCCTTTCTTAGATTACTATACCTTTGCATGCATTCTTCTAACTCTGGGCACTTCTACTACTACTGGCTCATAACATCATAACTCATACTATCTTTTCGGGTGAAAATACTACGCAAGTTCATGAACATACTTCCTCATAAGGGTCTCAACTAAAACAAGGTTTAGAGAAGAGAGTCTGGGAGTACATTTCTCTTTTAGCTCAAACGCACGATTCATATGAATTAAGAGTGCATTCTTTCGAATCTTAACACTTAAGCTCACTCACGGGCTTATCTTAAGCCCCTCTACAGTCTCATGACTTTTTGAAGACTTTTGCTGGGAGTAACTCATCGATAAGGATCTGGGCTTTGCTTTTCAACTACCTTGAATATGAGGGGTAATCGAATGGATCTGAGACATGCACGAATTTGAATAAGTTCCTTATGACATAGTTCTATTGCATGATTTAGAGTATGAAAAAAGGGAAAATTTTCTTAAATGTCTGTAGTCCCTCATTTATAGAAGTGGGGCCCTCACAACCATAAAAGAGATCCTACTGACACGGCTTCACAGACACCCTAGGACACTTAAACTCTGTGCTCTGATACCAAGTTTGTCACTCCCCGAGCCTACACCCTGGACGTGGTCGGCACTCGAGAACCATTGTTGGTCCCTAAGAGAACCCTTGGCCTGGTTGAATACTTAGCCGAAAACTTACTCAAGCGATAAAAAGCTTAAAACAGAATTTTTGAACATTTAAACTCAAAGTAAAAACTCAACTCGAACTGTCTGTAAAATACTCAATAACATAAGTATTATAGTTTTAAAAACAATCTCAAGAAAAATAAATATTGAAGGACTCCTCAACTCTAGCTATCTATGAAGCCTCTAACATTAAGATATGTATCAGGACAAGACCCACGACACCTCAACCAACTAATAACAGAAATAAAAATGGGGTCCTCCAGAATGCAAGGAGGCTCACCAAAGCTAACTAGGAGTGCTAAGTGATCTCAACGAAGCGTCTGTTGATGATCCTGAACACATGTATCTGCATCATAAAAAGATGCAGGTCGAATGACATCGGTACATTGAATATACGAGTATGTAGTATAGCTGAATGGATAAATAACTGAACTGATAGGGTTGAAAGAATACTCACCTCAACTCAACTCAATACAAAGCAATAACTAGAGATGAAAACATTTAAAGCTTTATAAATAAAAGATGGTAACTCAAGGATGTATATAAAAATATAATAAAATACTTTTTACTCTTATTTGGGAGATTCTCTAACCGACAACCATCACTATGAGCTACATGATGATACATCGTCTCGCCCACGCTGCCAGAACTGTCTTATACCGTGCCGGAGTATAGATCCTCTCAACTAAGTGGATCCACTATGCTATAAGGATTCATCTAAAAAGTATGATCCTGAACCCATGTTGGCAAGACATGGTTTATGGTGGCTGTGAGTTGTCTGAACTCTCTCCCATATCGATGCTCAATACTACTCCCAAAATTATTGCTCATGCTCAATGTTTAAAAACATTCTCTTTTCTCAATTTGAGGTAATTACTCAAAAGATCCTCTTAAAAGAGGTAACTACTTTGAAGTATCTCTGTACTCATAAACTCAATTAGAAAGCAAAGTTTCTCTTTTCTCAAATTAAAACAATTAACTTAGGGAATTACTTATTTCCCTATACTTTTCTCAAACTCATCTTTTACTCTTTCTCATAATCAATTTTAAAGACCAAGCATTTGTTCTAAAAAGATTCTCAAACTCATCCTTACTTTCTCAAAAACTCAGTTTAAAATAAAAATATTGGCTTTAAAAGATTCTCAAAATTTATAACTCAAAATAGGATTCATGCTGAATTATTGACATGAACAACTCAACTCAAGGATCTCAATAACAATATAGAAAAACTCAATACTCAGAATTCAAGAACTCAACGATACTACTCATCTCAAGAATACTCAATTAATAGGGTTCATGCTGAAATATAGACATGAACGAATCAACTCAAGAATCTCAATTCATAACATATAGCAATTCAATAATTAGGAATAGAATTTCAAAAAGAATTAGGAACTCAAGAACTCAGAATCAACTCATCTCAAGAATACTCGAATCTAAGGATAGAACCTAGATTACTCTTTTACTAATTTGAAAGTAGATGTAGGACGTGAGAACGAACTAGTCGAACACTATGATAGCCTTACATACCTGTAAGAACTAAGTTCTTGAAGAATCTTGAAGAAGAACTTGATTGGAAGACTTGAAACCCTAGCTTGAAGAAGAACGATCAAGAAAACCTTTCTTGAGATTCTTGAATTAGTTTCTTGAAAACTTTATGGCCAAGAATTATGATTTTCGTTAATGATTCATAATTGTATGAAAGAATTTGAATTCAAAAGGATGGAATTCTTGAAGAGGGACTTACCTTGAAGAAGAACCTTGAAAAAGATGGAATGAATCTTGAAAAAGATTGAATGAATCTTGAATGGAAGTCCTATGCTTTGATTTTTCTTTAGGGTTTGAGAGAGAAGAGAATAGGGAATTAAGAGATGAAAATCTGATTGTTTTAGGACTTTTATTAGTCAAGAAATTTGTTTAGGGTTTTCTTAGAGATAAAAAGACAAAAACGACCTTTTTAATATTTTTCCGTCGGCTAATTCGTCACTGCACTGTATCAGGTTACTAAAATGGTCATAACTTCTTACTCGGAACTGAGATTGTTGCGAAATTGGTGGCGTTGGAAAGAAGATTCAAATACCTTTAATTTGATAAGTTATGGTCCACGTAACTCTTTATATTATAAGAGATATGGTTGTTTGAAGTTGACCCAAGTAGAATCTTATGTCAAAACTTTTGCGATAATGAAGTTTTCAACTCAACTTTGTGCTAGGGGGTTCCTGTGACCTTAAGTCATATCCAAAATCATTACCATACTAAAGAATTGACCTAAACACCTAAGAACAATTAAGAATCACTCGGTATGACCTTATACACAAATTCAAGAATGGTTTGGGTCTTAACTTAGAAATTTCCGGGGTGTCACACCTAACCACTTAGAAAAATAAGAGAAGAGTTCAAGAAGAGAAAGAGCTAGGTTTTTGAGTGTTCGTCAAGATCCACTTCTTTCCAGGTATGTAGGGCTTCTCACAGTGTTGGACTTGTTCATCCTCACGCCATACATCTAATTCATCCATGAATTCGTCCGTGAAATCGTTATATTAAGAGATTCTTGAGTAGTTCTTGATTTTAGTTTCATTCTTTAACAATGGAGGTTTTGAGTTTTTGGGTTGAGGATCTTAAGTATGAGTTGTGATTCTTGAAAGGGATTGTATGAAATTTCTATGAATTCGTCTTGGGTTTGAGAATCAAGAAGAGTTTAGAAGGAATCACTCAATTCTAGATGAGTTAGGACCCTAAATTGAGTAGAAAAATTCGTCGGATTTTCTAGATAAGGGCCTAGGGTGGCGCTCCACCAATGCGCCAAGGCCTGACTTCTAAAGTTCAGGCCTTGGGGCAACGCGCCAGCAGTACGCCAGGGTCGCCTGGTCCCTTTTCTTTCTGTGCTTCTTTCCGAACATATTCCTTTGAATCTTGACTACGTTCTCTTCTTTGTATTAGCTCCTAAAGGTTCCATTAATCCTTGAGAGATCCTACATGTCCTAATCACATGTCTTAATTTACATTTAAAATTAAAGTGAGTTTAAGAGAGAAGTTCAAGAGCTTTTATTGAGTTGATTTTGAGTTCTTGAGTTCCTGATCCTTGTTGAAACTCTATTCCTAATTATTGAATAGCTATATGTTATACATTGAGGTTCTTGAGTTGATTCGTTCGTGTCTATATTTCAGCATGAACCCTATTAATTGAGTATTCTTGAGGTGAGTAGTATCGTGGAATTTTGAGTATTGAGTTTTTCTATACTGTTATTGAGATCCTTTAGTTGAGTTGTTCATGTCTATATTTCAGCATGAACCCTATTTTGAGAATCTTTTTAAACAAAACAATTGTTTTAAACTGAGTTTTGAGAAAGTAAAAAGGAGTTTGAGAAAGAGTTTTAACCAAGAGTATAAGGGAACTAAGTATTCCCAAATGTAACATTTTTATATTGAGAAAAGAGAAACTTTGATTTCTAAAAAGAGTTATGAGTTTAGAGATATTTCAGAGCAGTTACCTCTTTTAAGAGGTTATTTTGAGTAATTACCTCAAAACAGAAAAAGAGTATGTGTTTACACATTTGAGCATGAGTATATATTACTGGGAGTAGTATTGAGCACCGATATGAGAATGAGTTCATACAGCTCAAATTCCTCATAAACCATGTATGCCAGCATGGGTAAAGGATTCATACTTTTTAGACGATTTCCTTATGCCTTCAGGTAGAGCTTAGTGGATCTACTTAGTTGAGGTGTTCTATATCCCGGCACGATATAGGACAGTTCTGGCAGCGTGGACAAGACGATGTATCATCACTTAGCTCACAGTGATGGTTGTCGGTTAGAAAATCTCTCAATAAAGTTAGAGTGTATTTTTCATATAACACTTATTATGATTGAGTTCAGAGATGAGTAAGTATTTTTGTAAAATTAAGTGGTTTCATTCCTTTAGTTCTTTATATTCAGTTGAGTTCATGCTAGATCTATTGCAGTCATTCAATTCAGTTATTTATTTCACTTTAGCCATATTACATACTCGTACATTCCATGTACTGATGTCATTCAACCTGCATCTTTTTATGATGCAGATACATGTACTTAGGATCCTCAATAGGAGTTCCATTGAGATCACTTCATCCGCTTGTCAGCTTTTGAGTAAGGCCTCCTTGGTTCCAGAGGACTCCAGTTTTATAAGTTGTTAGTAGTAGTTCTCTTGAGGAGTCATGGGTCATGTCCCAACACTCATCTTTGTTTAGTAGAGGCTTCATAGATAAACAATTTTGGAGAGTCTTTCAGTCTTAGAGGTTTTCTTTAAAACTTATGTTTAATACTCAGTATATTCAGAGAGTTTTGAAATTTAATACACTATTGATTTAGCATTTCTTTCAGTTTGATGCTTGTGTATGCTTGAGTTAGTCTTCCGCTTGTAGTCAGCCAGGATGGGAGTTCGCTTGGGGACCAGAAATAGTTCTCGAGTGCCTGCCACGTCCAGGGTGTAGGCTCGGGTCGTAACATTAAGCCTCCAATTATGTTGAGCCGCCCCTGACTCTGACACCAATTGTAACATTCTCACTTTGGAACCACCATGAAAAGATGAAAATAAAAAAACAAAGAAAGAAAAAAGTAGAATAAAAGGTAAAATCAAGATATTCATTCAAGATAACCTAGTAAATGTGAATACAAATACTATTTAACAAGACCCAAAAATTAATCTAACAGACTCAACATGTGACAACTATAAATGTGACTAGCATTAGAGAGTAAACACGATAACTGACAAACTTAGAACACTAAACACGTAAAGTGCAAATGAAATAGAAATAGAAATATCTAATTAATTAAGCTTCTATTTCTAGATCCGATCCAAACCTTCCTAAATTGTTACACATAATATACGATGAAACATGAAAAATGAATCACAACATGGAAGACATTCTTCAAATTCATTGATTCAAAGAAACATTTACACTTAACAATAAACTCACATCTTTTAATAGGAATCAACTAAATGCCGACATAATATTTCACCATGTATATGACATGAAGTCCAATCCTTAACCCGATCAGAATGGACCGTCACACCACAATGTCATGTGGATAGACGTGACATAACACGTGCTCATAGTAATAGGCCCCATTTTAGGGTAATATATTCTTTAGAGTGAAGGAAACTTTAATCACATCTTATCTAATTGCAACGAAACTTTGAACCTTGTTGTCTTATCATACCTCTTGACAATTATAACATATGCCCTTTACTTATACCATATGGCCTATGGGCCTTTTTCTCTTCTTCTTGCATAACATAAAACGTGTATGAACTTTTTAAGGCATAAGATTTTAAAACTGAATATCTTATAAAACATAACATGTACCTAGTGATTCTTTTTAATACTAGCGGTAAATTTGTCCTATTTTTATTATTTAAAGTGCTAAAGAACAAATATTAACAACCAAAAATTTGAGCGGCTAAAATTAAAAACCACTCCAAAACTAGGGTATTCTTGCAAATGGCCCTTCAATAATTCAATGTCCGCCTTGTGTTTGGTTGAATTTTATCTCCGTCTAAATAGAAATCAATCATGGTTCAAGGGTTAGGACTTACACCTAATGAATTAAGACGTGAATTTCCCAAAATATAATTATAATTGGAAGATTTCCTAAGAATCACATCACCATGCATCGCAGCTCAACCAATATACAACATTTAACTAGCATAAAATTTCTTAGTAACCATCATTTTCTGTATATCCACTGGCCAAAATAAATAAAAAACAAATACACAATTTTCATTTAATTTTGATTCAAGCTTTTGTTGATTTGCGAAGAGTCTGGGAGAGAAGGGCTGTGCCTTTAAAGAATTGGAAGTCCTACACTAATTGAACAGTTATGGACATAAATTAACAGAAGAGGGGTAAGGTAGATTATGTACATAATGTACAATGTACAGATGGAAAATTACTTGGATCCTTTACATCTTTCTATAGTTGTCTCAGACTACTTTGATGAAGAAGATGCACAGAGCTCCGACCTTGCTCTTTTGCTTTGTCAATTGTAGATAGAAGTACCTGCAGGAAGTCCTCTGCTTCATCTTTGGATGTGAAAACCAAATTAGTTTGGAGTAGCGGAAGCGATGTGCGAGGATTGTTGTTCCATCTCTTTCCCTTTGTTCCCCAGCTTCTTTTATGTGAGATATGGTTCTGCCTTAACAATGCGTCTGAGCTACTTCCCACAATATGTACCTCATCGTCATCGTTATCAGCATGAATTACACTATCCATCCCGATTTCTGTTTCTACCAACCACTCTGGGTTAGCAGGCACTCCTGGAAACTCGGGCATTCTGTATTTTACTATATTGGGGCAAGACACGATTAATATAAGTCTCTCAGTGAGGATAACAAACTTCCCATCATGTCTAAGAGCTTTACACACTACTAATGTTTCGTCTTTGAGCTTAACATGGTCTTCAGCCTCTCTAAGTACAGATACTCCAATTGCTTCTTCCCAAGAGTAAGGCCGTAAAGGAAGTTCTCTATTTAAATGCCTTGGCAATCGGACCCTAAAGCGATGAGATCCCAGATTATGAAGTTTACTCCGATTTCTGATGCTTTGTGCAGTTTTGCCAGTGATATCAAGGATACTGGCTGCTGGTCTTGCCACCAGTCCTGTCACTCCAAGGGCTATACCTGCAAGAAAAAATATATTATCTGAGAGAAGTCCTTTCACTTCCCAGGAGCTTCAATTTTCCTGCAATAGTGACCAGAAGAATAGCATGGATAAACTTGATACCTGAGAGAACTCCTGGAAGGCCATGTCTCTCTGCCCCTTTAATAGGTGATTGCAATAGACCAGTCAGACCCTACAAATCAAAAATAGATACCAAATTTTTTAATTTTTTTTTTTATCAAGGAATAATTTTATTAATAAAAGGGGTAACTCCCATGTAAAAGTAGTAAACCAAAAAAGAGAACACCTACAAAAGTAGATGGTTCTCTACCATGGTCACACATTCATCCGTACAAATAGAAATCTCATGAGTGCACCAAAAATAACAAAATACCCCTTGTAATCCCACAAGTGGGGTCTCCGAAGGATAGGTTGTTTCTGAAAGACCTCGGCTCAAGGAAGAGCATGGAAAAGCAGCAAAGGAAAGAAATACCAAAGTGAAGAAGCGACGACAAAATATTAAAGATAGCATGACAAAGCCTTCTAACGAAAGAACAATAACTACAACAAAATAATACTATAGTCGAAGTAGAAGAAACAACATATAGTAACAGAAATGGAAGACCAAGAGGACTACTATAGTATGAAAGGGTAAGTGAGACAACACTCAACTGTCTACTTGCCCTAGACCCTAATCTGTATCCTCCATAACCTCCTATCTAAGGTCATGTCCTCGGTAAGCTGAAGTTGCGTCAAGCCCACCCATCTATCTCAACATTCTCATTTTTGCAACTTTTATCTTTTGAACATGAGAATTGTTGAATGACCAATAGTCTGATACAACATTGTTTGTCTAACCACCACTCTGTAGAACTTACCATTAAGTTTTGATGGCACCTTCTTATCACACAAGACTCTGGAGATGAGCCTCCATTTCATCCACCCTGTAACAATACAATGTGCCATCATCATCAATTTCCCCACTACCTTGAATTTTGGCTTGTCCATTTAGTTTCTATTCATACTTTTCGTAGTGATAATGCCTTAGAATACTTATCCTCCCAATTTCAGGAGTTTATGACTCACCAAGGAATTATAGAAAGGAAGAATAGGCATCTCATTGAGACTGCTTGCACTTCTCATTGAATCACATGTTCCGTTGCGTTTTTGGGGCGATGTAGTCCTTGCGCCTTATTATTAAATTAATAGAATGTCCTGATCTTCTATTCAGAATCAGGTTCCACATTCTATACTATTTCCTCAGTCACATCTCTACTCTATCCCCCCTCGTGTCTTTGGGAGAACATGCTTCTAACTTAGGCCCAAAGAATGATAAATTATCCCTCATGCTCTCAAATGTGTCTTTCTTGATTACTCTTGAGTTCAAAAAGGGTATCGTTGTTATTTACCTAATCTTCATCGATACCTTATGTCTGCCAATGTCGCATTCTTTGAATCTCAATCTGACTATACATCTTCTGATCATCCTAATGTCTTGAGGCTTACTCATACCTCAGGTCTTACATGTACCGACTTTTGAGGAATCTGCAGTTACTTCTACATCTCCAGTTGTAGTGCCACCACTCCTGACTTATGATCGTCATCTGCGTCCAGCACTAGTCTCAGATGATTCATGTCATGCGCTGGACCCTGCTCCTACTAGGGACTTGCCTCCTCCTACCCAATCGATTGCACTTCAAAAAGGTATATGATCCACTTGAAATGCTAACCCACATTATACTTTCTTGAGTTATCACCATCTATCATCATCACATTATACCTTTGTATCATCTTTGTCCTCTATTTCCATTTCTAAGACTACCGATGAAACACTCTCATTTTGGATGGAGGCAGGCTATGATTGATGAGATGCCTGCTTTACATACGAGTGGTACTTGGGAGCTTGTCTTCCTTCCTGTAGGTAAATCTACGGTTCGTTGCCACTGGGTTTATGCAATCAAAATTGGTCCAGATGGTCAGGTTGATCGGCTAAAGGCTCACCTCGTTGCCAAAAAGGTATACTCAGATATTTGGACTAGATTATAACGACACTTACACTCCCGTGGATAAAATATCATATATCCGTCTTTTTTCTATCTATGGCTGCCGTTCGTCATTGGCCTCTTCATCAATTGGACAGTAAGAATGCTAAGAATGCTTTTCTAGTGATCTTGAGGGAGATGTCTATACGGAGCAACCACCTGATTTTGTTGCTAAGAGGGAGTCTAGTAGCCTTGTATGTCGATTGTATAGGTCACTCTATGGTCTGAAATAGTCTTCTCGAGCCCGGTTTGGAAAGTTCAATATAGTAATTCAAGAGTTTAGCATGATTCGTAGTGGAGCCGATCACTCTGTGTTTTATCAGCATTTTGCACCAAATCTATGTATTTATTTGGTTATTTATATTGATTATATCGTTATCACCGGTAATGATCAAGATGCTATCACTAATTTGAAGCAACATCTCTTTCAACATTTCCAGACTAAAGACTTCGGCAGACTGAAGTAGTTTCTAGGTATTGAGGTTGCTCAGTCTAGATTAGGTATTGTTATTTCTCAATGCAAGTATGCCTTAGACATTCTTGAAGAGACAAGAATGTTGGGATGTAGACCCATTGATACTCCTATGGATCCAAATGTTAAATACCTTGGGGAGCCACTTAGTAATCCTGAAAGGTATAGACTGCTGGTTGAAAAATTGAATTATCTCATAATAACTAGACCTGACATCTCTTTTCGTGTGAGTGTTATAAGTCAATTTATGATTACCATAGTCATTGGGATGCAGTTACTCGTATTCTGCAATATATAAAGTCAGCTCTCGATAAAGGACTACTTTTCGAGGATCAAGGCCATGACCATATCACTGGATATATACATACGCTAATTGGGCAGGATCACCCTCTAATAGACGTTCTACATCCTAATATTGTGTTTTAGTCGGAGGTAATTTGGTATCATGGAAGAGTAAGAAACAAAATGGTTGCTCGATCTAGTGCAAAAACAGAATATCGAGCAATGGCTGTAGCAACTTGTGACCTAGTTTGGATCAAGCAGTTGCTGAGAGTTAAAATTTGGAAAAACCGGTCATATGGAACTTGTGTGATAATCCAGCGGCCCTTCATATCACATGAAATCCAGTGTTAAGCATGTTGAGATTGATAGTCACTATGTTAGAGAAAAGATACTCTCAGGAGATATTGTTACAAAATTTGTGAAGTCAAGTGATTAACTTGCAATATCTTTATTAAGTCCCTCATTGGTCCTCGTACTAATTACATTTGTAACAAGCTAGGTACATATGATTTGTATGCACCAGCTTGAGGGAGAGTGTTAGAATAGGAATAGATACTTAGAATAGGAATAGGAATAATATATAGTATTCTACTTGGTAAAGAATTGTGTTATAGTGTCTATAAATAGGGTCTCTGTGTAATAATGTAGATACACAATTCAGTAATATTTTTCTCCTATATTTCTCACATTTGCAAAAAAAAACAAAACAACAACCTGACAATGTTATAAAAAGGTGATCCACTCCCTATCCCGGGTTTTTGGACATGAAGCACCAACTAACATATGTGATCCTCCTTTTCCTCAAATTCTCGATTGTCAAAATAGCTCCTCTAGTTGCCATCCATACGAAGAAATATACCTTGGTGCGCTGGGAATCCAAACTGCATCGTACTGGAAAATCGTCTCATCTCTTGTGAGCATCTTGGCATAAGGATACCTTAATGAGCAATGACCACCAAGAATCATGAATTTCCAAGGAAGGAGTTTGTTTGTAGTGTCTCAAGCAAGTTTTGCAATTCCTCTGTCTCCCAATCTTGAAGATTTCTCCTAAATTGAAGATCCCAGAGAGCATTTCCTTCTTGTATCTTCCAAATTTGTTTGATTCTCATCTCCCTTTGACATGAAATACTATGAATGTTTGGATATGAGGCTCTCAAGGTGTTATCCCTGCACCACTGGTGCCCCCTGAAACTAGCCCTACTCCCATCCACTACCTTGAAAGTATGTTTCCACATTCCTCCCACCCCTTCGAGATATTTCTCCAGAGGCCGCACCCAAAAGGAGTAGTAGTGTTTCCAACTCTCCACCCCCTTCCAGAACTAAATGTTTTTCCAATATCACCTCTCTCCATAGTGCGTGCTCCTCTATTCATGATCTCCAAAGCCACTTTCCTAGCAAAGCCCTATTAAACACCCAACAATCTTTAACCTTGAGACCCCCAATTTCTTTGTACTCGTAACAGTTCTCCAACACACTAAGTGAAATTTTCTCGATCTATCGGCTGAGTTCCAAAGGAATTTTTTTTGTAACCTCTCCATTTTTCCAATCACGCTAGCCGGTGCTTGCAGCAAAGACATCAAGTAAGTGCGAATGCTCAATAGGGTGCTCTTGATGAACACTTTATTTCCCTCTTTTGACATATACCTCTTTTGCCACCCTGCAAGTCTTCTTTCAACCCTTTAATAGGTATGAATTGCAAAAAAGAAATGAATCAAAATTGCAAGACATTAACTCTCAATACACGCTAATCCTTCTTTAGCGGTGATGTCTTGACACACATGAGATACAGTGAAACTCCAAGGAGCTATAGTATTCTAAAGGCATGAAGAGTCTAAGGAATAAAGGAGGAAGTGAACAGACCGCTATGCCCATGCGACTAAGGACTGAAAATAATATACCTCTAAAAATTCATTTATCACCCCTTTGCTATGGGATGATATTCCCTTCTGGTGTCTTTCCATATTTCTGACAGCCTGATCATCAAAAGTAAGTGCCACGATACCCTACAAGATGAAGTGAATTAATATGAGGGTCATATAACATACAAAGTTTGAACATGTTGCTTGATGCAAAAGTACCTTGTGTGCAGCTTTGCTGAATTGGGTGGCAGCATCACTTAAGGCATAGACGGTGTTACTCAAAAGACTAGAGGTCCCTTGTGCCATGCCTTTAATAAACCCTGCACGAGTCTGCAGAAAGAGCTGGGTTTACATCTAGTTGGAAGGATAAAATAGCAGATAATGCATAAGGTACCTGGAAAACACTTTGTACAGGAGCTGACAAGAAATCTCTGAGGCCAAGACCCATGCTCCTTGCAAACCCCATAGGATTTCCGATAACTCCTGCTGAACCAAATACCTGCAGCAAAAAACCATTTGTCACTGTCCATAACCTCTAAGAAGACCATTGCAAGAAACAAGTTGTCCAGTTAATAAATGAACAACTATCAGATTGAAGATTATAAATCAAAGCTTGGCTCCTTAAATCATTTACCAACATAGGCAAATGGATACATACACGGAAACCAACAAATTTAGTTCATCTGAATAGCTCTGAGTGACAAAAAACACTTAATCGGGAAGGTTTTTCATGAATAATCACACTAAGTATGACATCATTACAGAAATTTGTTATTTCCACGGTTAAAAGAAAGTACAATTCCATACTATTTTAAGCTGGAGAACTACTTCCGGTTTTAGGTATTCGGAGAAATGGATTGAAGGTTAGAAGCATTAGTAATGTCAATTGTCAGGTCTAGTGATAATAAGATATCTAGGTTTTCCCACCTCTAATCCCTGCACCATCCAAGGGTTCTTCTCTCTTTTCTTCAAGCTTATGCTTTTCTTTCTCTTAGAGACATTACATAGAGCTTTAAGAGTTATAGCCGAGGCATTTGGGATAGTTGATAATGAGAGATACTATGATGTGAAGGATCTGGAATGCCCACAAGAAAGCCAGATATTTTTGATTAAAAGCCTGATGCCATCATTAGGTGTTACAGCAGATGAAGAAGAAAAACTGGGCACCAACAATGAGGTAACTAGTACAATCTTCTTGAGTATAACACCATAGAAGTTCCCGTACAAAAATGTGAAACACGGCAATCAACACAGTATGCAATCGAGTTGGTCCCTTGACAGATAATTTAAAGTTGGACTCTCAATCTATTAGTCTATCCACAAAGTTCAGAGTATATTTTGCTCCAACCAATTAAAAATATTTTACATTTACATCTGATAGATAAGATAAGCCCTTCTCCCCTTCTCTTTACTCTACATTTTGCACAGCTAAGGGAGTCCTAAAAGCAAAACAGGGAATCTCTGCCATGCCAGCAAAGACAGACAGTGGAGAAAACACTTCCACCTAAAACCAGAAAACCAGTTGAGAATGGGTAACAATGTCTAAAATATCCACCGAGAAACTTAGGCTGTTATTGGAATTACCTCTCTTCACTCCCTTTTCACAATAAAGTACAAATTGAATATAATGAGACTTCTTGAAGCTTGTTCTAATTTCAATGAAGCTCACATCGCAAGATCAGATATGTAGTGCAAGCAAAGCCTAGACCTTTTGCAGATTCAACTCCTCAAGCTTTATACCGGGATCTGAAATTCTGCTTGACATTTGATTCAGAAGTCAGAACTGGGATGCTCTAGCCTAGACCTGATATTCAAGGCGCAGTCTGGTTTTGCCCGGAGAAGTATCAAGAACGAAGTTTTCTTTTATATTTAGAATATGTGAGTGTTCAAATTCTCTAACTCTTCTACTGAAACTCGTCCACTGAAATCCCCTAGCAGAGATAAGATCATGTTACTGACTAAGCCTGACGACTCGTAAGTACTCAAATTTTCTTTCCAAGGGGCTCAAGAAGAGGTAGTAAAACTGCAACAGAGTGGTGCGCACACTTCTGACAGGAGTTCAGTCAATTGAGTTGTACAGGAGTGTGATAATTTGGAGAGAAATTCTTCATCTACCCATCTACTGAAGGAGGAGCAGAGGTTAAGTGGTTAACTACAGGGAAGACAGTTAAAGGTGTGCTGAAATTTACCTTGTACATCTCATGAAGAAATTGTCGTGTGTAATGCTCGACAAGTATCTCTTGAACGGATTCCCAGCTAGCTAGCTGATGTGAAAGGATTACTTGTTTAAGGTGAATTTGTGCTCCCTCGATATCAGCAAGTGCCATAAGACCCCTCTGTGAAAGTCAATGTCATATGTCTTGAGAAGCACATATATGAATGAAGTTTGCTGAGTGAAATTTAGCAATAAACAGTATTGTTAAAGATGGTTTCTCAAGCTGATTGTTACAACTAAGCATAGATTAAGAATTTAGAAAATCATCATATTTCCACCATCCTTCATATAGCCTTACATGTATAAGAGATTCTCCAGATGTAAGCACTCCATTTCGAAGCAACCAGGGACTGCTGGAGAAACTACAAGAAGCAGTTCAATGTTATAAGCATACAGTAAAGTCACATGAAAATATGATATGAATTACCTTAAAGTCAACTTGATCGGTGCCACATCAAACAACTCAGCATAAATCTTCTTCTGCTTTTTGGCTAGAAGGTGAATCTGTTGCCAGGGGGCTCCAATAGGGACTATCGAAGGTAGCAAAGAGGTCCTATTGCTGTTTTCTTGAAGCACAGGGATATTAACCGAGTAGTATTCATTCGCATTTGATTTCTTCGGTGCCCAATCTATGGAGTTAGAGGTGTTCATAATAGAAACACCATCAAAAAGAGGATGGTCTGTTGCATTAGAGTGCTGAAACACTCTGCTCTGCAACCTTGAAGATAATGTTTTAATGAAATCAAACAAACTCAAGATTACATCCTGATCAAGTTCAAGATGAAAATCTGCCACTCTGCAAGAAAATAGACTAGTAAGGCAGTGATACAACATGATAAATGTTGATAGAGTTCGAGACCAGTACATTTGTTTTGAATGAGTTACAGACCTTAGACTTATCTGCTCAAAGGAAACAAGTGACAGATATCGATTCTTCCACTTTGTCACCACCAATGAAAGAACCGGTTCTCGTGAGCTCTCCAATACACTTTCTGCCCTTATTCCACTAGTAATACCCTTACTAACATCAAACGACAAGATGACAGGGTAAGGGGTACATGTTAACTGGTTATCAATTTGCAAGGATGTGATTTGCAAGGAGAATCTCTGTTGATCTACACTCTGGGTGAAATCAACTGTAATGTCTCTTGCACAAGTGAAAAATAGTTCCTGAAAAAGAATTGGTATGACAACTCAAAAGCATTTTTCATTGAAGCTTACAATTTAATAATCTTCACTTACAACCATAGAAGGTACCTCTGGCATAGAGCTTATTAGAGAGATGCCAACATAAGGAATGTCCACCAATATTCTCTCTTTGCAGTCAGCAGAATTTTCGTGCTTCACTATCGAGTTTTTTTTATCTTTAGACACATAGATGTGCGGACCCTTCAAACCACTCAATACATGGTAACTTGAATCAATGATGCTCAGAATCTGTATTTGTAAAATAAAACTGTCACTATAAAAAAGACATGAAAAGAATGATGGTCTTGAAATTTAAAGCATCATCAATGCACCTTGACTGCCCCTTCAGAGTGGACAGACACAATCAGTGTTCTTTGAGGCTTCTGAAAAAAGAAAGCAGAAGTCATATGTGTAAGAAAGGTAACTAGATTAGCATATAAATGGCTGGAAAAATATTAATTATGGTCTCATATACAATATAATATAGAGAGTTGTGATTAATATAAAGAAAATGATAAGGGAACTTGTTACAAAACAAAATAAGAGAATGGTAAGGCTGTTAAACCTTAGGAAAGCACTACTAGATGAAAGTAACATAAAAGAACCACAATGCAGAGATCATCAACTATCGACTTTGTATTTTTTTTGGATCAGTACAAGATTGTAGTATTCTGAAATTCTCTTTTACACACAAGCCAGTACTTTTGACTTTATATATCCAAGTTCTCCCTTTCACAAGGCAATAACCTGTCTGCTATTTTGAGCAAAGTATCTTCCAACATTTCAGGTGTCAGTGATTTAAATCACAAGGTACTTTTTCAGCATGTACTGAAAAATAATGTGACGACTGCCGACCAGTTGAGAAAACTACCTTATATATGAAGCCATACAAAAAGGGGAAAACCATTCACTAAGAACAGATATCAAGGATCTTTTACAATTGAACAAAAAACAAGACAAACTGACATGAGCAGTTTCTGTTTTCAATTATATATATATATATATATATATATATATATATATATACTATAACAACAACAAATATGTCTCGATCCCAAATAAGTTGAGATCGGCTATATAAATTCTCATTGTCCATATATTAAGGTCATTTTAATCCAATATTAAATAAAATATAAATATAAATAAAAGGTACACAAAGTTCTCTATATTTACTATTGGAATATAAATCGTTGACAGTCCTAAAAGATTCCTAGGAGGCATTGGGCCTAAACTAAATATACTAAGAAGACAACACAGTGGACTAAGCTCCCACTATACGCGGGGTACGGGGAAGGGCGGGACCACAAGGGTCTATTGTACACAGCCTTACCCTGCATTTCTTCAAGAGACTGTTTCCACAGCACGAATGGTGACCTCCTGGTCACATGGCAACAACTTTACCAGTTACACCAAGGCTCCCCTTCATCGCCTAAGATAAATATACTAGCATGGCTAAACATAATCCTAACTAAATTGTATCATCATCGCCTATTTGGATCTTTATGCTCCAACTTGCCCTATTTTTCGCTTGGTCTGCATGGATCCAGATTAGATAGATTTCTTTTGTCTGATGAATGGGATGAAGTATTCAGAAACATCAAACAAACAGTACTACACAAGGTTATCTCTGACCATAATCCCATAATGCTTCAAAGTGGGAACTGGAAACCTGTGAGGTCCTATTTCAAATTTGAAAATTGGTGGCTACAGACAGGGTTTCATGGATAGAGTGAAGGAATGGTGGAGCTCTATAGTATGTGAAGGGAGGCCAGACTTTATCCTAGCTTTCAAACTGAAAGCTCTTAAGGATAAATTGAGGGAATGGAGTAAAACATCCCAAGGAAACTTAGCCTCTCAAAAACAGAGTGTTCTCTATCAAATTGCAGAATTAGAAGAAGTCCAAGATCAAAGAGCTCTTAATGAAGATGAGATCCAACTGAAGGCTGATCTCCTTATAGAGTTTGAAAATTTAGCAAAGTTTGAGGAGATATCTTGGCGACAGAGATCTAGGGTAAATTGGTTGAAGCAGGGGGATAGGAACACAAAGTTCTTTCACAAAACTACTAACTCTCACCGGAGATACAATAACATTGACGAATTAAATGTGGATGGAGAAGCAATCAAAGATCCAGAGTCAATAAAGAAAGAAATCATAGACTTCTACTAGAAACTATATTCTGAAACTGAGCCATGGAGACTTTCTAGTGGGTGCAGAAAATTTGAGAACCAAGAGATATGGGAGTGTGTAAAGCTTTGTGCTGGAGACAAAGCTCCTGGTCCTGATGGTTACACCATGGCCTTCTATGCCCACTGTTGGGAGGTCATTGGGGAGGAAGTCATTGCTGCATTAAAAAATTTCCACGTGAGATGTTTCTTTGAGAAAAGCTTCAACTCCACCTATGTGGCTTTAATTCCCAAAAAGATGGGTGCAAAGAAACTCACAGATTTTAGACCCATTAGCTTAATTGGTAGTGTGTATAAGATAATCTCCAAGGTGCTAATTGAGAGGCTTAAAAAGGTTATGCACAAGCTAGTGGACACACAACAAATTGCTTTCATTGAAGGAAGTCAGATCATGGATGCCATTTTGATGGCTAATGAACGCGTGGATTCTAGGATTAGAAGCAAGGTGCCAAGCATTTTATGCAAGCTGGACATCCAGAAAGCATATGATCATCTCAACTGGAATTTTTTGCTGGAGACCTTATCCAAAAGAGGTTTTGGTGGTAGATGGATGAGATAGATAAAGTTTTGTATCAGTACTGTGAAATATTCTATTCTCATCAATGGCTCTCCTACAGGCTTGTTCTCCTTACAGATAGGCTTAAGACAGGGAAACCCCCTGTCTCCTTTTTTTCATTAAAGCTATGGAGGGACTCAATGATATGTTGAAAATTGCCCAAGAGAAACAGTGGTTGAGGGGGTTCAGAATATCAAATAGGGTGGGTTTTGACATGGAGATCACACACTTACAATATGTTGATGATACACTGGTCTTCTGTGATGCCAACAGAAACCAACTGATGATCCTCAGAGTTATATTTGTGCTATTTGAAGCCATATCAGGACTGCATATAAATTGGGAAAAAAGCTTCCTATACCCCGTCAATGAGGTCACCAATCTAACCTCTCTGGCTGGTACACTTGGGGGGAGGACTGGTGAATTACCAACTGTATATTTGGGCATGCCACTAGGAGCAAAAAGCAAGTCCTTAGGAATCTGGAATGAGGTGGTTGAGAAGTGTGAAAGAAGATTGGTGAACTAGAAGAGTCAATATCTCTCCCTTGGCGGGAGACTCACTCTCATCAATAGTGTTTTCGATTCCATGCCTACTTACATGATGCCTATCTTTCCTATCATAGATGGGGTCATTGACAGACTTGATGCAATCAGAAGGAATTTTCTATGGGAAGGAAATAGTGACACTAAGAAATTCCACTTGGTTAAGTGGGATGAATTGATTGGGAGCAAACAAAAAGGAGGTCTTGGGGTAAGGAATTTGAAGGTTCAGAACCAAAGCCTTAGGGTGAAATGGCTATGGAGACTCGCATCCAGCGAACAAGCACTATGGAAAGAACTTATCAAGCAGAAGTATGAAATGGAGGATCACTGGTCTACCAAAATGGTCATTAGTACTTATGGAACTAGCCTCTGGAGGGCCATCAGAAACCTTTGGCCAAAACTAAGAGAAAATTGCAGCATTAGAATTGGAAATGGCATGAAGGTCTCTTTCTGGGAGGACAGCTGGTTAGAACAAGGCTCCTTAAAAACCCTCTTCCCAGATATCTACATTCTGAACCAACAACAAAAGGACACTGTGGCAGAAGTTTGGTCAAATCAGGGATGGAATCTGAGTTTTAGAAGGCCCCTAAATGATTGGGAGATCCAAAGACTAGTAGAGTTCTTTGGAATCCTTGAGCAATTCAAAGGAACCTCTACCTCCCAAGATGGATTGATTTGGAATCATACCTGCAAAGGAAATTTTAGTGTGAAGGAAGCTTACAAAAAGTTCGACCCTTTCACTTATCAGGTTACTGGCTGGCAATGGAAACTTATCTGGAAAGTTAAAATACCTCTTAAAGTGTCCTGCTTCACTTGGCTACTAGCAAAGCAGGCTGTTTTGACTCAGGAAAACCTCATGAAAAGGGGTATCCAACTGAGTCCTAGGTGTTTCCTGTGTAGAGAAGAGGATGAACACCTCTTTCTTCACTGCAGGATCACTAATATTTTGTGGAGCATTTTCATCAATTTGAAGGGCCTACTTTGGGTGATGCCAAGAAATATTGTCCAGGCCCTGAAGATATGGAGTAGCTTTGCCTACATTTCTGGTCATAAAGAAAGATGGAAGATCATTCCCACCTGTATCTGGTGGTCTGTATGGAAAGAGAGGAACCTCAGATGCTTCCAGAACAAAAGTAACAACATCCAGAAGATGAAGATGAATTGCTTGGTTTTATTTCATTTTTGGTGTAAACAGGAGTATATGGAAGATCTAGAATCGGTAATGAATGCTTTAGGCACCTTGTAATTTTTGCTATTTAGGATTGAAGATCTTCCTGATACTCTCCTCTATTTGTAATTAGTAAACCTGTAACAAGTTGTGGCAGGTTTGATTTTTTGGAATATAATACAAGACTGTTACCTTCTCAAAAAAAAGAAGAGAAATTGAGAGAAAACAAAGTTTGATTGATCTCTCAGCTAATGAGGTTTAAATAACTAATTGTACATGTTTTAGGGAAGGAGAGAGAATTAGTACATAATTAAAAAGAACAAACCAAGCTACATACTAATCCCTCCGTTTCAAAAAGAATGACCTAGTTTGACTTGGCATGGAGTTTAAGAAAATAAAGAAAACTTTTCAATCTTGTCGTCCTAAATTAAAGTTATGTCAAATGACCAAAATGCCCTTTAATCTTGTGGCCTTAAACATGTCATCAGGAAAGCTGAAACTAAATGTTGCCAAAAAAGGAAAGGGGTCATTCTCTTTGAAACAAACTAAAAAGGAAAAGAGGTCATTCTTTTTAAAACGGAGGGAGTACATTCACAAGATTCTAATATTCTCTCTCAAGCTGGTGCATACAAACCAAATGTACCAAACTTGCTACATATACAATGTGTTCTATATGTGGCAAGGGACTTGGTGAATATATCTGCGTGTTGATCATTTGACTGCTTGAACTTTGTGACATGTCTTCTGAGACTCTATCTTTTCTATGATGAAAATGACAATCAATTTCTCAGTGTTAGGGCCTCTCACGAAACAATGGATTTGATCCATTATGAAGTAAAACCTGATTGTCACAGACAAGTTCCATTTAACCAATCTCTCTAAATTTCAATTCTTTATGTAGTTGCTTGATCCATATAAGTTCCACATATAGCTCGTGCCTGATATTCTGCTTCTGAACTCAATCTTGCAACTACAATTTGTTTCTTACTTTTCTAAAACAATAAATTTCCCTCAACTACAACGTATTATCCAGAGTTGGATCGTTTGTCAAAGGGCAACCCTGCCCAATTTGCATCTGTATATCCAACAAACTACTCTCAGTCTTTTGGGTAACAGTCATTTCATTGGAGCAGATTTTATGTATCCACAGATACACATAACTGCATCCCAACGACTGTCACAAGGGGAATCCAATAACTGGCTTCTAACATATATCAGGAAGCACTGTCAGATTGTTTCACATTGAGGTAATTTAACTTGTCCACCAACCTCCTATATCTTCCCGGATCACTTAGGGGCTTCCTATAACCTGGTAGAATTTAACATTTGGATCCATCAGAGTATCAATAGGACTACATTTGACAATCCCGTCTCAAGAATATTAAGAGCATACTTCCTATGTGAAGCAACTTAACTGATTAAGGTCCTTGGTATGAAAGTGCTAAAAAAAGGTGATGTTTCAATTTGGTAATTCCTTCTTCATCATTACCTGTTATGACTATATCATCAATATACACCACCAAATACATGCACAAACCAGGAGCAAAGTTATGAAACAACATAGAATGATCAGCTTCATCAAATGATTTTAAATCATGCCAAACCCCTAAAACTGTGCGAAATGTGCCAAACCATGCTCGAGAGTTCTAAGCAAAAATCACAAGATATAGCTGAGAAGAGTATTGGAAGTAGCAGGAAAGCTGCTAGTTTACAGAAATTAGCCGTAAAGCTGCTGGAAAATAATCTGAAAGTAGTGCAACTTCAAAAAATAATAATCTGAAAGTAGTGAAGAGATATCTACAGGCTTTGCCGGGTGTCAAAGTGACTGGAGTGATCTGGAAAACATACTATGGACGGAAGCAGTGACTGGAGTCGGCCGAATTAGGGTTCGACAATCAAAAATTAACAAAACTGGATACTGCTAAAGGCCTTTCAGGGAACCAGATCTGCTTCGGAAGGTGGTCGGAGATGGACTCACAAGCTGGTGCGTGGATCTGACACATCGGCGTCGCTGCAATATTAGGCGGCCTGTGAGAGAGTGGGAGGTCATCTGCTGGAGTGGTTGACTAGGGTTTGGTCGTGTGAGGATGGGGGACCCTGTGGTGGTGTCGGTTTTCGCACTACACTGACGGAAGAAGAAGATGATGCAAAACAACCTATACAGTCGCTGGAAAATTGACTCACGGTGACTGACTATTTTCTTTTCCCCGACGTTTCTCATCAAAGCTCTAATACCATGTGAGAAGTAAAGACATAGGAAAAAATAGTTATTAACATGTATCTCGACATTATTAGACTGAGCCGTATTTATAGTTATATTCTACACAATACATAATAATTCTTTTCTATGTGGGACAATATATGCATTAATATTCTATGAATACATTTGTAGCAAACTCAGAGCTTATGATAAATGCAGTCCAACTTGAGGGGGAGAGTTAAGATATTACATGATTTGCATCAATCAGAATAATTTGGTTAGGATATATACTTACCAAAATTGTATAGGTTAATAACTATAATTTCCCAATTAAGCTTTTCTCTTATTCTCATTCTATTTTCAATAATCCACTAATAGCTTAAGTTTTAAGATTAAGCGTGTGCAATTTAGCATAGTATCAAAACAGACGCCCTGGGTTCAAGTGCCACCAATAATAAAAAGAGGACTTTCACTTCCTTAGCCAAAGAAAAAGGATGCCCTCTAATTTAACCTTTTCCATTTTCAAAATTTTTTTGAATAAAAAAAGAAAAATCGAAAGTGGAAAATGTTAAATTAGGGGGCATCCTTTTTCTTTGACTAAGGAAGTGAAAGTCCTCTTTTCCACTTTCGAAATTGAGGATAATATATAATCCCTTTTGAAGTACTCCTTTATCTTGTATGTTTCCTTTCCAACTGATCAATAAACTGGTTGTAGCTCCATTTAAACGGCTTTAAGGAATCCGCGATAATATTTGTAGCAAAATATTGTTGGTCTTTTGTTACAAGAAAATATTTTTTTTATAGAATTAGGTTATTGGTGTATACTGGTCTAACTAGTTGAGTCAGCAGAATTGATATTTAAGGCAACATTATTTTAGAATTACTAATTCAAGTACAGACTTCTGATATTTTTTAATTTACACAACAAACCAACAGGTGTTGGTATTTACCAGGCTATGACAACAGCAAGAACAGGATTCGGGTCAAGTATGAAAAAGTAATATGGTGAGTACAAACTCTGCTTAAACTTTACAAACTGAATTATAGAAAGTGAATTACCTCAGGAGTGGCAGGTAGGTGAACGGGTGCGTAGTCTTTTATGTCATCTAGAGCATATGATCCTATAACACGTTCCCCCGGAACCTAAAAAATCCAGAGAAAAACTTTACAAACAGAGACCTGCATAAAAACCAATTAACTTTTAAATATAGCAAAACATACCTCAATAGTGAGACGATGTGGATAGCAGGGTTCATCCCAAGCATAAGGGCAAGAAGTGTAGGAATGGACCATAGTTTCAAAAGTTTCACACCTTTGTTGATAAACACGTAGCCGCTTGAATAAACAACGAAGAAAAGGGTGAATTAGTTAACGATCAACTAAGCTGAAAACTAACTTTTAATATGCTGGTAAAAAAATTGGAATGAGCAAGCTTGTACCATAGGACAGAAATATATATCAAGCTTTTCACCACTAATAAAACTATAAATAAAAAGGGCATAAGCACTCCATATCCCAATTTGTCTGATTTGATATGACCAGAATGGGAAGGAGAGAAACTACTAGAGCACAAGATGTCTAAATAATTGGTGGAATTTTAGGATAATTTAAGGTTAACACTCTTCTCAGTTGAGTTCAAATTTACTTCCTAGAGATGGTAAACTTTTACCGCATCTAAAAGGCCTAATCCTTTTGACACCTAAAACTAGGGAGTTGAAGAACTTAGTGGACTTGGTGATGGTAAATCATTTAGTCTCTGATCCTTTATTTTCTTCGGCCCATATATTTCCTGTTTGTATAGAGGATTGGGTGTCCTTTAGAGAAAACCATATTTTGTAAGTTTCTCCTTTTTTGGTATATCTCTTATATACGGCCAAGTTGGCCTTGTTATTATCTATGAAAACTTTACTTGATAAAAAAAAACAATCCACTAATCAATTCCATAACTTTGATGAGTTTTCTAAGTGATTAAACCAATATTTCCTAATTCAGTAGATATCGTAACCTGTGGATTAGGAATGACTATATAATTTAATACTTAACCTAAAACAAACTGCCAGAGGCAAAAACTTTAAAAGATATCAATTTACTTGACGAAATTTTCGACCTTCCTTATGTTATAGAGAACTTAAAGGTCTCCGACAAAATATATTGGATAAGATATGGATCTCATCTAGGTAGCTGAAGCTTTTAGATATGAGGTTAGCTGGTCAGATACACACAAAGTGAATTGATGATATCTTACCATACTCCCCTAAAATAAAGTAAATTTCAAACATGTGGGTACCATGTTGAAAACCCAATTAAAACAATAATTTATTTAGATGTTAAAAGTTGCTACTTGAGGAAAACAAGGACAATAGTGTGCAAATTAGAGATGGAAATCACCCATGCACCCTTTTAAAATGAGCAAACCCAATGACATTCACTAGACTTTTAGATACTTTATGTTCTTTTTAGTTGAATAACTTTAGTCCATTGTTCTCAAACAAGAATCTATGTTAAATGTTTTCCTTTTGGTAGCTTACATCTATATAAAGAATTTGCTGCAGAAATATGTCACAGTATCCTACAATTGTCCCTAGTTTTAGACATTTATTTTCATCTCGTGGTGTCATGTCTCCAACCTTGCATTTGTTCACAATATAAATTTGCTACTAGTATCCTACGCCACTCAGCAATGACATCTTATCTTATTCCAATCAAACATAGACCAGTGTTGTCCAAGGCGTGCTTAGGCCCTGAAGCGAGACTTAAAACCTAAGTTGCTTGGACTCTCCGAAAATGATGCCGCACCGGTGTCGGATCCTTCAAAAATACACTATTTTTGGAGGATCCGACATGCACCCGTCGACATTTTGGAAGAGTCCGAGCAACATAGCTCAAAACATGTTGAGAACTTCACCTCGCTTAATGTGCACTTCGGTGTTGTCATCAAGGCTCTAAGACATGCTTTTCCTTGCCAATGAGCGTTTCCCAAAGAGGCCACACTAAACAATTGATATTTCACTTTATTATTATTTTTTAAATTTATTTGTTAGTCATGCTTATAATTATAAGTCTTGGACTCTCTCTCTCTCTCTCTCTCTCTCTCTCTATATATATATATATATATATATATATATATTTTATTTTTTTTATGACAAGAGAAACCCGCAGCCGCTACCCTTTTGGTGCGCACAGGGTAAAACCCCCGCTCCTATTCAATAACTCACAAACCACACAGGAGAGGTAACCCACACTAGGCAAGCCCGGTGCGACAAGCTCGACCCAGAAGGCAAACCCTTTGCTTTCGCTGGCAAGGGGAACTTGAGACCTCCAACATGAAAGTCCCAAGCCCAGACAACTGGGCCACCCCGAAGGTTATATATATATATATTTGTATTTTATCTCCATTTGCGCTTAATGTCCACGCTTTATTTGCATTTAAAACCCCAAATACCTTAGAACTTTTTTGCGCTTTTGATAACGTGTCTTAGACAGATAATTAGGGTGGCGGTGGTGAAACTATCGAAGGTGACTTTAAAGTAAGTTTCTTATGGTAACAAAAAACCTAGAAAATATTTTACATGTCTTGTTGTGGCTAATAATGTTGTCCCACATTTGTTGAGGGATGGGTTATTCGTCTTTCTCATATGGTTTTGGGCATGAGCTAACTTTTGAGTTGAGTTAGACCCAAGATCCATCTCGTATCCTGGTATCAGAGCGCACACATATCTAAGTTTTACATCTCACAACCCAAAAATTGTCAAAATGAATTTTCACATACACACCTGATTCTTTTCCATAGATCAAGAACATAAAAAATTTCTTTTTGACAATCTAGTGGTGGAAAGACTTAAACTAAGTACCTTTGCCTGCTCTGGTACCATGATAAGAAATAGATCTTGGGCCTAACTCAATCCGAAAAGTTAGCTCATGAAGTGAGGATTACACAAAACCATATATGGAGACAAATAACCCATCCCGCCACCAATGCCGGGTACTTAACAAATACAAAGTTAAAAACTATTGTATTGCATTGAAGGAAAATACCTCTTGGGAGAAATTGTCAATACGGTATGGCATAAAGCCAGTATCATCTTCTGACACAAGAATCAGGTTTGTTCCCGACTGACCATGAGGGCTGCCAACGATTTTATCATCTCTAATTGAGACATCAGCAGTCTGAACTTCCACACATATCATGTTCACAGCACCAGAGAGAAAATTTCGCATTTTAACCTGAGTATCACCTAGATGTTCTGGCAAGAAGCAACCAGACCATTGCCATCCAGGTTCAGCAAATTGAATAGAGACTAGCAACTCCCTGGGAAACATTGACACATAATAAATAACAAGAATAAGAAGGAAAAAGGAACGAAATTTAAGCGAATCACAATTCTGCTTTTTGTTCGTCCAAAATTAAAACATATTGCCTCCCAGACTTAACTAATCACTTGTTTCATAAGAACAGTGTCAGAAACGACATCTTACCAATGACTTTTCCCATAACATATGGTCCCTCACATCTTAACAATATCTGTTCCCACAATCATCACACCCTCGTCAATTACCCCTTTATAGATCCGATTAAATTCATAAAGAGAATTAAGTGTTTCAACAGGCACCTTGGCAATGATAATGGCAAATTAAAAAGTGGATGGCATGGATGAGGTGGCTACAAAATAGTTTGTTACTGTGTCATGCAACAGACACCTTGGCAATGATTAAGCAACTTGTTTTCCTAAAGAAAATGTTTTCCAAAAATTCTTTTTCAACCGAACATGGGAAAATTGGAAAACAAATTCTGGAAAATGTTTTCTTCCATATCGAACACACTCTTAGAAGTAACTTGAGATATCAATGAGCAATGAAAATGTCAACACTGTCAAAATATACCTCGACATATCTGTCCACTGAATATGAGAATGCCTTCCAGATTCCAATGTGAAAACATCATCTGTTCCTTTCTGCTTGTAATACAGGTCCTTATTGCATGCATTACTGATTACGTATCTGTAGAATTATGGGTTCTTTATTATAGATATATTCCTTGCAGGAAGATCCTAAATTAGCACCTTGAAGATAGTAATAAATGACAAAATATTGACATAGTAGAGTACCTCGGCTGGAAGGTAATAATTCTTGTCCTTCCAAAAAATGGAGCTGCAACAGCACCAACAGAAATTACATAACCAGATTTCCTGGATGGTTGTGGGACTGTTACACTGCTAGAACCAGTAGGCGGCACAAGTGCAAAAGCACTAGACCAAGAATCACTAGGAATGTCATTCATCAGTGAATTTGGTAGATATCTACACAGTCTGACCATAATTTCACTAGAAGACAAACTTGGGTTAGGTGAATACATCCGGCAATTGACCTTCCAAGCATCACCTTCTGTTAACCCACAGGACTTTAAGCTGGATTGACTGCTTGTGTAAGACTTACTCCTGTGAAGCGATGCTTTTGAAGCATATATATCATGCTTCTGTGAACCCCGATGAAAATTTGTTGAATTATCAAAATAAATCGATTCTGCCTGAGAGAATTTACTGTCATGTGATTTTGTAACGAGATAATTGTTCAAGGGAGCTACTGGCAGATTATTGCTATTTGCAGTTGTATCCATATATTGATTAGAAGAAAAAATGCCCAGACCATCTTTCTTGTGGAGAACCAAGTCCTGCTCGTCCAAATCATAGCAAGAAGTAATAACACTAAAATGGCCTTTTGTCCAATTAATGGATTCAGAGACAACCAGGGGGAAACCAGTGCAATTGAAGAGCAAAAATGGAACCGAAATGCATATTTCACGAGCTCCACAAAATGCATCCATCACCTTCTCAATTGCAACACAAAGAGGACCTAATAAAGTGGAGATTAAAGAATAAACAATAATAAGAGAGAACTAATAATGCTGGCACCGGTAAAAGAACAGGAAAGCAAAATTCAATCGGTACCATCTGATGATTGAGGGTCAAAAGTAATAGTCTCCGACAAAGAGAACCTTGTTCCGCTAAACTTGGCTATTTCACCAAATGTTTCAGCAGGTGGAAATTTCACAGCTGAAGGTTTATATCCACGCATCTCGAAAGTTATTGTGAGGTCATGTGAAGAATCAACATGGAAGAAAGAAGTTTCAACCTGGAAACGGGGAAAATTGTGCTGGTGAACACAAAGTAAAATAAATCAATTCATAAAAAAGATACTTACTACAACATAGTGCATACCTCCGACACAGCTGCAGTACGACAAACACCAGCATTTTCTATTGTGACAGATACCGTCTCCGGTAGATAGTTCTTCAATACTAAAGGACTGCTTAAAGTCAACTGATGCACATTCCTCTTCTCGGGCTTAACCATGTAAGTTACATTATTATGAGGTTTATTGGTCTGTGTTAGAACATTGTTGGACAAAGAAAAGCCTTTTTCTGGTGACACAGCAGAAGGTAAGCACCAATCATGCACAGATATGCAGCAGCGGAAAGGGTCACTGCTAGGATGAGATGGATAGCAGACAAAGGAGCGCAAAAAGCTGATTTTATTTTCATTAGAAAGAATATTTGGAATACTGTGGGTTTCACTCCACAAGTAAGAATTACCAAGAGGACGCCATCTCACTCGGCCTGCTTCAGCCAAATGTAATGGAAGAGGAAACTGTTGACCAGGATAAATGGGGTCCAGGACCTGAAATGACAAAGAAGGGAAAAGACAGAAGTAACATGAATGTGTAGGAACACAAATCCAGTCAAAACTAAATAGATACTAATATCCCTTTTTCCCGATAGAGATGCAGAGATTTCTACTAATCATTCTACCAATATACCTTTGGAGAAACACCAAATGGAATGTCAAACCGTACTTCAAGAGGCACAGAAGTTGCATTTGATACTATTACCTGTAATAAAAAAGAAATATGTAAAGCAGTACAGTAAATCAAAGCTGCACAAAATAGAACCTGCATTAGCACTTACCGTTGAGTAGAATCGCACCATCTTCGTGTACCTCTGTATGGACACATCAATCACTACAGGAATGATAAAGCCACTTTTTTCTTCTATTTTGTTGTTCTTTCCATCATTTATACTACTGTTTGGAACATTCTTAGTTGTATCAACATCAGGCTTCCTCGATGATTTGGAAAAATCGACTTCAAAGTACCTAAGCCCAACAAGATCCATTGAAATAGGAACAGAAGGAAGTGACGTTCCCTCAAGTTGAACAATGATATAATGATGTGATGGCTCCACCGATTTTTTGTCACCAAGTTGTTCCCAGGATTGGGCCGGTCTATAACGTAAAATTTGATCTTCAAGACTTTCACTAACATAAACTGGAATAGAAGATCCTGGTTGTAAATACTTTCTACTTTTCATGGAGGATACTTCTAAGCCATAACCACTCTGTCGCTGTTGATAGACATGAAACTCTAAAGGCAACGAAGTCAAATTTTGCAATATATAAGGAGGAGAATTCCCGGTATCCAGATTTTCACTTCTCTGAGAATTTAAGAATGGTGGGATTTCAGAATGAGCAGCCATCTGCGCCAGATCCCCTGCATTTTTAATCATCTCGATTGTCCTAGAAACAACCTTCACCAAACGGAAAGAAAAAAGAAAGACAAATGTATCAGTAACTTGTTTAAACTGTACTTGAAGAATTGAGCCAAGTCTGTAGTAGAAAGTTTTACATTGTGCAATGTCATAATTCATTCAATATTTTGTGAGCACATTGCAAGAAATCTGATAACACAATCAGATGAAAGGAATCTAAGGATGAATATTTCTTTAACACAAAAAACTTTACAATAGTTGCGTATTTAAAACAATGAACTCATATATGTGTGTGTGTACACACACACATACATATAGCAGAGAAATCCCCAGGCCAGAGGCGCACGGTTTGAAACTCGGTGGGTAATGAGCTGCCCCTCTACCTAAATTAGGGATAATTGTTTTCTTTAAAAGGAAAGCCATCCCACTCATTTCAACCAAGGAACTCCATATATTTGAGCTTTTGTAAAACATATTGAGTCCCAATATTTGATAAAGGAGGACCAAGTTGTGCCGGGTTAACATCCAGCATAAAAGATAACCAACCAATGATGAATATCTGACTATGGAGGACCAGTTGTGCCAGGTTAACATCCAGCATAAAAAATAACCAACCTATGATGAATATCTGACTATGGAGGACCAAGTTGTGCCAGGTTAACATCCAGCATAAAAAATAACCAACCTATGATGAATATCTGACTATGAACAGAGGTGATTCATGTAGTTAACCCGAACAATTCTGGATTGAGGCCTAGTGAACTGATATTGAGTGATATAATCACTTCCCAAAGGATGACCTGGCTAATTTATGCTGAGTCATATCATTTTCGAAGATGCAGCGAATTAATCTAGTATATTATGAGCCACAGTTGAGCTTATATGAGTGGATATTACTGATTATTTGTTATTAGATGTCAAGTTATCAACTGATACATACTTTTGTGTTTGATAATACAATGATAAATATTAGTTAATTTCTTCTCCTGGAAATAGACAATTAAACATTAAGGGAAAATTACAAAATAATAAATAAATAATTTGGGAAGGGGAGAATAAGGGAAGGTCTAAGGAGCTTCTGTCAAGAAAATTGGACCGTAGACTTAAACGCAAGAGCATATAAAGAGACTTCAGGGAATCGTCCTTCACCAATGAAGGACTCTCAGCACCCATTTGAACACCCAGGATTGACATTTGGAGCCTGACCAACATAACATGGGGGTTCAACATTAGGTAAACCAAAAATAGGGATGAGTCATGCTAGGATACAATGTCAGGATATAGACCTTAGACCTAACTCGCCCCTAAACCCTAGTTAATGAGATGAGATCACCCAAAACCATATAAAGGGAGTACAGCCCATACCCTCACAAGTGTCACTTTATCAATGCCAAAGTAAAACAACTTATTGCTAATCATTGATTCCACAATGACAGTCAGCACATTGATAGCCTGATAGAGGATTAAGAATTAGGACAGATACAAACAGCTTTACCAGCTTCCATGGTGAACATAATAGAACTTCTCAATCGGTAATTTTTATTAACGAATGCAACAAAGGGTTTGCCTGTAGAACAAGAAAACCAAAGTACCTCAATAAGGGACTCGGTAAGATTCAAGTTAAGTTGAGTCGTCGACTTGATATGAAGATTGCTAGTAACGTCACTACTCAGAAGGGAACTGTCATCATGCCTTTTTATGCTTAGATGGATTTCCCAGGGCTCTAGGAAAGGCTCCCACGAGACCTATTGTCCAAATAGAGAACAGAAATTAGTGAATCAGAATCAAAAGAAGATATATCATGATTTTGTCATCTCTACCATGTCAATGTTATTATAGTTCACTTCGACTTCACATTTCACCAAACCCTCCATTTTATTTCCAGCTACATTTGAGTGAAGAAGCAAGTTTGTCATGAGTAACTCCAGCAAAGGTCCGCTTGAGCTCCACTAGAGAAAAATATACACATATTAGCAAAACGTAAGTAGCGGAAGAAAACGGGCAATTATGTGATACAATTATCAGGAGATGATCAAAGAACAATACCTCATCGCACTCAAAAGATAAACAAAAACAATACTGGAAAGAAACAACAAGCATCGCATAACTTATAAGCAGTGAAAAAACAAAGACTATACAGTTAACCAGATGAATACCAGAAAAGTAATGATTACACACACGCAAAACACAAAATCAGAAAGAAAGCCAAAAAGACTAGGAAAAAGAACCAAAAAAGGAGAAAAGAAACTCTTCCTAGTTCAGTGCAAAGGAGTTTGACAGTGAGGATAAAAGAACAATGACATTATTTTCATGAAAATATGAGCATAATTGTAAAGAAAAAGGACATTAGGCCAAACTCAACTAAAATTCTAGCTAATGAGGTGAAGATGTCCAGAAGCATATAGGGATACAATAACCCTTCCCTCAACCAATGTGGATATTTTAATACTTCGTCAGCAGGCAGGAGCAGGACATTTTAAAGCAAGGACAATATAAGATTGGTGGTGAAGCATTGGGTAAACCAAAATAGGGATGTTGGGGCTCAATTAACATGTGAAGAAAATGAAAATTTGGGCCGAACTCAATTTCAGAAGTTTGACGTGACTACTGCCCAAGATTCTTATAAGAAGACAACATCTCATTCACTTAACTAATGTGGGACATTTTTAACAATAACGATTGGATCTAGAAGAGATTATAACACTTCGAAAAACTAGAGACCACATCCTATTTACTAACAGATTTCCTATATCTTTGTCAGCCTCCAGGAACTAGACTTCTCTGGAACAAGATATATTTCAAAGTGCTCCTCCTAACTTTTAACTGACATGACAGAGCAAAGGTGAATCTGCATTCGAGAAGCATGCATGTTCATAACTTCACTCAATCACTCAATGTCAATGAGGAAATTCATATAGAGTATATGAAATCCTGCAAGAGAAGTTCCGTGCAGCAGCTAAGAAAATATGAATTCCAGCAAAACAGATATCGGTTACGACTGAGAAATAACTCCTATCCTGAACAGTCGATCTATTGTTCCCAAATAAAGGGGAAATAAAAGGAAGCATTAAAGGAAATATGATGGTGGTCTACTGCTTTCTAGTGTTGTCTGTTAAAAGTATAAATCATTAAAACTTCTAAGGATAACAATGGAATTTAAGAGAATTGAGGCAGAGCAAGTTATCAGCATCTATCTTGGAGTCCAATCTAGCAAAGGCAAACTGCAGAAATGATGTAAATAGGGACAGCATTACGGAGTGGAAATCACCTTTCCATCAGCCAAAAGAAGAGAGAACTTTCTAAGTTGGATATCAAAGTTCACTTGACTGAAACTAAATTGAGAAGGCCCAGCTGCTGGACCTTCAAAATCCACAAATTGCCAGAAATAAAAAATGTGATCTGACAGCCATACATCCAGACACTGACACTGAAGATCCACCTTCCCATGGATATGCTCAATGCAACTAGTGCAAACTGCAGCATCAAGGTTCACTTGAAATAGTTCAAACAGGGGCCACGAGCGTGTGTTATCATCCTTTACAAGCTCCACTGTACCCCAGGTTTTATCTAGATCAAGTTTCAGTCTCATAACGGTCCCCAAGTAAAACAGTTTACTATTCCTAGCTTGAAAGCCAACAGTGAAAAATCCATGTTGATGTCCATAAATCGTGTTTCGTAAATCATTCATGTGCTTGTCACCCTGCTTCACCTCCGAAATGTTAAAAGCATCTTTTCTAACCCAAGCAGGAACATGAATTCGGAGACAGATAGTTTCCAACTCAACAGAGTGAACTCCAGAATCATGCCTCACATTTTCTTCAGTAGATAAAATATTAGGACATGGATCGGAATTTTGCGGACGATCATTTTCACCATCCCTGAGTTGGTCAACAGGGACATATGCCATATTGTTTGATAATGAGTTTGTCATTAAGGTATTGGGTTCTCTTGTTGAAGAAGACTGGAGTACATTGATGATTGCAACCCAGTCAGACAAATGTATCCAAACATCTAGCAAAGACAGAGAAACAGAAAGGATATTTTCACCCTGATCAGACAATGAAAAGGTTATCACAATAACTGGAGAGCCAGAGTTAGAACAGCATTCAGCAAGCAAAACAGAGTTAAGAGACGAGAATATCTGTAGATAAGAGAAGGAGATCTTCAGCCTTAAGAGCTCATCATTTTTTAAGGAGGCAGAACAAAGGAACTGCATGTTAGCTTCCCCAATGAGGTCAGAAGCAACTGATTCTCCTTTATGTTGTCGTAATTTTATGGTCATTGACCTCACAGACACTCGGATTGTCATGAAATTTTCAAGAGAGCCTTGAGGTGGAGAAGCGGTTTGTCCCTCTTTTCCCTCCCTGTGTAGAAAAAACTGTAAGGTATCAGATTTGAATGCTTCAGCTTGTTTAGCAACCAAGGAAAACTGATCTATGACATCCATCATTGCTTCACATCCAATCACGAGTGATGCACCTGTGGACAAAGACACAGAGCAAATACTGAGATGCCAAAAAGTTTGCTTCAATATTCAAGAAAACATATGACAGAAATCTGTTTCTTACCATCAGCATTGAGTTGACAATCCTTGACTATTGCCATAATGCAACTTGGATAACAGGATATGACATCACAACATTCACATTGGGATGGTAATCTCAACCATACATCAGCACTAAATGGCGCAATCAAGATGATATTTGTCCAAGTGGGGCCATAAAAAGAACCTGACAAATTAGCTGCTGCTTCTTCCAATAGCATCAAAGATAGTGATAAGTCATATCCAAATAAGTTTAAACAATCATTTCTGTGAGCAATTTCATCTTCTGTAACCAAGCACTCCATAGGAATATCCTTCAGCACAAACTTTGCTTCACCATTTTCCGTGAAACTAGAGTATAGCCGTTGTATATCAAGCTTCAGAAATTGAGATACACTGCTCCCTGTCGGTATAAATAAGTTGGAGTCCAGTATCTCAAACATGAACGAAGTGCATACATTATCTTTTGAAGTACTAGAGTCGGAGGTATCGGTAATAGGCAATCCATCTGTACTAGAGCTCAAATCAGGTACGGTAAAATAACCAATGAGAACTGCAAGGAACTCAGGTGGTAAAACACAAGACACATTCTGGATACTTAAACTCATTTTCAATGGTGACTTTACACTTTCTTTCCAGACACGTAACTTTAAAGTTGGAGGGGAAGTGGATTTCAAGGGACCCCAAAGGAAATCCTGCATCATTTGAGGCCATTGTAGAGAAGAAAGAACCAACCCCTCTGCACAGCAAAGTACATCCAGATAGTCAGCGCAAATACACAATGTAGACTTGACATTTGGAAACAGAAGAGTTCCAATTATGTAAGAGGATTCATGAAAATGAACTCGACTGTTGCTGAGCTCCAAGTCAATGAAATACGTCCTTTTAGCATCATAAACTTGAAAAGAAGAATTAACTGAAATTGGAAGCTGACTGTTAGATCTATCTTCTATGTCGTCCTTAGGATTGCTGTCCTTCCAATCTCTTAAATTGAGAACCTTCCTCCACTCGGGAGTATTATCATTTGAGAAACCTCCAAGATTACGAAAAGAACCAGTATCTTTTAGGGTGATGAAAGGGAACTGATCCAATGAAACAGTTGCCCATTCAGAGAAGGAGGTTTCAATGAAGTTGGAAGAACCAGAATTTTGAAGCGAAGAAGAAGTAGGAACACAATTCTTGCCATTCACTACAGGGTTGTCCACAACTCGAAGAGTAGATCTGATATTAGATAATTTATTAATAAATCCTACCAAAACTCCAATTATAAAACGGTGGCAGTGAATATCAAGACCACTTAAACTTAATTTACATTCATGGCCAATGAATCCTGAATTCCCACAGATTTTGTAATGGAACAGAAGGCACAGATCGTTGGTACTACTTCGCTCATCAGAATTCCCACTTTGAGGACCAATGCTAACATCATTATAATCCTGATAAATAGAACCAGACAAGCTCTGAGATGAGCAAAAGATAAGGCTTTTCCCTTCACTTTTACCACCATAATCATGGATGTTTATTTCCTTCACCGAAGCTCTTCCCTCCAAGGACTCATTCCCATCAAACCTGCAACTTCATTCAAACTTCATAAATGAATGCTGTAATGCTTAACAGATAATATTTGAAAAGAATCACTCTCCTGACTCACAAGGAAATACATCTGACTCAAGAATAGATACCAGAACCTGATGTTTTCTACCAATTTCTTTACCGTGAATACTTGAATTTTAAAGGTTAAATGGAAATACGACTATATCAACCACAACTTTAAATGCACCTCTAGTCTAATCTCATTTTCCTCTTTTTCTTTTCTCACCAGATAAGTCGTCATGTTCACTTGTTGCTAACTATCAATAAAATAAAACTTAAACAAGTTCAGCACCCAAGTATGTAATATAGCTGTCAAAAAAGCTTCCATGAAAATCAGGGGCACATGATGAAACAAAAATATAAGGTCAGTTCTTCATCTGATTAAGTCATGGTGGGAAGAATCACACAATACCTCTACTAGTGGGAGGACACATATACCAGGTAGAATAGTCTAAGTCCCCACAAGCTAGCCTGGACACTGCTGGTAAAAGGAAGCTCTTCAAGAAGTCAAGCTGATTCCGAAGAAAATATCAATAGAATTTCAAGAATTTGTTCTGATCAATGCTAAAGTTTTGATTACAAATGGTGGATGTCATGACTGATTTATTGAAATTGGCATTGCAGCAAGAATGACTTGAGGTGAATAAACAAAAACTGTGCAATTGTAAACAGTGCAGAAAACGACCCCACTATGACTGTGACCTTATGCAACTCAAGTTATTTTGGAAATAAACAGCTAAGCTAGAGATGCATGTCAAGAGACCATTCATGACAGTCACCAAACAAAAATGATTTTCAAAATCACGTTGGTATGATGATTAGGCATTAGAGCAGTTTTTGTAGCATTGTTACGGTGCAAAGCAGAAGGATTAAGAGAGAGACTGGATATTTATGATTTGCCAAGGAGTATAAAGCTGCAACACAATTTCACTTCTGCATTTGTCTATCATCTTATCTTTTGTGTATTTTCTCTATTATTAATGGTGTGTCCTTATCTGGCCGATAGAAAAGTAAAATAAGATGCTAACAACATACCGAATATTTAATATCTGAAGCAAAATCATGAGACTGCACGCATTTTCTACATCACTTTCAAAGTCGATCAAGAAACCAATAGATTTCACATTTGCAGCAATGGAGAACCAAAAAACAGCAGATATCACACTACCATCAACTGTAGTTGGGGTCAAGGAGTCTGATGATAAACCCAGTATATCAAAATCCGCAATAAGTTCCATAATTGCCCCATATAGAGATGGTGAAAAGTGAGCAAGAACCGATGAAACCTCTATGTCAACCTGAAAGAAAGAAAGAAAGAAAGCAACCTACATTATAAACACCTGATCAGATATCCCATACTCTGAAAATTAGAAACTATAGCAAGTGGAGTAGCATTGTAACAGTCAAACAGAAATTGCTCCATACGACAACTCAAGTCAGCAGAGGTTTCAGTTTGTTAGTGTGAAAGTCCCAACTTGAATATCTTTTTCATGCTTTACACCAACTACTATACCTTTATGAATGTACCATGTGCATAATTTAATCCGGTGAATGAAACCAAAACACTTGCCATGTTTCGGCAGATCTGAAGCACTAATTACATCAACATACACCTAACAATCATCAAAAAACCATGTATGTCACAAAATTTAGTTTCTAACTTTATCCTTTTTAGGAATCAGGGCAGGTGTCGATGCAATGATAGATCAACTCTTTTAACCTGTATGTCACAAGCTTTAAGGCATGGATACAGTCTCTCTGTGGCAATGTAAAGGAAAATAGTGTTCATTATAGGCCAGTCTCTCCCTATGACTCAGCAGTCAGAGAACACTTCATGCACGGGGTAAGCCTTTTCTTTTTGTTATCTTTCGGTCATTGCATATAAGCTTCAGTTTCATAGATCCTATTGTAAACAACCCATCAATATATCTACATGCATATTACACATAAAGTTGCATAAAATATTCAAGGCCTTGGATTTATCTAAAGAGATAATTTTCCTACAATTTTCAATAACCTATCAAAATACCATGCAACCTTCCCCTTCTTTTAAAGTAAAATCGCATCCATCAGATGGGGAATCGGCACACACAAAGAAAGGTCAAGTGTTAGTTTGGCTGCGACCTAAGTACTCAAAGCACCATATTCTTTGAGCATTTATGCCAGAAGGTAAATTACAAATAGTACATCAACACAAGTATTTAGCGTGGAAAACTCCTTGCTCAAGGGAGGCAAAAACCACGACCCACCTCCGTAGGATTTACTCAAACTCTTTCACTAAACTCAAGCCAAATTTAAGGCTTACAACTGCTTTTTTTGATGAAGTTTTAAGGCTTACTACTGCTCTTGTAAAAGCTAAGGAATTGTTCCCAACCTCTATCCTCTCTACTCTTCTTCATCTTCAATGACTCTATCATATCAATAAAGTCACTTATGGACACAAAAAACACCTAATACAATCAACTAAGAAAGTAATCAAGATATTGTCTTGAAACCAACACAAAGAAACTGACTATTACAACTCAAGAACTATATGGATAAATCTTGATAGCAACAAGTTCATTCGTTGTAGCAACAACTTCTTCTTCGAAACTCTCTGTGTAGAACTTTTTTAACTTTGACGTCTCTCTCCGAAATTGTTTATATAGCCGCCTTGTAGTTTCTAATCCAAACATAATTTAGGTCGAGACTTTCACAAAATCCAATACTAGTTTGACTTGGTTTGAAACATTTCACGCGTCAACTTCTTTCTCCTATTTTCAAGATAATTCCATGTGCATAATGTATGATAACTTTTCATGTATAGAATTTCAGCTCCTTGTCGGATTGAATTCTACCGTACTACAATTCTCCAATGATTCCTACTTCCTATTGCATATGTGAAACAACTTCATTCTTGATGTCTCATGTTACCCCAGAGGAACATATTCTCTAATGAGTTCCTCTGACGGTTTTGTTAATTTCTTCACTTCTTCTTAGAGATCTGATAGCATCCATGTCGGCCTACTTGCACTAAAGTTGACGGGCTTCAGTGAGAAATCAAGAAGATGTTTATCGTGGAAGAAAATCCCAAGATTGACCCAAGAATTATAACAAGAAATGGACTAAGTGCTACATATGTTTCATGGGTCCAAGTCCGAGTCCAAGAGCCAAAAGATTGGGCCACATGAAGGCCAAGAAGATGGCCCACATGGAGCCCAATAGGAGCATAAAAGTTTGCTATTTTAAATTTATTCGGCTTCATTAGAAAATTGTGCAGGTACATAATAAAGAAGAGTCTAAACCTAGCTCACGTGTATCATATTTGGAATTTGGGGCATTAACCGACAAGACCACATTCTCAGCAACTTCATCGATGAGCACCTGTGCCTGAATTTCACACTAAATTGGGATTCTATAAACTCCATCACATTCCACTTCTAACTCCTTGGGTATGTTATCACCATCTCCTTTCACTTTGATCGTGGCCCATCTAAAATGATTTTGCAAAGAAATGTCCTCTTCAGTCTCAAACTACCCTCCACAGAAATCTCTTATCTCCTTGAACACTTCATGCTACCAGTAAGTGGGACGCCCATTAAACGGATCCAAAACCAACCGCAGCTAAATTTCTTTCATTTCCATTCCCCACATAAATAAAATTATTTACTATCCCAACAAAAAAAAACGACATGCGAGTCAGTGGACACATGTAGGTATGAGATAGTTTGAGGATAATGATTTTAAACAGAAAAATGATTAATGATGAAGGAAATATTTTTTTCTTGAAACTGGTAACATATTAATGATGAAGGAAATATCTAGCATGAGAAATCTTTTATGGGTCAAATTGTCACTATTTTGGTAGAAAAATCGGAACTACCTGTCTGGGGTATATTGTATATAAAATCTAACAATTCACTTTGCAAACAAATGACAGTACATCTCATCATCTTTAGTATATATAATGAAGTACACCAAAGGCAGAAGGATTGTTATCAACAATATTAATCACGGGTCAAAACACAAAAATTAAAGAAAGAATCTGGTAATAAGCTAGAGTTCTTAAGATTTGAATAAAAGAAGGATAAACCGTCCTAAAGTAAAGAAAACAAGTAAAACAGACACCTCTAAAAAATATTTATCAGGTAAATGTACTTATATTCATAAACATGACTGCAAACTAGCCATATACAATATCCATTATTGAGAAACTTTCAATGATACACCTTTAATAGTTAAATGGAAAAGGATCAAAAATGCATTTAAACTATGTGAAATTGAATAAAAACGTCTTCTGTTAATATTTTGGTCAAAAAATGCCCCTGTTGTCAATGCTTTGGTCCAAAAATACCCCTGCAGCCAATACTTTGATCCAAAAATACCCCTATAGTTATTTTTTTGGTCAAAAACACTCATTTCCTTATAAACATATTATTTCTTTTCTTTATAAACACATTTTTTCCCTAATAAAAATATTGTAACTCATCATTAATTATCATATATATAAGATCATAGTAATCCATCATTAATTTTCATTTAAATAACGATTAAAAAAATTCTAATAAATAGGAAATATGTTTATTACTTAACATTTTTTTATTTGAAGAAAGATAAAAATTTGTTAGTATAATAGTTTTGAAGTTAAGATATTACAATCATAATGCCACAAAACACAAAAAATTGTTACATTGCTTCAAATCACAAAATATCTTTAAATATCGTCGATGGAGTTATTGTTGACCCCTTTTTTTTGTTATATTTAAAATCAAGGAATATACTAGCAAATGTTTATCCTACTTCAATTCGGAAAAGAATAAGAAAAAGAAAATCTATTTTATTAGGAAATTTTTTTATTCATTATATAAATGAAAATTAACGATGAAGTTATTAGGATCTTATATATATATGACCTATATTATTAGTTTAAAAAGTATATGGGGTAATTCTATTTTTATTGATAAAAGGAGATTAAGAAGAAAAAATATTACTTTCTACTTTATATTAGTTAATGTTGATTTTAAAAGAAAAAAGTTCGTTAAAAGTAATACTTTATTTAGAAAATTATCTGTTTAACAAGAAAAGAAACAATATGTTTATTAGTAAAAGGGCATTTTTGACCCAAAAGTAACAATAGGGGCATTTTTGGACCAAACTATTAATGGAGGGCATTTTTGTTCAATTTCACATAGTTTAAGGGCATTTTGGACATTTTCCGATAGTTAAATAAAAGTCTAGAAATGTTGAGAAACTTTGATAATATGCATTATTTAAATTAAAAGCAAATATACTCAATTAAGTTGGATTCGACATGCTTTCCAATTTTAAACTAAACAGTGTAGATCATTAGCTGCTCTTCTGTCCCACATTGAATTGTGCCACCCAATGCAGTAGAAGGAAAAGAAGCATCTTTAGTATCTTGAAGGCAAGAAAAACAATGAACCTAAAGGTGAAATAATTGATATGTACATTTAGCCATTTAGCTGTTAAACTTTTTCCTTTTTACCAGTCAAGAACATAGAGGCAAAAAATAATTTGTCAACTAAATTAGATCCTTGCACCACTAGCAATATCCATCAATTTCAATTACATGACAACAAATAAAGGCTTAAGAATTAAAGAGCCTATGATTTCAAGAGAAAAGTAAAAGACTATTGGAAACCAAAAATTAAATTGCTATCACAACATATAGAAAAAATAGTCATCAAAATGATTCACTTACCTCACAATTTTTCAACTCTGATTCATCAGCAATAATGCACAATGTCAAGTTGATGTTGGTACAAAGTTTCTCCAGAAGGGGGATAGTTCTAGAGGAATTTGAAGTTAAAAGTTTTACCTGCAGAACAGAATCACTTAACTTACATCATATGAGGAAGTTGAATATCAAAGTGCAAATGACTAACCTCAAGATCACTAATGTTAATCTCAAAGTGATCATAGAGATCTTGAAGCTGACAACCCAAGACAACATTACTAGTGCAAAGAGGCGATGCTAATAAAGTATCTCTGTCACCTTTAGACCCAAAGGTTAATTCCATTGCTTCAAGTACCTGCCCAAACTAGAAATTTTAGGCCACTGAAAATGCACTAATTACATCAAAATAATGAAGCCTTCTAGGTCTCAATCATAAATTTGTCAAGCACACCATGCAAGTATAATGGATCACAATAAAATTACTGGAGGGCAACCCAATATCTTATTGGGCTAGTTTCAAATATATACAATAAAGTAATTAGTCAACAATAAATATAGCCACGTTTTTATTAACATAGAAAATAGTCAAACGTGATAGAAAGTACACACTGACTATACATTATGATACGATCAAAAAGCTAAATATAGATTAACTATACATGAGCTATACACTAACTATATATTATGATACACTCAAAAAATTGAATTTAGTTTAACTATACATGAAGTATACACTGAATATTCAATTCCGACCAAATCAAAATCTCCTCTAAATAGTCCCAAATTTTAGATATGAAATCCTATCGATGTTTCGAGTCTTTTGATATATAATTTGCTCAAAATGATTCGCGTTTGCGGTACGTCGAATATTAAAGAAGAAGAAGAAGGACAAAAAAGCACCAGAAGGAGGAAGAAGAAGAAAATGAAGAAGAAAGAAGAAGCAGCAACAAAAGAAGAAGATGCAGAAGAAGAGGAAGGACGAAGAAGAAACATAAGCTGCGTGGCCATTTTTTAAGAAAAAAAATATGGCCGAATGGCCATTTTAGGTAAATTAAAAAATTGGGCTAAAAGGATGGTAAATATAGGTTATACGCTGACATATTGCATAATTTGCCCTATTTTTTCAGTACACTCAAGAAGAATCTACCCAAGTTGAATAGAGAAATATGAGCTGTTTTGGACCTAGACAGTATAACAAGGTAGGAAGAAAGCCCTGGAGAAAGTGAAGAGCTGAAGGACATTGGGTAGACAAATAATGAGGGAATGGGGATAATGAACCAACAATGGCATGGAAGAATTACCATTTTTGGCATGTCAGAATCTGCATCTCCACCAGGAACAAGGATGGCAATACCCAATATATGGACATTCCATGTAACAGTCTTGCGATTTGATAAGACATGCCTGTGGAGAAATATAAAACATAGGAAGAGCAGCAAGGCAGCAGAATTATCATGGATATCAAATTGATTTGTATTAGTATAATCATATCGCATATACAAGTAAAATCCATGTCTTTGACTAGGAGGCAAGAATATCTACTAAATAGATGAGCTTGCTCCGATATACTTACTCAATTTTAGTCCGAAGTCGTGCATTCGTATTTTGAATTCTGTTGATGGATGACAGAATCTGAAACATGGAACACTATCAAGTCACAACACCATCTAGATGTAAATCCTTGCATTATTAAACAATGAAACGACTAGTTTAGGTATTAGAAAGTTAAAAAGTTTTAATAGAAGACAGTTCAATTTTAAAGTTGAATGTTGTCCCCAATTGAAAAAATGTCATCGGTATTGTGTTTGACATCTATAATTTGGTTATACATTCATCAAATCATCAATGTCGCTCCTCTCTTTCATTTTCCTAACATGATATCAGAGCATCTACACTTTTGGTAGAGACGTAAAGCATCCATCAGTAATCAGGCTGTCTAAAATTTTCCTTTTTTATGATTTCACTTTATCTTTTCCAGTGACTGTTCTGCCATTGCTTCTTTTCTAAGCAACCATTCCGATGACACTCTCATTCTCACTGACAATCCCAGCAGTGTACGTCTCATTTCCTTTGATAATATCGAAGTCACGATGCCTATTTCTAGTGATCGTCTGACGCCAATGACTATTGCAAAAGATTGTTTTGGCGACACAACACTTCAATTAGGTGAATGTTCCAATAGTATTTGGGCCCTTACCTGTAACTTCTGCAAAGGCATCGCCTTATTCTGGTCAATTTTTGCATCTTTTGTTTGGGAGATTTAAGAAAAAATATTATAGTTAAAAAGATCTCCCACAAAGAAGTTGCAAAAATGACCATAAAAAGGAGATGCTACCACAAAAATTGGTATAACATTTTAGCAACATTCTAGTGAACTTCCGATAAGTTGCTCCAAGTGCTCCATCAGTACTATTTTGCCAACTATTTGCTCTGATTCAAAGTAAGCAAATTTCTTTCTTAACTTACGTTTGAGGATATGCTCGTATGTAACTTATAAGTTAGTAATTGTTAAAGAATGAATCTTGGGAGCTCACTCAATCCCAAAAGCTAGGGGAGCAATGCCCAAGACCATATAATGAGACCAAAAAGCCCTTAACCCACCGATGTGGGACTCTAACAGTTATATAAGTAAGTCAGAATTTGAGTTAGAAATCATCAAACTTCTCCCAAGTGTTCTGGCTACATTATATTTTTGTATTAAAGATGAGATCTGATTAGTGTGACGCCTTAACTTATAGAAGATTTACCCAGTGTTAGGATTTATAGTAGAGAAAGTTAAGTCTAGAAGCTATATATTTTCTGCTTCTACAAATATTATATACACACTGTCCTTGACTTCTATTAATAGTTGTATCCATTCACAAACTTATTTTATGCATCTTTTCTGCACTCTTATTACTGTTGCATTAGCTCCATATTGCAAAGTAAATTGATGTTCTCTGTCACTGTTAGAACACCCATTGTATGATGTTCATTATGATAAGAAACATTCATGCAAAATGATATAAAGGCAATCAGAAATCAATTACCAAATGAATGTAACACATTGACGTTGAACACCACCAAACAAAATGTCATGTTTTAAGTTGTAACTTGTATGTTATACAATGAAATGTAATTTTGGTGATCAGTGGATTAACCTGGAGGCCAAAGTGGAAATAAGACGACTATAAAGAGATCTCAAGAAGTATCAACTCTCTAAGTAAAACAATCACAATAGCTAGAATATTTACCCTGTCCTGCAGAGAACAAGTGTGTTCCAAAAGGGAAGAAAGACTCATAATATTCTTGAAACATTCTAAATCACAAGTAATTTGAAGTGGCTGGACAGAGGCCTGTTTACACAAAGTTATAGGATGTCAATCTCTGAAAAACCTCCTGTTCAATAATTAAATAACTTATAACAGTTGCATAACATTGTGGTGATAGTAAAAAAGTTTGCAACTGACTTAAATATTGTAAAAGCAAAGAAGATGACGATACCTTTACAGATAAAGTAGAATCCTGTTTTAGACGCGACATGTCAAGTTGGAAACTTAGAGAAGGTTGATGAATTTTGGGCTTTCCTCCATCAGAATTTACCTAAGTTAACCAAAGCATTTTAAGCTATAACAGTTTACAAACAAATATAATCTTAATTAGTTGCAAGAAGTGACGCGTATGCATAAATACAAGCAAACATAGAGGCAATTAACTAGCCACCTAGTTGATAAAGGGATAAAATGCACAACTATTGACGGCAGGGACATTATAAGACCAAACTATTAACTGAGGGCATTTTTGTTTAATTTGGCATACTTCAAGGGCATTTTTGACCCTTTTTCATTAAATTTATGAGCCACAAAATGAGCACTGTGAAAATATCAGAAGGAAAGATTTCAAGTTGTTATCAAGACAGTAATCTTCTTGATGTGAATCTGGACATGTCACTCAAAATTACTAACTTCTTTAACAGAGACTAACCCTTGTTCGTAAAACGACTTGTTTGCTGAATGGATTAAGCATCTTGACCGAGTTTATTTCAGCAATGATAACAGCAGCCTCCTCCCAAGTCTCACACCCAACAGAAATCCCTTCAAGTACCAAATTGGCAATGGCATAACCCAGCTTCCTAGAAAATAAAACAGAAGAGCAACTTGTAAGTGCACCATAACATAAAATAATACAACAACTATAAATCTGGGACAAAAGAGGGTCGACTATGTGAATCGTCATTGCCCATGTTAATCCATTCAACTCACTTCATGTCAATTCAATGTACTCCATAAAACAATAATCAACATAAAATAGGTATCAGGCCAAGGATCAAGAAAAGACAAACACACATATCGTCTTTGAACTGATTAGTTTTTTTATTGAATCCAGTAACACCAGAGACATCACTGATATATGTAAAGAAAGGAAGAGACTTCAAGGAAATCAGCTTTGTATGAAGTGTATGCTATGATCTCATAGAAAGAGGTGGCAAATAAAGTAAGGAACTTCAGCCCAATTAGCTTCATGTGAAGTGTTTATGAGATGATGGCAACACTTCGAGCACAAAGTCGTAGATGTCTAAAACAAGCAGGTATCTTAAACCCAACATTTCTAGTGGAAGGCAGATTGACAAACTGTCTCCATTGCTTGTCCATTTCTAATTCAAAGTAGGTCCCCAGGTTGGCAGGTTATGCTTTTGAGGGGAGCTAAATCTTTAAAAAGAACAAGGAGAAAGGCTATTGAAACAGTTGAGTATAGATTTAAAATCACAAGAATGATTTCCAAAACTCAACCACTTAAATTTTGAACCATAATGACCAGAAAAGGAAAAATATCGATTTAGCGTCAGATAAGTTTGTCTTTTACAAGTAAGACATCACATCCTACATGCTCCGTATACTAGCAGAAACTTGTTTGATGTTGAACTTCAATGAAGAGAAATAGATTTGATTGTCTGCAGGAGCATCATCATCCAGTGATAGAACAGGCTGGAACTTAGTAGCTTCATATATATCCTGTTAGGAAAGAGTGTCAGCAAATTTTTGGTCAAAAGTTGAAATTCATAGCAATCACGTTAATGCAAATACCAACCCTTTATAAACTATGGTAAAACTAACTTTTTTTTTTGATAAATGGTACTGTTGTATTCCTCAGCATTAAGGAATGCTAGCTAAGAAAAAATAAAATCTAGATTACAGAGAGCCTATGAAATCTACAAGATCTTTTATTTCCTCTATACAATTTCCTTTACACCAAAAAAACAGTGTGGATAGGCAGTTCCCTTTCACAACATGGATGGGCTTTGATTTGTCTTCAAAGCATATCTCATTTCTCTCCTTCCACACTGACCACCATATGCAGGACGGGATTATCCTCCACCACTTCTTCTGACTCTTGCTCCCCCCTCTTCTGATCCAACAGCTCATTAGATCAGCTGTATGCTCAGGCATTGTCCATTCAGTCTTGGTGAGAGAGAAGAACATATGCCAAAGTTGAGCAGTGAATTTACAATGTAAGAAGTGGTAATTGTTGATCTCCCCAGTTTCATTACACAAAAAACACCTGGTCTAACTTTTTTTATCAGGAATATAGCAAATCTAACATAAATGCCAACAATGGATGTTATCCATTTTTTTTCAACTAACATAATCCATTTTCTCTACTTAGAAATGCACCTCAAAAGTTGGATGAGAGATTGTGCAAGATTGGACAGTATTACAAAAGTTTTGTATTTGAATGATCCACTAGTATCTTACTAAGAAATGTGGATGTTAAGTTGCATGTGCAGATCATACAAAATTGGACAGATACGGCAGATAGTATCCCACTGTTATATTGTGACCATGCTAAGCACAAAGGCTGGATACGACAGATAGTATTCCACCATTTTATTATGACTGTGTTAAGCATGAAGGCCCGGATACGGCAGATAGTATCCCAGAAATTAAAGAAGATAATGTCATCAAATAGGACTAAGAAAGATAATATGCATAATGAACTATGAGATGTTCCTTAGCTTTCCTATGCTGCCACTATGTCATGTTTTATGTCCCTATCTTCATGAGCTTTATTGCCTATCTTATGTTATTCTGTCTGCCTTATCATACAAAGTGTTATTCCACGGTACTCATGTCCCTTTTGTGGGGGGCGCTGTATTTAACAATGCAGGTTCAGACGCTCGAGTGGCAGAACCACCACCACCACCCACCACCCCGCTAGGCTTTCACTTCATATCTCAGTTGTTAATGGTGGGATATTATCTGCCGTTGAGCCGAGGGTCTATCGGAAAAAGCCTCTCTACCTCCGAGTTAGAGGTAAGGTCTACGTACACTCTACCGGTCTACCCTCCCTAGACACTATTTTGTGGGATACTATCTGCCGTTGAGCCGAGGGTCTATCGGAAACAACCTTTCTACCTCCAAGGTAGGGGCAAGGTCTACATACACTCTACCCTCCCTAGACACTATTTTGTGGGATTACACAGGTATGTTGTTGTTGCTCTTTGGCTTCTAGGGTCTTTCAGTGTCCATATTGTCGGTGAATATTGGTGTCACCTTATTTTAACCAATAACACCTTGATTTTTACCTCCTAGTGATTTCTTCACATTTTGCCACCTCGTGTAACTAGTCTCTACCTCTATTCTTTTTTTTTATGAAGTAAATGCTATCTCTACCTCTTTTCTTTGAGAGAATTCTTTTGTTAATACCATACTTCCTGACAGTCTATTAAATATTAGTAACCTTTACAGGACGTCATTCTTTTCTTCTTCTTTTTTGAAGATTCCAGGAATCTTATTGTTCCATTCTTTCAGGTTTTCTTTTAACACATTTAGCTTCTTGGCCAAAATGCAATTAAGTACACCATCAATGTGGTAACAATCCCAGCACTGTTCACTAGATCTACCATTTTTTTTAATCAAGGCCACGTGTCCCCAAATTTGAGGTAAGAGCTACCTTTTTACCACTGTCCACAATATAGTAATAGTGGACATTGATCACACTAGATCTTGGGTAATAGTAACTGTGAAATTTGAAGTCATTATCCCACTCCGACGAGTACAAAAATTTATTCAGAAAATGGTATGTTAGCTGGTGGAAAAAGTACAGGGCATGCAAGTTTCTTTTCATCAAAAAAGAAGTAGTAGTATGTAAGTTTCTATGCCTAATTTTGTTCATACTGAGAATATGACAATTATATTGACTCCACGTGACTTCACAACTAAACAGTCCATTATGAACAACAAACAATATAATATTTGCTTATTTACCCTTTTTTTGCTTATTATATGCAATGCAGATATAAAGAAGTAAAGGGAAAAGGAGCGATAAGGCTCACCTTGACCACATCATCAGAAATAACACCAGAAAATTGGCTAGAATCATCAGTTCCTCCAGCACCAAGCATGCCACGTGATAGCCAATTTAACCATCCACGAGGCTTGCAGGACATATGCTCATCCTCCAGAGGTTTAACAGTATTGACAATGTTGCTTACATTACTCGAAGATGAAGTCAACAAAATATCCTGTAGACCCAGCGACAACAATTATTTATATATTTATGTGTTTGTGTGTGTATATAAGGGAGTTTTTATTCAACAAAAATAAAGAATAGCAATACAACAAGCATGAAAAAACAAACTGTTGAGACCCACCCCCCAACAAAAGTGCACTACTTATAGATAGTAATTCTCCGAACATTGTAAACTAAAAAAAAAGGAGTGATAAGGCACACTAAACACTACTCCCTCTGTTTCAATCTGTGTCTTATTTTCTTTTTTAGTCTCTATTAAAATGATGCCTCTATACTAACTTGGCAACTCTTTGTTTCCAACATCTCACATGGCATATTTAAAACCACAAGATTAAAGGGCAGTTAGGTATGGTACATTATACATATCTTTAGTTTAAGACCACAAGATTCAAAAGTCTTCTTTATTTTCTTGAACTCGTGCCTAGTCAAACTAAGACAAACAAATTAAAACGAAGGAAGTAGGTGATTTCTTCCCATATGTCCAAGTCTAGGTAGACAAAGTTACCCAGTACGTATGTTGGTGGGAGATAGCAGGTAACTCCTGCAATAATCGAGGTGCACGAAAGCTAGACCGAACACCACGGTAACTAAAAGAAATGAAACACGAAGCAAAATGATGAAATGACATATTCACTGCCCATCCCCACCGCGGCATTACATCTTTCTTTAACCATATAAAGAGTATATGCATCCCGGGATTCTCTTCGTCTCAGAAGTGGATTCCCTTCCAAGGGAAATTGAGTACGACTACGGCTATGAAAAGCTTATCGAAAGAGGAGGAAAGAGCGTAAACTTGACTCTAAAAGTTTCAGTTGCCTCCCTCTCCCCCCCCCCCCCAAACAAACAAACAAACAAAACAAAGTAGAACATCAAAGTTACTTGATTGATTATTTCGCCCTATCAAAGAAAATGTAACTTGGTTATTTTCAGTTGATACCATGCATACATTCAACATCTCCAGTGATAACATTTACACCACCAACTATTATTATCATATCAGCTAGTTAATTCTTTTAAATGCAGAACGATCAGGAATGCAACACAATTTTGGCAATAATGACTAGTTCTTTCAAACATAAACATACCTGTAACTCACGTTCAGCAGTAGACCTGTAATTTAGGATGTCACCCACTTCAGATTTTTTCTCTATTTCCTCAAGCATCTGAAGAACATCCAAGTCAATCACCTGAGATTCAAAGTAAAGATAAACAGTGATCAAAATGCAAGCTCCAGGGAACTGTGCAGCCCAGAACAGAAAAATACTTTCAGCACTTACAGAATAGTACCTTCCCCTATAAGTTAGTGCCAATATTGAAACTAGATTAGGTACTCAAACTAGAAACTGTCTGTCTGCACAACTGTGCAGCCCAGGACAAAAAAAAAATTCAGTCCTTTCATAATAGTACCTTCCCCAAAAAGTTTGTGCAAAAATTGACACTAGATTAGGTATTCAAACTAGAAACTGGCTGTTTGCACAACTGTTGAAATAGATTTACTCAAGAGGTTTAAAAGCAGGTCCAAATGATCACACTCCCTTGCCTTGTTTTCAAAGGCAAAGAACGTAAACTGAAATTAGCCAGATGGAAGACTCAATATCTGTCGCTGGGAGGTAGACTGACTCTACTTAATTCAGTTCTTGATGCCCTCCCGACATTCATGATGTCCGTGTTCCCAATTCCAACAGAGGTCATTAATAGGTTGGATAGCATCAGGAGGAACTTTTAGAGGCAAGGGAACAAAGAAAGAAAGGATTTTGCTTGGTTAAGTGGAAAGCACTAACAGTTGGAAAGAGATATGGGGGACTGGGAATTAAGAATCTGAAGATACAGAGCAAGGCACTCAGAATGAAATGGTTATGGAAGTTCACTAATGAAAATCAGTCTCTGTGGGGGCGAAGTCATTAAATCAAAGTATGAGGAGGACGATAAATGGATGACTCAGGAAGTTACAACACCTTATGGGATAAGCTTATGGAGATCCATTAGAGACTTGTGGAGTGAATTCAAGACCAATACCAAGATGAAAGTGCTTAATGGGGAAAAACTCACTTTTGAAAGGATGAATGGCATGAGGCTGGCAGTCTAGAAATGCTCTTTCCAGATATATACAATCTAGTTCTACACCAACAAAGAACTACAGAAGAACTTTGGACACCTCAAGGATGGGGCTTTACTTTCGGAAGACAGTTTAATGACTGGGAAATTCAATGTGTGGCTGAATTTTTTGCACAATTGAACAGCTCAGGGGGCTTCAGACAGGAGAAGATGTATTATGGTGGCTGGGGAATAACAGTGGCTCTTTCAAGGTTTATGCAGATTACAGAATGATGAACCACTCCAATCAACAGTTAAACAACTGTCCTTGGAAACACATTTGGAAAACCAAAATACCACACAAAGTGGCTTGCTTAGTGTGGCTTCTGGATAAGGAAGCAACCCCTACACAGGATAAATTGATGAGAGGAATCCCAGTATGTTCCAGATGTTCCTTTTATGGTGAAAAGGCAGAGACAATTAAGCATATATTCCTACACTGCACAAGTACAGGACAACTTTGGAGAATATTCTTAAACCTCAAAGGTATATCATGGACTATGCCTAGAAAGGTGTAAGACCCTCTTAAGCATTGGGAGGAAGCAGGTCAGGCTACAAACAGAAGTAGACGGAAAATTGTCCCAGCCAACATCTAGTGGACAATCTAGAAGGAGAGGAACTCTAGATGTTTTGAGAATGTACAAATAGTATGCAGAAGATCAAGTTGACTTGTCTCTTGATCCTGCGTTTTTTTTTGGTGTAATCAGTTATACTCAAATGATATTGTTTCTATTGTTGATGTTTTAGTTTCAATATAGATATATGAAAATAGAGTTTTGGAGTACTTCTGTAAATATGGTTCAGTATAAACCATGTACTATTTTGCTCATTTACCAGTTTCAAAAAAGAATAAAAATAGGAGTCTTCTCATGAAATGGTTGTGGAGATTAAATGTGAAAGTTGAGGTTTTATGGAGAACGGAAATTATAAAAATTTGGGTAGATGAATATATGGTGTCAAATCTGGGTTCTACTCCACAAGGTGTTAGCATCTGGAGAAATATTAGAAACTTGTTGCCACAATTTGCAACAAGCTGCATTCAAAGGTAGGTGATGGGAGAAATATAGATTTTTGGAAAAATAAATGGTTAGTCTATATAATTTTGAAACTAAAGTGGAACAGAGGTTAGTCTATATTTGCAGGGAAAACTATGCCAGTTTTCATCTTGATGAAGAAGTGTCAGTGTATTCACTGCAAATGCAAAACAAAGAATGTGGGATACAAAAACTCCAAGCAATCAGAGATATATTTTGCTAGGCAGTTTCCCATGGGAGTATATAAGACATCCCTTGTTCTTCAACTCTTTTCACTCATAGAATTCTCCAGATTTCTTAATCTCTCTCATTATGATTTTCCCCTTTATGGGAAAAACATAACTTTTAAAGAATTTGCATAACACAGGTATATATAACTTTAAAAAACTGATAGGCAACTGGGTTTAAAGTCACTAACCTGATCTTGTCGAAGGCATTTCAGTTTTATCTTGTACAAGTTCACATATTTCCGGCGGCAATTTCTAGCATGACAAATTAAGTAGAATTAACTTTTATCAAATGTCAACATAAAATTAAAAGGGGCAAGCGAAATGTCTCATCATTTATGAATAGTTGGTGTTGACTGTCCGCATTGGTTGAGGGAATGAGTTCTTGTCTCCTTATATAGTCTTGAATAATCCTTACACTTCAACATTTGAGATTGAGTAAGTTCACGGTCCATTTATTTTATAGTTGAAACACAATTTCATTCCTAAAAGAAACTCTATACAGATGAAGCAAAAGTGTGGCAGGAAGGAGTTTTACTCTGAATCACTTCAAACTAGCTTATTAAAGGGAAACCATAGAAAATCCTTTTAAGCAAACCCTAATGCTTCTTTATTAAAAAAAAAAAAGATAAAAGCCCAAATGAAAAATATCTTCACTAATAAAGGTTGCATGCTCCGCAATTGTATCCATATGATAAGAATCTAAAGTATAGCCCTAAACAAGGAAAGATGCCCAACTCTCTCGATCAAGAAGCTTATTAAAACAAAACAAGAGAAGTCATAACAACTAGGAAATAAACCCTTAAGTACTAAGCAACTAATCAAATAACAGCAATAATAAGACTACAATATTCCAAAGTAAAAGAAAGTAGCTAACGACTAGATTCACTGCAGTACGAACAGTAACTTTCTCTTCCCTTAGCTACACCAGCTCTCAGACTCAGAAAAAAATTGTTGTCGTTTTTTCTTCTTTCATGAGATAAACCACACCAAAAGAATATATGTACATTCTGGGGACTTTAACGTTTGCTGATTTGAGAATGAAAGATATAATTGCATCAGAAAATCCCGGGCAATGAGTGTTTTCTCTGACTTTATTCAAGTTATGGAGTTGATTGACCTCCCTCTCTTCAAGGGGCTTTCTATACTTGGACCGGGAATGCTGAATTCTTGCAAGCCTCTAGAATTGATAGATTTCTTGTCTCTTCTGAGTGGACTGACCACTTTGGGGCTATCTCTCAAAAAGCTCTCCCCAAAATTGTCTCTGATCATTGTCCTTTAGCATTAGAATGTGGGGATTGGACCTCTGAACCTTCTTATTTTAAGTTCGAGAACATGTGGTTTCAACATGAAGGGATTGAAGACCTGGTGAAGCACTGGTGGCAGGGATATGAAGTGAATGGTTCATCAGATTATGTGCTTTCCCAAAAGCTCAGAATGCTCAAAAAAGACCTGGTCACTTGGAACAAGGAAATTTTTGGTAGTGTCGAAACAAAGATGAACAAGGTATTGGAGGAGCTCCAAATGTTATAGCAGGCTGCAGAAGGTAGACTTTTGACTCAAGAAGAGACTAACAAATCTTTGACACTAAAACTGGAACTACAACAGCTAGCAAGGACAGAGGAAATCTCATGGAGGCAAAAATTCAGATGTTTATGGTTGAAAGAAGGTGATAAAATACTACGTATTTCCAGAGAATCGCCAATTCTCATAGGAGATACAATTGTATTGACAAACTGCAAGTGGAGGATGACATTATTGAGGATAAGGATCATATCAAGCAGGTGATCCTAGACTTCTACCAAGACTTATACTCTGAGAATGAAGAATGGAGGCCTAGTGCTGCTTTTGAAAATTTGAATTGTCTTAACAGTGAGGACAAAGAAGCTTTAGAATGCCCCTTTGAAGAAGATAAAGTCCTTAATGCCATTAATTCTTGTGCCCCTGACAAGAGTCCTGGACCAGATGGATTTACAATGGTTTTCTATCAGAAATGTTGGGCCACAATCAAACATGATGTTTTGAACACCTTCTGCCACTTTCACAACAAAAGTCATATGGTAAAATCTTTTAATACCTCATTCATAGCCCTTATCCCTGAAAGGAAAGGGGCAACTGGACTAAAGGACTTCAGACCCATCAGCCTGATAGGCAGCTTGTACAAAAGAGTGGCTAAAGAGCTCTTAGAAAGACTCAAAAAGGTAATCTGGAAGCTGCTTTCAGGTTATCAAAATGCTTTCATCAAAGGCAGACAGATCACTGATGCTTCTCTCATTGCTAATGAAGTATTTTGGAGACTAAAAAATGGTGTCCCTGGTCTCCTCTTCAAACTAGACATTGAAAAAGCTTTTGACAAACTCAACTGGCAATACTTGATCTCTATTTTGAGACTGATGGGTTTTGGAGATAGGTGGATCAGATAGATCAGGTTCTCCTTTTCTACTGTTAAATACTCTGTTCTGGTTAATAGAAGCCCAGTTGGATTCTTTTCTCCCAAGAGAGGAATAAGGCAAGGGGACCCTTTGTCCCCCTTCCTTTTTGTCTTAGCAATGGAGGGACTTAGCAGGATGCTTGAAAAGGCTAAAGAACTTAATTGGTTGCAGGGTTTTGATGTGGGCAGCAGAACTGGTCAATTAACCTCTGTATCACACTTACTATTTGCTGATGACACTCTTTTATTTTGTGGGGCTGAGAGGTCCCAGGTTCAATATCTCAATATCACCTTAATGCTCTTTGAGGCTCTCTCTGGTCTCCATATCAACATGTCTAAGAGTGTTATCAATCTGGTGAATATGGTTAATGGGTTGGAAGAAATGGCGGAGATAATGTGTTGCAATACAGGGACTTTCCCAACTACCTGCTTAGGACTCCCATTGGGGGCTAGCTACAGGTCTGTTGAGATATGGAATGGGGTGGTTGAAAAGTTCGAGAAAAGGCTGGCCACCTAGCAACAACAATATCTCTCTCTTGGAGGCAGAATTACTTTGATTAACAGTGTGTTAGACAACATTCCGACCTATTTCATGTCCTTATTCCCTGTACCAGATGAAATATTGCAGAAGCTTGATAGCATTAGGTGCTCATTCTTATGGGAGGGCAATAACGAGTCCCAAAAACATCACTTGGTGAAATGGGATCAGTTTACCACCCCAAAATCACTTGGTGGATTAGGAGTGAAGGACCTGGCACTCCATAGCAAAAGCATGCTCTTGAAATGGCATTGGAGGTATAATCAGGAGGGCATTGGACTTTGGAAAGAAGTGGTCCAAGCTAAATATGGACATGATAGTCATTGGGTTACCAACACCAGTAGAATACCTCATGGTTGTGGATTATGGAAAGAAATCAGGAAATTGTGGACTGACTTCACTTCTAAAACAACTCTACATGTTGGCAATGGGAACCATATCCTCTTCTGGAAAGACCCTTGGCTTGGCCAGAATCTATTGAAGGAGCTCTACCCTATGATATTCTCTATTGCCTCCAATCCTGATTCCACTGTTTCACAAAATTGGGAGGGCATACTTGGTGCCCTAGACTGTGAAGGAACCTGAATGATTGGGAATTTGAAGAACTCGCAGCACTTATGGGAAGATTACATTCTACTGCAGTCAACCCCCTGAAAAATGACATGCTCAAATGGGGTAACAGCATGAATGGTTCATACTTTGTCAAAGTCAATTACCAACTTTTGAGTTCCAGCAAAACTCTAATTGATCAGTGGCCGTGGAAGCTAATATGGAAGGTCAAATTGCCCCCTAAGATTAGTGCTTTTTGCTGGATAGCTCTGAACAATTCATGTCTCACTTTAGACAATCTCAACAGAAGAGGATTCAGCTCAGCCAACAGATGCTATATGTGCTTAAATAGTTTAGAAACTGTCAATCATCTATGTTTGCACTGCCCTATTGCTATAGACATCTGGTCATTGTTCTTCTCCCTTTTTGGTCTACAGTGGGTTATGCCTAATAGTCTCAAGAGAAGTTTTTGTCAGCTGGGGCAATTGGAATGTTAAGAAGTCCATCAAGAGATTATGTTCATGGTTCCAGCTGTTGTGGTGTGGGGCTTATGGACAGAAAGAAATCAAAGATGTTTTAAAGGCGTCTCAACAAACAGCTCTAATTTCAAGGGAAGATGCTTAGTCTTACTTTTTAGTTGGGTTAACCTTACTCCTTTGTATAACCCTGAACAATGCTTGGATTTTGTCAGCTCTCTTGTATTATGATAGGTTTTACTTTTACCCTTTCTAGAGCTGACTAAGCCTACTTTTGTAAATCTTGCATCCTCTGGATGCTTTGTTATTAATACACCTCTTACTATATCAAAAAGAAAAAAGAGTGGAGTAAGACTAGTCAAGGCAATCTAAAACAACAAAAGCAACTTGTGCTCAACCAATGAGCAGAACTTGAAATGATACAGGATCAGAGAATTTTGGAGGAAGGGGAGATAGTCTCCAGATTAGCTCTTACCACTAAGTTGGAAGAAATAGTAAAAAATGAAGAAACAACATGGAGACAGAGATCTAGGGCAGTTTGGCTTAAACAGGGGGACAGGAATACTAGTTTCTTCCACAAGATAGCAAATTCACACAGAAGAGTCAACACTATTGACAAAATTAAAGTCAGGGAGGAGTTAGTGACTAAACCTGCTGAAATACAAAGAGAGATCACTGAGTACTATGAGAAACTACATTCTGAAACTGAGGATTGGAGGCCAGATCTGGAAATGAGGGACTGTCCTATGATTGATGAAAATGACAACAACCAACTGATGGTTCCTTTTGAAGCTCACGAAATTCTAGAAAGCATCAAAGCTTGCGCTGGGGACAAAGCCCCTGGCCCGGATGGCTTCTCTATGGCTTTCTTTAGTCGGTGCTGGGATACCATCAAAACAGAAATGGTTGCAGCAATTCAAAACTTTTATGAGGAAGGAGTGTTTGAGAAGAGTATAAATGCTACTTTTGTGACTTTGATACCCAAGAAGATAGGGGGCAGTAGAACCAAATGATTTCAGACCAATAAGTTTAGTGGGGGGAGTGTACAAGATAATTGCAAAACTTTTGGCTAAAAGACAAAAGAAGGTGATGCATAAGCTTGTGGACAGGCAACAAATGGCCTTTATCAAGACCAGGCAGATCATGGATGCAGTGTTGATAGCCAATGAATATGTTGATTCCAGGCAAAGGGATAACCAACCAGGGATCCTACGCAAGTTGGATATGATGAATATGATGAAGAGGATGGGTTTTGGACAAAGATGGTTAAAGTGGATCAAACAGTGCATAAGCTCAGTGAAATTCTCTATTCTGATCAACAGAAACCCATTTGGTTTTTTCACATCAAACAGGGATCTGAGACAAGGGAACCCCCTTATCTCCTTTTCTTTTTATCTTGGCTATGGAGGGGCTGAGCAACCTATTCCAGACTGCAAAAGCAAGGGGTTGGATCAGAGGTTTCCAAGTGGGGAAGAATACAAGAAACAATCTAGAGATCACTCATCTACAGTATGCAGATGGCACTCTAGTATTTTGTGGAGCTGTAAAGGAGCACATGCTGATTTTGAGAGTTATATTAATATTTTTGAGGTTGTGTCAGGTTTGCACATAAACTGGAACAAGAGTTTAATTTATCCAGTAAACACAGTACCAAATATTGAGGACTTAGCTTACAAGCTAGGAGGGAAAGTAGGTGAACTACCAACAACCTACTTGGGATTGCCTTTGGGGGCTAAGAGCAAGTCAAGAGAAATATGGAGTGGAGTAATTGAAAAATGTGAAAGGAAGCTTGTTAACTGGAAGTGTCAATATCTATCCTCAGGTGGCAGACTAACTCTAACTAACAGTGTCCTGGATGCCCTTCCATCGTACATGATGTCAATATTCCCTATACCAGCCAATGTAACCAATAGGTTAGATGCAATTAGGAGGAACTTTCTATGGAAAGGGAATGAAGATAAGAAAAAGTATCATTTGGTCAAATGGGAGGAGTTGCTAGTTAGCAAGAGAGGGGGTTGACTCAACATCAAAGATTTGAGTACTCAGAATAAGAGCTTGATGATGAAAGTTCATAATGAGCTATTAGTCTGGAATAATGACCAAAGATAGGCATGAATTTTTCAGTAAGTTCATAATGAGCTATTAGTCTACCAAACCATAATCCACTTCTGAAGGGATGAAGAAAAGTGCAAAGATGTATGCATTCCCTTTTAATCCCAATGCCCTCCACACCCTCTCCTCTCACTGCCCAGGCTCCGCAATCCACACTCATACAGACAGAAAGAAAGAAAACATCTTACTATTTTTAACCCCCTCCCCAACCCCAAGTCATAGTAGTAATACTATATGCATCAATAGGGATGAGAGTCATGAGACAGCAATAATTCCAAAAATATACTAGTAGCAGTCTATGCACCTAAGGGATCAGATAGCAAGACAGCAAAAACTAAGCATCTAACAGGTATCGAAATTTTCTAAAGCATTTTCTATTGTCCATAGAAAGCATTAATTAATATATGCACAAGTAAAAAGTGTATGACATATCACAAGAACGAGCAGAATGGGGATAAAAATGGCTCAAGTACAAGATATGGGTAAAGATATCTTATGTTATCATTGTATCTCTACTTCCCCAACCAAAGAACCACAAACAAAAAGGAAAAATGGAACGAAGCTGAATATCATAGTTTAGGGCACTGCCTAAACAATTAACCACTAGGTAGAGTAGCTACTGCTAAATACCAAGAAAAATCTGAGCATGCTACACTGTTCTAACACAGAGGAGAGGTTGGATGGTGGGGTGATATCCAGGGCTATGAAGGAGTTTTCGGAATTTATTGATAACCATCTTCTAATTGATTTGCCTGACAGGTGCTAATTTCACATGGTCAAGGCTGGAGGAATCAATTTCCAAATCTTGGCTGGATAGATTTCTGGTTTCTACTTCTTGGGAGGAGCCGAATGTGATGCAATATCCTCTCCTGCAGTTGATCTCAGATTATTCACCAATCATGTTGATTGACCAGCAGTAGAAGCAGAAGGATGAGATCTCCTTTCAGATTCGAGAATATGTGGCTGCGAGTGACAGCTTTTAGAGATAAAGTAGCCGAGTGGTGGATCAACTATGACGTGGAGCGGAGACCTTCTTTCAGACTAGCTAAAAAATAAAAAATGCTCAAAGAATAATATAAGGGTGTGGAATAAGGAAGTGTTTGGAAGGGTAGAGGTAAAAATTAGGGAGATTATGAATAAGGTAGGGGAATTATCAGAAAGAATAGATGTGGAAAGGGAGTTAGATGGTAGGGAAAAGGAGAAGAAAGAAGCTCCAAAAGGGGAGCTAACTTCTTAGGCTTTGGCTCAAGAGACTAGTTGGAGACAAAAATCGAGGGCTTTGTGGCTGGAAGAAGGGGATTCTAACACCAAATTCTTTCACAGGGTAGCAGCAACAAATAAAATGAGGAATCTAACAGATATTGTGGAGGCTGGGGGGAGACTTATGAGGGGGAAGAGGAGGTAGAGAGAGCTAAGCTATTGTTCAAAGAGGAAGCAAATTGGAGGCCTAAATTGGGGGTGGGTGGGTGTATTTTCCCAGAATGTTTCCTAATTTTTGGCCTAATTCTTCTTCTGATGATTCAGATTGGAGGAGAAAATAGTCAGTGGCTAGAGAGGGCTATTGAGGAGGAAGAGGTGTGGGTGGCGGTAGAGAGTTGCGCAAGTGACAAGGCGCCAAGTCTAGATGGTTTCACTCTGGCCTTCTTTCAAAATTGTTGGAGCACGGCCAAACTTGATGTTTTGAGTACTATTGATGAGTTTCAGGAGGGGTGAATACGAAAGGAACTTAAATGCCTCATTCATTGTCATCATTCCTAAGAAGGAAGGGGCTGCAAGCATCGGGGACTACAAACCTATTAGTATAGTGGGAGGCATCTATTAGACTATTTCTAAGGGGCTTTCTAATAGACTTAAGAGAGTTTTGGACGAGACCATTTCTTCAACGCAAAATGCTTTTGTCAAAGGTAGACAAATCCTAGATGCAACTTTGGTGGCTAATGAAGTAGTAGATTCGAGAAAGAAACCGGATGTGCTGGGTATTTTGTGCAAGCTTAGATCATGACAATGCTATGACCATGTAAATTGGAAGTTCTTGGATTTCATTTTTTTGAAGATGAGCTTAAGGGAGAAATAGAGGAAGTGGGTCAGATTTTGTATCTCTTCTATCAAATACTCAGTTTTGGTCAATAGCAATCCATGTGGTTTTTTTTGGTAGCATGAGGATTTTGAGGCAGGGAGATCCCTTTGTCACCTATGTTTTTCATCTTGGTGATGGAAGCTCTGAGTAGGATGATGGACAGAGATGTTTTGGGTGATCATATAAAGGGTTTCAAGGCTGCGGTTAATGGCAGTGGCACCATGTCGGTCACCCATCTCTTATTTGCAGATGATACTTTGGTGTTTTGTGATGCTGATGATTAACCTCCGTAAATGTGAGATTATACATGTTGGTGCAGTGGATAATATTGACATGCTTGCCCAAGTCTTGCAGTGCAGGGTAGGGGCTCTCCCTACTACCTACATATAATTACCTTTGGGCGCGTCGAACCAGGATCTCGTCAATTGGAATCCAGTCATTTAGAGAGTAAGAGAAGAGGTTGGCAGGTTGGCAGAAAAGATACTTATCGAAAGGAGGCAAAGAAGTGCTTATTAAGAGTACGCTATCGAGTATCCCTACATATTACATGTCCCTGTTCAACAGACCTTCCCACGTTATAGGTAAGATGGAGAGGTTGCAAAGAGATTCTCTTTGAAATGTGGCGGACAGAGCAAAGAAGTTTTAGTTCGTTCTGTGGCAATCTGTGACATCTCCTAAACAGTGGGGAGGACTTGGTGTTAAAGACTTGAAGACTTTCAACAAAGCTCATCTAGGTAAATGGTTGTGGAGATTAGGGATGGAGGGAGAAGCTTTGGTGAAATGGAAGGGGGATGGAGAACAAAAGGGATTACTATGCCTTTTGAGTGTGGTGTGTGGAGGAATATAATGAAGGGGTGGGATGCTTTCGATGATAAATTACTTTTAGGGTTGGGGAGGGGAGCAGAGTTAGGTTTTGGGGGGCAAAAGTGTTGTGGAAGTTTGGTGCTTATGGATGAATTCTCAGTATTGAATAGGGTTTCATGCCAAAGGGAATTATCTGTTCCACAAGTTAGGGGGACACAAGGGGGTGGAACTTTTTGGGATTTGAGGTTCAGGAGGAATTTTCAGGACTCGGAGGTGACCAAGCTTTAGAGATTACTAGATTTACTCTAAAAGCAATGTGAGCCAGTTGGATCCAATGCTTTGAGTTGGGAGTTGGGGCATAACAAAGTGTTTTCTGTCAAAGTCCTTCTATGGGAAGCTTTTGGTGAGGGTGGAGGATATTTTTCCATATGATGCGGTATGGATACCAAAGGTACCGACTGCCTGGAAGATGTGCTTCTTCATGTGGTTAGCTACTAGAGGGTGGTTTTGAGAACCTTAAGAAGTGAAAAGGTTGTCCACATAAGCTGGTGTTTCCTATGTAAGGAGACTGGTGAGGATGTGGATTATATTTTATTACATTGCAAATTAGCCACGAGGTTATGGGAGGATACGTTTACATGGTTTGATGTCACTTGGGTAATGCCAAGATCAGTGAAGGAGTTGATGTTCAGTTAGAAGTAGAGCTAGGAGAAGTAGGCACAAGGCGTGAAATGCTACCCCTCTAGCTCTAATGTATGTGGGTCATTTGGAAAGAGAGAAATAGGAGAGCTTTTGAAGGGCTGGAGATGAACTTTGCTCAATTGAGGAGTAGTCTCCAATCCCTTATTTTATTTTGGTGCACCAATGTAGTTTCTGTTTGTATAGAGGATTGGGTGGCTTTTGGAGAGAAACATATTTTGTAGGTTTCTCTTTTAGGTATATCTCTTGTATACGGCCAAGTTGGCCTTGTTATTATCAATGAAACCCTTACTTGATTTTAAAAAAAAAGAAAACAAGAGTGCATCACTGGACCTTTTCATCACAGTAATCACATACCTAATTACATCCAACACAAGTGGCACGTGAATGCCAAGACAAAAAAGACAGGCCAAGGTATCAAAAATCATTAAACTTCCATCGGCTGGTGAATAAGTTTCCTTTTTAATAATGAGTAGCCGGAGGATTTGAGTTTCAACATTCACAAAGTGCAAATGAACATGAAACTGAAATGAATATGAAGAAATGAAATGTCAAATAATTAGCTGTACCGGACTTACATCTAAATAATCTAATAAACAAAACAAAAAAGGAAGTCCTCCAAATGTTTTCTTATGTTGATTGGAGAAAAGTTTCTTGAGAAGATCAACTTACAGTCTCTCTCCAAGGTATTTCCAAGAAGTTCTCCTCAACCTATGTTGAACATCCAGTAAAACAGATTTCTGTGCATACTGCCACCATGCTGTTTGCCAGCCTTTAATCTTTTTACCTAAAGGACTCCACCAAGGACGAAACCGTCCATACCTACAATGGACAGACAACAGAACCACTTACAAGAACATCAACAATTTAGAAAGGATAATCTTTTCAGATGCATCTGATGGATGTTTACCCAAAAAGTAAGAAAGAATAGGATGAAAAACAGGAAAAGCATGTCTTAAACTAAATATAGAACGAAACACAGAAATGTTTGGAAGCAGATATTCAAAACTTTATCGATAAATTAACATATTCATTGATATAGTGGAGGAAAACTACTGTATACAAGTAGTTTCCGAGTTCATTGATGATTAGATGTGATTAGTGGAGAATCATGTGTTGATATCCCAATACGAAGCCATGCTATACAAGGAACATTTAGGAGTGTGTTAAGCTAAGTAGTACTTCTAATGAGCATCACTTTCTATATCTTGCACATAAATCAGGAAGTTAAGCTTAATCGAGATACTTGTCTCTGTACGAACTGAAAAAATAGAGGAAAAAAACATGTGGAGATGTCATTAAAACCCGAAATAAGCAGACATGTATGCAGTTGCATGCTTTACCCAATAAATTTTGGCGTAACTTTCAAATGAGAGCACATCACATTCCCTTTTTTCAGTCCATGAAATACAGATGTAGTATTCAACACTAATAGAGAGGGATACTGTTCCAAGCATCACAACATTTTTTAACATTTTCAATTTTTTGTGGAACACAAAATCTATACCATTCGAGCACTGTTGAGCTTTCTGGAGAGTAATATTTCTGTATTGCTCAGTTCTAACATAAATAAGTTACATGTCTTGGGGATTTATCACTTTTCTATTATTGCAAAATTCATTTGAAGTTATGGAGATGAGAATATCAACAGACAATGCAGGCTTTGCCCATACGCTGTTTAAAAATGTAAAATAACAACTTAACACACAATTCTATTTGCATAGAGATTCTTTCATTCGCCATAAATAAGATTTTAGCAGCTCAGCTAATCATGAAAATATATCGACCAGCACAGCTTAAACAATACTCAGACTCCTTTTAAATTGTTGCAATCAAAAGTTCAGTTGAGAAAGCTGAAGCCCAAGGGAATGAATATGTACAAATTTTAGATCATATATTAATAGGAGATGTTGAGAGACAAACAGCAATGCAATGGAACTTAGTAACTTTTTTCTAGGTTGAGGACATCTAGTTCTCAATCCTTCTTTCATCAATAAAATATTCTTCATCATAAAAGATGGGAAGGGGAAACAGGAAAAAAGTCCGAGAAAATCTCTCAAATGTCTGAGCGAAAACAAAATAGTTCAAGGTAAAACTACTGTGATCCTCAAAGAAAAGGTTTCTACAAGAAAGCTGATACAAATGAAAAACTATTGGATATGATCTGATTAACCAAAAAAAATACAAGGCAAAAGGTGACAACATCTTACTTCTCTCTCAATTGACAAGTCAGCAAATAATCACAAATGCTCAAGATTTGTTGTATTTGAATCTCATCCAGTGAAACAACCTAATATGCAATGAGAAAAGAGATCAGCAACTATGTTAATGAACGGCGAATGAAATTCTTTGACACAGTAGGAAATATCCTGTACTTACCACATTATTCAACTCTACACTAATGAAGTATTGAGGAACATCTTTCTCAAGCCTTCCTAAACGGTTCACCTATACAAGAATGGATAACAGCTCATTAGAAAACAAATGAAAAAGCAGGAAGTTTACAAACAAAAAGACATGTTAATTTCACCATGTAATACAAAACAAGTGCACACGAGCCTATTTAAAAATTAGTCAACTCTTTCAAAATCTAATACAGATTTAAGTCAGGTAAATTTCCCATGTGGAAAAGAAAACTAAAACTATATATGAAAATGTTTAAATAGCTATTTAGAGCATACAGTCATGTTGAACCATAGTTTTTACTTATCAGTACGAAAAATGAAGGAAAACCTGTAGTAGAGGTTTAATTGGTGAGTTTTAATCCCACATTGGTGGTTAATGAGATGGGTGGACTCCTTATAAGGCTTGGGCAATCCTCCTCCCTTTGAGCTAGCTTTTGGGGTGTGAGTTAGGCCCAAGACCTAATTTCACTTGGTATCAGAGCAGGGCCCATCTCACCCAATGTTGGGACCCCCAAAGTCAAAAATTGCCCCAAAAAAATCAAAATTGCCCACGCACCAGATGCTAAGCACGGGGTGTTAAAGAATGACAAAAAGTCCTACATTGGTGGTTAATGAGATGGGTGGGACTCTTTATAAGGCTTGGGTAATCCTCCTCCCTTTGAGCTAGCATTTGGGGTGTGTGTTAGGCCCAAGACCTAATTTCACAAATTAAGCGTTGGTGTGATATTCGTAGCCACAATGGAAAGCTTCTAGAGGAAGGGAATATGTTCGCTGCGGTGTGGTATATTCTTGGAGTTTTTCAAGATCACTTTCTCTTAAAACACAGTACATGGGATTGAGTGGTTCTTGTCCTTTATGTGGTGTAAGGCTATAGGCCTCTTATGAGATATTCACTTGACAAATCTTCAGAACTAAATTTATCTCTTCTAGCTTGATGACAACTAGTTTTCCTCAGTGACATATTTTGATAGAGGTGGAGTCCAGGCCAGCTACCGTGCACCTTGATTACTCCACCACTGCCTATTACCACACACTAGTACATGTACCGGGTAACTCTGCTAAACATATTTCATCTGCATATCAAAAATAGTAAAGCTTGAATTCAGATGGAAAATAAGATGAGAGATAAGAATTTGGTTATTCCATCAGTGCATCTTTTGTTGAACGATTTAGAGATGGCACATTAAGAATAAAGCTTCATGGGATTTCTACCACTCAAATTTAATATTCAAATGCAAGATGAGAAGTTGGATGTCCATCATAATAGAAGCATCCTTACATCATATTTTAATTTTTCGAGATGCAAAACTGCCATTTTAGAGAGGTTGTTAAGTAATGAAATGCACCTTTAATAGAGCAGATTAGATACAGATGATTCGTATAGCTCATTCGAACTAACTTGGATTGAGGTTTAGTTGAATGATGGTTAAGTAATGTTGGACAAAAAGTGCTCTTGAGGAAGCAATTTATGGAGGATGTATTGCATGGAAAGTAAGGTATGGACCCATTTATGAGATGTCTTATATTTCAATTATTTGGAAGCACACAAGTGGTCTAGTTAATTTAACCTATATAATATAGAAAGCAATAAAGTAAGCCATTTTGGATAATGGAGATCATTAAAGACTCAAGTATGACTTCTCTTTTTGTTTTTAATTCAAAACACAAAAGGAATAAACAAATAACAGAAGAAGAAAGATTAAGTATCAGATTCACATACCGAAAGAGACAAAGTTACATCTAGCGGGACCAACATACATCTGTCATTATTTGCTTCTGATTCTCTGGCCTGACTGTTAGAATCCACTGCATTGTGTCTCATCACCTCATGAGTACTTTGGAAGGTATTACAATAGAGTTCCAATCCTTTAACTTCAACAAGTTTATTGACACTTCCATCTCTCACTTTCCCACTAGAAGATGGACAAAGGACAAGTAAGGGTCAAAGCATCCAAATATAAATCAAAAGACTCGGATAAATGACATTGTTGAAGACACTAATTAAGTAAACAAAAATGTGTTCGCTCTAACATCTTAAGCTTTTAGATGAGATGGTCACACACTTCAATATGGCATTCAAAGCAGGCACAGTTCTTGGGTTCAAGTCTCACTGCAGCCGAAAATGGACCATGAAAAAGAATTAGGCCCACACCTAAGGGGGTGTGTCGAAGAAAATAATTAAGTAAATAAAATTGTGCTCTCTCTAACAACTTAATCTTTTAGATGAGATGGTCACACACTTCAACAAACACAAATGGTGCAGGTTTTGATTCTTATAAACCAAAAAATGCTTTGCAGAAGTATTAGCAGACGAAATAACCCTTGCACAAATGAAGCACATATTCTGTTTTTTATTGAATAAGAAACACATGTACATATTTGTTACACAGATAAAAAATTGTTTTTGGAAAAGAAAAAAAGTTATCCCCGCAATTTCAAAGTATTAATAACCTTAAGTTTCAAATAAGATTGACTAGAATAGACAATGACAAATAAATCTCCTTTCTGTATATGTCAAATACAGGACCATACCGAATACCTCCCCAACATCGCAATCTGGAAGAAAATTTAAACCAAAGCAACCACTCTATCACATTGAAGCCTTGACTCTAGTAGCATGTTTGGCCAAGCTTCTAAAATCAACTTATTTTGGAAAGTGCTTTCCAAAAAAGTAATTTTGGTGAGAAACAGTTTGTGTTGGCTAATAAATTTAAAAATCACTTTTGAGCAATAATTAGTGTTTGGCCAAGCTTTCTAAAAGTGCTTCTAAGTGTATTTTTTTGAAAAGTGCTTTTAGGGAAAAGTTGAATTTTTTTAGCTTCTGAAAAACAACTTCAGAAGCACTTATTTTCTCCCAAAAACTTGGTCAAACACCTCACTTTTTAAAAAATAAGCATTTTTAGCCTCCCAAAAGCTTGGCCAAACAGGCTATAGATATGTGCAAACTGACAAATCAACCTAATACTTGTTGGTTATTATCACGGCCCACCTTTTAAGCATTAAGGGGTCGTTTGGTAGCTGGATAAGGCCAAAGCTAATACATGAATAACTTGCTTATTCATGTATTAATTGTATACCATGTTTAGTTTATAAATAGGATAAAAGTTATTTATGTATTAATTTTATACAATGTTTGGTTGGCAGATTTTCAAATATTGTATAAAAGTTATTCATGTATTATTTTTATACGGTGTTTGGTTGCTTTTTTTGTAATCCTACATAATTAATACTTGTATAACTTATGAGGGAATCTATGTATAATTTATGCGAGATAGAAGGTGGAATAAGTTATGTGGGTATTAGTTATACATGTATTAAATGGTAAATTACACATTCACCCCTATTAATTTACTCTTAAATGTATATTAATTTACAACAAATCAAATAATTAATACATGTTAAAAAAAGCACTACCAATTTTTTTTCTTTGAGTTTTTCGTCTTGTTAATTGCTTAATTACTTTTTTTTTTTGATAAAGGGTTAATTTCGTAAGTGACTGCATGAAAGAACGTTAAAAAGATACAATACCTATTAAATAAAGATACGGGACAGAGTCATACCTAATTAGTTGCCTCATAATTGTCAAACTTGACAGCTTCAGACCAAACACGGTTACTGCCTGACGGAAAAGGAAACAATTGCTTGGAATGATGACTAATATAACAGAGCATTTTAGAAGAATATAGACGCTAAATGAAATAAACAACACTTCACTTAATTCTTACAAGTAACCTGAACCAAAAAGTTACAGTTAAACCCCCTACTCCGGCAAAGAAATGGCTTAAGAAATACTCATCACAAAAAAAGATGTTACAGAAGACGGAGGCAGGCTCATTGGTAATTTTTTTGTTTATACAGAAGAAGATTTATTCAAAAGGAATGAGGTAATACTACATCTGACATATGGATTCTTTGTGTGAGAAAAAGGTAAAGTTCAACTGTAAATGATCAAAAAACAGATAACATTCTGCACCTAGAGCTCTTGAGCTACTTTAAAGATCTAAAATTGCATCCCCTTGGAATAGAGAACGATTGTAGCCAGAAATCTCACCATTTGTCATAAAAAAAATTGATAGCAAGTATTGGTTAAGATTCAGTTCCTTCTATGATTTGTTTAAAAGCCTTGGAAGAGCACATTTTTTCATGGTAAGAGCCGTAGAAATGAGAGAACTAGTAGGCAGAATGACATGCAAAGACAAGATATGTAACTTTCTGCCTTGGATTTTAGCAATGTTAAGAACACATAAAAGGGATCAAGAAACATTAACATGCAAATAAATTTATCCTAAGAAAATTCAAGGTTAGAATTCACATCGCACTTCTGCCTATAAAATCTAAAAAGTTCTTTTGACATAAGCATCATCTTCCTCAAATAAAGTCGAACCCACATTGAAAAGCACATAAATGGCTTCTTCCTTGAGAAACCCATAAATGTGTCTTACAGTTCTTTTATTACTAGTAACACTTTTTATGGCCAAATTTGTTTTTTGATCAGGTAAACGCATTTTCATTCATAAGCATGGCCAAAAAGCTGGATGTATACAAGGGGTATACCAAAAGGTAAAGAATCTACAATAATAAATGATTCTTGCAAATTCCACCCAATCTCCTATACAACTTGGAATTCTATAGGTGCACCAAAAGAAAATAAAGGACCAGAGGCTACTTAATTGAGAAAAACTCGACTCTACCCCATCAAAAGCCCTCCTATTTCTCTCCATACCACCCACATCAACGCGAGTGAAACCATGTTTCATGCCCTGCATCTTCTCCTCTTTCTCCCACTCTTCCAATTAAATATCAACTCTTTCATAGTTCTTGGCATTGCCCTTAAAGTACCAAACCACCTAAATATATCCCGCCATAACCTCATGGTAAAATCATAATGAAGTAGATGATCCACATCCTCGCCCGCTTTCCTTGCATATATAACACCAGCTGACACAAACTACTTTTTGCTTTCTAAGATTTTCCGCCATCAAGATCACCCCACTAATAGCTAACCAAGTGAAAAAAAACACACCTTCCTAGGTACCTTTGGTATCCAAACTATGTTACAAGGAAAAACATCCTCCTCCCTAACCAAAAGTTTTTTATAAAAAAAGACTTGACCGAGAACATACCATTATTCCCCGTATTCCACCACAAAGCATTGGGATTATCTACATTTGTGACTTGTATATGGGGTAGAGCCAACAATATTTGAAACTCAATCACCTCCCCGTCGTGGAAATCCCTCCCAAATCTAAAGTCCCAAAAAGTCTCTCCACATTGTGTCCCCATAATATGTTGAATTGTCAAGTCTCTTTGGCAAGAAATTATGTGTAGGCTCCGAAACTCATCTTTCAATAAATTGTCTCCACACCACCTATGTCCCCAAAATCTTACGCTCCTCCCATCTCCAGCCTTGAATGAGATGTTTATTCTGAATTCATCTCATCCCTTCAAGATATTCCTCCACTAATAGCACCCAGAAGGCATAGTCACATCTCTAGTTCTCTATTCCCCTTCCATAGCCCCGTAGTTATCAATTATCATCCCTCTCTAGAAAGCATTAACCTCCACCCCAAACCTCCAAAGTCATTTGCCCAACAAAGCTTTGTTAAACACCTTTAAGTCTTTAATGCCAAGCCCTCCCCATCGATCGCATCCCAAAGAAAATTTCTTTGGATCTTTTCCAACTTTCCTGAGACCGAAGCTGAAGCATGAAACAAAGACATGTAATAAGTAAGAATGCTTGAAAGAGTACTCTTAATGAGCACTTCTTTTTCATCTTTGGACAGATAGCTTTTCGGCCACCCTGCTAATATCTTCTCAACCCTCCGGAGAACAAATTTCACACTGTATGATTCTTGTTTGAAGCACCTAATGGTAAACCGCTATAGGTAGTAGGAGGGCCCCAACCCTACAATTCAAAACCTGAGAGAGATTCAATGTCACCCACCTCCCCTATGGGAATAATCTCACACTTAAATTAATTTTAAAGCCTGACACCACTTGAAACCAAGTGAGGACTTGGCCTAAATAATCCAATTTGATCCTATTTGCATCAAAAAAAAACCTGAGAATCATTCGCAAACAATAAGTAAGAAATCAAAAGAGTTCCAACACCCGAACCGCAACATTAAAACCCTTAATGAATCATCCTGTGACGGCTCTATCCATCATCTTGCTCAACGCTTCCATTACTATGACGAACAACATTGGAGAAATAGGATCCCCTTGTCTCAAACCCCTCAAGCTCCCAAAAACCTACAAGGATTGTCATTCACCAAAGCAGAATATCACACTGAAGAGATGCAAAATTTGATCCATTTCTCCCCAAAACCCAAAATCCATTTCCCTATGGAGTCCAAGATTGGTGGAGCTCATTCTCTTTCTCTGGGAAGCCAGATTATATCCTTGCCTGTAAGTTGAAAGCTCTCAAAAGTAAATTGAAAGAGTGGAGTAGGTCTGTTGAAGGGAATTTGAGAATGCAGAGACAAAGTTTACTTGAGAAAATGGCAAGATTAGATGACAATCTGGAGGATAGACCCTTATCAGAAAAAGAATATAGGGAAAAGGCTGCTATGAATCTACAGTTGGAGGAGCTAATCAAGAGGGAAGAAATATCATGGAGACAGAAGTCTAGAGCTCTGTGACTGAAAGAAGGTGACAGAAATACCAAGTTCTTCCACAGAATTGCCAATGCCCATAAAAGATTCAATAATATTGATCAATTGATTATACAAGGGGAAGTCTCAGAAGATCCAGCCAGAATTGAAGAAGCCATCATTGAGTTTTATCAAAAATTATACACTGAAAGTTCTCAATGGAGGCCTACCATCGTAAGCCTTGATTGTCTAGTTTTGAGTAATGATGAGAAAGAGAACTTACAGAGGAGGTTTGATGAAGAGGAAGTACTCAGGTGCCTTAAACTATGTGCTACTGATAAGGCTCCTAGGCCAGATGGATATACAATGGGCTTCTTTAGCAGCTGTTGGGAAGTAGTGAAACATGACATTATGGAGGCATTCCACAATTTTCACGAGCATAACTTCTTTGAAAAAAGTTTTAATGCTACTTTCATTGCTCTCATTCCTAAGAAGAAAGGAGCCAAAGAACTTAGAGATTTTAGGCCCATCAGCTTAATTGGCAGTGTATATAAATTGTTATCCAAAGTACTCACACAAAGGTTGAAAGTGGTGATTTCGAAACTAGTAGATGAACAACAAATGGCATTTATCAAGGGTCTACAAATCATGGATGCTGTGCTTGTGGCTAATGAAGTAGTGGGCTCCAGGCAAAATGAGAAGAAACCTAGGATTCTTTGCAAATTGGACATAGAAAAAGCATATGACCACGTAAATTGGAGTTTTCTACTCAACCTTCTGGAAAAGAGAGGTTTTGGACACAAATGGCTTAAGTGGATAAAGTTTTGCATATCCACAGTTAGTTTCTCTGTCCTTTTAAATGGTGCACTAGCAGGTTTTTTCAAAGCTCAAAGAGGTCTTAGGCAAGGAGATCCTCTGTCCCCCTTCTTGTTTTTGATTGTTATGGAACGACTTAACAGCATGATTAAAACAGCCAAGACAAATGGATGGATAAGGAGATTTGAAGTAGCTAGGTCAAATCATTAGAGCCTTGAGATGTCCCACTTGCAATATGCGGATGACACTCTAATCTTTTGTGATGCAGATAAGGACCAGTTAAGACATCTTAGAGTTATTCTCGTACTCTTTGAAGGTCTCTCAGGACTACATATCAATTGGAGGAAAAGTATGTTATATCCTATAAATGAAGTTACTAGTATGGAGACACTTGCTGCTATATTGGGAGGAGATGTGGGGGATCTTCCTACTGTGTACCTGGGAATGCCCCTGGGTGCCAAATCAAATTCAACAGATATACGGAACAATGTTTTAGAAAGAACTGAGAAGAAATTGGCTAGATGGAAGTCACAGTATTTGTCTTTGGGGGGCAGACTTACTCTCATAAACTCTACTCTTGATGCCCTTCCAACATACATGATGTCCTTGTTCCCTATTCCTGCAAGTATCATCACTAGGTTGGATAGCATCAAGAGAGATTTCTTATGGGATGGCAACTCAGAAAGAAAGAAGTACCATTTGGTCAAGTGGAGAGCAGTTATGTGTGGAAAAAAGACGGGAGGTATGGGGATTAAGAATCTGAAAGTTCAAAGTAAAGTCCTTAGGATGAAATGGTTATGGAAGTACTCCACTGATCAAAATCAGTTGTGGGGAAGAGTTATCAAATCTAAATATGAGCAAGAGGATAATTGGATGACCAAGGAGGTCACCACTCCTTATGGGGTAAGCCTATGGAAATCTATCCGAGCATTGTGGAGTGAAACGCAAGCACACTCCAAGATAAAAGTGTCTAATGGGAATAAGACTAGCTTCTGGGATGATAAATGGCATGAAGTTGGCATTTTGAAAGTGGTCTTTCCAGATATGTACAACCTAACTAATCATCCTCTCAAAACAGTGGCAGAGATGTGGACAGCCCAAGGATGGAATATTAGTTTTAGAAGACAAATGAATGACTGGGAAATCAACAGAGTTGCTGATTTTCTCAACACTTTGAACCAGTTCTCAGGTCTCCAAACAGGAGAGGATACTCTATGGTGGCAAGGTAATATTGAAGGGGTATACAAGGTCAATGTTGCTTATTATCAATTGAATCAGTCAAACTACCAGATTCTCAACTGGCCATGGAAACTGATATGGAAAGTCAAAATTCCATATAAAGTCTCATGTTTTGTATGGCTATTAGCAAGGAGAGTTGTGCTTACACTTGACAATCTGATGAAGAGGGGAATTCACATGTGTTCAAGGTGTTTTTTGTGTAAGGAGAATGCCGAAACAGTCAACCACTTATTTCTTCATTGCAAGTTCACGGGCAGGTTATGGAGCATTATTTTGAACCTTAAAAGCCTAACATGGGTCATGCCAGGCAAGGTTTCTGAACTTCTGAAAAGCTGGGATGAAGTAGGAGTAATGGCTAAAAATAGGTGTAGGTGGAAACTCATCCCAGCATGTATCTGGTGGACAGTGTGGAAGGAGAGGAACACTAGATGCTATGAAGGTGTAGAAAATGAAGTGCAGAAGATCAAGCTTAACTTTATCTTACTGCTCGCCTTTTGGTGTAACCAGTTATACTCTAGTGGTTCTATGTCTATTATTGATGTACTTGATTCATTATAGACAGAGATAGAAGCATTCTAGAGTCAATTTTGTAAATATGGTTTCGGTACAACCTAAGTACTGTTCTGGATATAATACAAAGTTACTGTTTATCAAAAAAAAAACATCTAGGAAACTCAAGTTCACATGATCATAGGCCTTTTCAAGATCTAGCTTGCAAATACACCTGGCACTGCTTGCTTTCTCCTTGAATCCACTACTTCATTCACCACCAAGATTGGAGTCCATTCCCTAAATGATCACCCAAGTTTAGGGAATTGCCTTCAAATATCATTTATGTTTCATTTAAGACCAAAATATCACTCAACTATCACTATTTCCTCCAAATATACTTAACACTTCAAAAGCCTCACTCTCTCCTAGTTGGCATGCCATGTCATTAAAGTCTTTTTTAAAAATAATAAACTTATTTAATTCATCAAAATAATGCTCTTATTATTTTTTTAAAAATATATATATTAGTTTATTAAGAAGAAATTTTCATACTTAAGAATCTTTTATCATAATTAAAAAAAATATATTTTTTTATGCTATGAAGAATAATACTATAATCTCATCAATTTTTAATACTTTTAAACACATATATTCAAAAAATATTGATATACAAATCACTCATGAATGTTAACTTACATCAATTAATCATAAATTGTATAATGAATCAATAATATTAAAGGTCAATTAACTAATACAATAGAATTAATTGTGTACTTTGAAATTCATGCTTACAATATCTTTTTTTTGAAAAAATTGAAAGTGAATAATATTATTACTATTTTTTTTCCAAAAACAATACTAAATACCTCAAAAGTCTCCTTCTATTCTAGTTGATATGTCATGTCATTAAATCATGATTTTAAAAAAATAATAGACCTATTTAATTCATCAAACTTATGCCTTAACAAAACAAATATATAAATTACGTGAGAATTTATGAAGATTATAAAAAAAAAATTAAAAATCGAATTCCTTCATATTTTTCTACCAAACAAAATTCAATGAAAAAAACTGTGCGCGCAATTATTACCTAAGAATTTTTTAAATCCCTAAGTAAATTATTTGAAAATATTAAACAATTTTTTTCATAAAAGTATTCAAATAAATTTGTAAGGTTGACCAAAAAGTTGGTAAAAAAGGAGATATTTATTATTTAACTTTTGTTTTTAATTTAATTTTTTTTTTTATTCTTTTATTGCTATTATATTATATTTTACCTTATCATACAATTAAACACCAATATATATATTCTTATCTCATCCCAAATTCATGAAACACAAGTAATAATTAATTGAATTGCCTATTTTAATTCAATAATACACATATTATATGAGATTAATATGCTGATAAATAAAGATCAAAATTTTATTTTCTAATATAAATATTATTCACTTTCTATATTTTTTTTTCAAAAAAAGATATTGTAAGTATGGAGAGTGATTTATATATCAATATTTTTTGAATATATGTGTTTATAAGTATTCAAAATTGATGACATTATAGTAAGGTTTAAAAAGCTCCTCTTCATAGCCAGAAACTAATCATGCGTGATCATCAAGAACCTCTAACTAAAATGCTCTCGGTACTTTCCCCGAGACAACTCTCTTCCCTACTTCCTAGGGGGGGGTCCTCCTTCCGGTGTATTTTGGCCGGAATCCGATTTCAGTCCTTGTCTTCTTCCTTGAACTATTACCTACGTGATAGTTTATTTCTCTTAGATTCAATCCGTTAATTTCTGGCCCTTATCAATGGGGGAAAATAGGATTTATTTCAATGCTGGCTTCAAATCTTATGATATCACTAGTTGTATGAATGGGTTGAAAAGAGCAGAAAAATGATGAGAAGATCCTCCATGAGCAACAAAATCATGGAATGGATTTGCTTCACCCTCAGAGAAGCATCCAGTGATCAGAGAAAGTCGATTAGGAGATGGAAAACTGCAGAAAGAGAGGCGGAACACTTTTGCACCAGAAAATACAACGAACATAGGAGATTTATGAGTATCACATCCATTATTAATGGGGGGAGATCTGTCCTTGTTATTCCTGAGCTTGCCATGAATGCAGGGTGGTACGGTATAGCTCTCAAGATTGAAAGCTTCATTACATGCCACAAAAGTTTGGAAAAGGCAGGTCCACCAAGAGTTACTGAAGCTTCCTACCCCTATGCTAGGGCAGTCAAGGATAGTAAATGGTTGTCAAAATCCATCAGAGAGGCAGAGACAAACAGCATGGAGGAAAATACTGAAGTACTATCTCAAATGGAAAGTCATGAGAATGGGCTATTGAAGAGATGTCTAGTGGGACATCTGTAAGGGGGAAATAAGGAGAAACCTACACTGTCAGAGGTCAGACGATGGTCATCCTTGTTATGGAAAAAGGCTTTCGGTGTTAACATTCATGAGATGTATGGAGGAAAGTTTCTCTTTGAATTCCCCAACAGGAACATGGCAGAACAGACCTTACAAGGGCAGTGGAAATGGAAGAACCAAAGGTTCAACCTAGAATGGTGGTTCCCGTTGGTAGGTTGCACCCCCAACAACATCCTGACAAAGGAAACATGGGTTAGAATCATTGGTATCCCTCTCCATCTTTGGTCAAGTCAAGTGTTCCAAGAAATTGGAAATCTTTGAGGAGGATGGATCGCTACAGAGGAGAACTGAAGAATCATATGATGTAGGCGAGAATCTTGGTAGAAAATGATGGAAGAAACATACCCAGAGAAGTCTCTATCTCCAGGTATGGGGTCGTTTACCACTTCCCGATATGGGCGGAGAGTCACGTGAGAGTTGAGGTGTTGCTGGAAGTTGGGAAAGGTGATCCTGGAGCAGTTGGAGAAGAAATCAAGAGAAGTACAATCCCCTCCTTTACCCAGAGGTCCATAGGTTGCAAAGCCTGCAAAGTCTGCAAAAAGGGTACTCAATCCCTTATTTCAAGGGATTTCCCAGCTGGAGAACATGTGGGTGGATCCTAGCTCACCGCTGGCAATGAAGAAAGAAGGGAAGCATGTGAGAGGCACATGCCCCATTTAAATGAGGGGAAATATTGGGCCTCCATCAGCAGCCATATACAAGGAAAAGAGTTTCCAGACTGATTACTCAAGCCAAGTGATTTTCAATGATATTTTAGGAAAAGACCCAGAAGATGAAAGCTGTAATATATCTCTTGATTTTCTTGAATCTCAACACCGTCGAGAAACAGAAAATACACACATGCAGAGGGCAGATCAGATTATTCAAGCGGAAAGGGAGATGGCAAACATGGTGGGAGAAACAATAATCGAATCACTGCACCACTTGATTGAAATAGAAGAGAATGATACGAACATGATAGATACAGAAGTGGAGGACATCAGAACTTCAAAAATAGGAGACCAAAGATCGATCACTGAAGTGGGGGAGTGGGGGAGTGGGAGATAGAAGAGGCAGAACCACTACAGACTCGACAACAAGAAGTGGTCAGAAATAAATAAAGGGAGACATCAGTATGGGTACAACAAAACTTAATCAAGTTGGGGAAGGTTCTGGGGGCTGATTTTCAGGGTCATGAAGAAGAGGCCCTTGAACTGCTATTACAAGTGGACAGTGCGAGACAAGCAAGAAGAATGGAACCAGAAACAGTGTGCAAGAAAACAAGACTCCGAGGCTCCCAAGAATTGAAAAGCCTAGTGAATTTTGATGTTAAGTTCAAAAATAGTGGGAATAGGAGTAAGGGGAGAAATCTGATTATATGTCATAGATGAAATTCAAGTTAGTCACATGGAATGTAAGGGGACTGAATGATAGGGACAAAAGAAGATTGGTTAAGAGTGTGATGGAGGGGTGGAATGCCGATATCATTTGTCTGCAAGAAACCAAATTAGAGGGGAATATGGAAGAAAAAGTTGGACAAATCTGGGGAGGTAGATGGATCAAATATGCAAGCTTGGAGGCTAGTGGAACTAGAGGGGGAATTTTAATGTTATGGGACAATAGGGCCTGGAAAGGTGACATTGTGGAAACTGGTATGTAAACTTTGACCTGTAAATTTGAGAGTCAATTGTATAACTACTCTTGCCATATCACAGGGGTGTATGGCCCTAATTGTTATATAGAAAGAAGGTCTGTTTGGGAGGAAATGGGGGCTATAAGGGGAATAATAGAAGGACCTTGGGCTGTATGTGGAAATTTCAATGTAGTAAGGTTCATCTCAGAGAAAAGAAATTGTGTGAGAAGAACCAGAGGCATGAAGGAATTTTTAGATGTTATTGAAGACCTGAAATTGTTAGACCTACAGCTAGAAGACCACAATTACACGTGGTTCAGAGGGGACAATCTCAAGGCAGCCTCTAGAATTGATAGAATTTTGATATCTGAAGAGTGGGATGACAGCTTGAATAACATAAGGCAAAATGCTCTACAGAGACTCATATAAAAAAAGAAGAACCACTTTAAGTTTGAAAACTGGTGGCTTGGCACAGAAGGGTTCATTGATAGATTCAGTAGCTGGTGGCATTCTTTTAACTTCTCCGGGAGACCTGACTTTATTCTTGCTTCAAAACTTAAGGCTCTAAAAATCAAACTTAAGGATTGGAGCATGAGTGAACAAGGGAATCTAGGATCTAAAAGGAGATTTCTTCTTAAAAAACTATCTGAGTTTAATGAGATCATGAAGGGCAGAGGATTATCAGAATGGGAGATTTCAAGCAAGAATTCAACTTTACTAGACTATGAGGAGTTACTAAAACTGAGGAAATTTCATGGAGGCAAAAATCCAGATCACTATGGCTCAAAGAAGGGGATAAGAACACCAAGTTCTTCCACAAAATGGCCAATGCTCACAAAAGATACAATAACATCGATCAACTGGTAATAGAAGGGGAACTATCTCAGGATCCTTCAAGAATAGAAGGGGAAATTGTAAAGTATTACAAGAAGTTGAACACTGAAACAAACAGTTGGAGACCTGCTTTCAGGAACAACAATTGTCCCACACTTAATGAAGAGGAAAAAATGCATTTACAAAGAAATTTTGAGGAAAGTGAAGTTCTAAACTATTTGAATATGTGTGCAATCAATAAAGCCCCTAGCCCCGATGGCTTCACTATGGGATTCTTTCTTAAATGCTGGGAGGTGGTGAAGGGTGATATCATGAAAGTTTTTCAAAACTTCTATGATCAGGAAGTTTTTGAAAAGAGCTTGAATGCCACCTTCATAACCTTGATTCCTAAGAAGAAAGGTGCCAAAGAATTGAAAGACTTCAGCTTGATTGGAAGCATTCTACAAACTGTTCGCCAAAGTTCTCACAGAGAGAATGAAAGGGGTCATGGCCAAACTAGTGGATTCTCAGCAAATGGTTTTCATCAAAGGCAGACAAATCATGGATGCGGTATTAATTGCTAATGAGACTGTGGACTCTAGACAGAAACAAAAGAAGCCAGGAATCTTGTGTAAGCTTGACATGGAGAAGGCATATGATCATGTAAATTGGGAATACTTGTTGAATACTCTCGAGAGGATGGGTTTTGGAAGGAAGTGGATCCAGTGGATCAAACAATGCATCTCCACAGTGAGGTTTTAAGTCCTCATTAATGGATCCCCTGCTGGATTCTTCAGAGCATAGAGGGGACTCAGACAAGGAGACCCCGTATCTCCTTTTCTGTTTTTAATTGTTATGGAGGGTCTGAATAGCATGATTAAAACTGCAAAGTTGAGGGGATGGTTGAGTGGTTTTGAGGTTGGCAGAAATGGAGATAACATAACAGTATGGAAGTGACTCATCTGCAATATGCAGATGATACTCTTATTCTATGTGATGCTGAAGAAGGTCAACTCAAGATTTTAAGGGTGATTTTGCTGCTTTCTGAGGGGTTCTCAGGTCTGCACATCAATCGGAGGAAAAGCTATCTGTACCCTATCAATAAAGTGCAAAACACGGAGTATCTAAATGCAATATTGGGTGGGGAAATAGGTGTTTTGCCAACAACATATTTAGGGATGCCTCTGGGAGCTAGTTCTCAGTCTTATGAGAGATCTGGAACAAGGTGGTAGAAAAGTGTGAGATGAAGTTAGCAAGGTGGAAATTACAATATCTGTCCAGAGGTGGGAGACTTACTTTGATAAATTTTGTCCTTGATGCCCTCCCAACTTATATGATGTCAATGTTTCCAATTCCTCATCGACAGATTGGACAAAATCAGAAGAAAGTTTTGTGGCAGGGAAATAATGAGAAAAAGAGTTATAACCTGGTCAAATGGGATGTTGTAACAGTGGGTAAGAGACAAGGGGGATTGGGTATTAAGAACTTGAAAAGTCAGAGCAAGGCTCTCAGAATGAAATGGTTGTGGAGGTTTTGCAATGAAAATCAATCTTACTGGAAGGAAGTCATTAGTGCAAAGTATGAAGGGGAAGATTACTGGATGACCAAAACTGTTACTACACCTTATGGAGTAAGTGTATGGAGGTCCATTAGATCCTTGTGGGATGATTTCAAAAAAATACAAGGATCAAAGTGGCAAATGGGGAAAGAACTGACTTCTGGATAGATGTATGGCATGAGGCTGGCAGGCTTGAAAATTTGTTTCCAGATATTAGTACCTTAGTGTCACACCAGCACAAGTCCATAGCTGATCACTGGTCTCCTCAAGGGTGGAACTTCATTTTTAGAAGACACTTAAATGATTGGGAGATTCAAAGAGTTGCTGATTTTTACAACACCATTGGTCCACTCAATGGATTGGAGGGTGGTCAGGATACTTTATGGTGGAAGCGCAACAAAAAAGGTATTTTCAAGGTGAGTTGTGCTTATAACTGGTTGAACTCCTACTGACAAGTAACTGGCCTTGGAAAGAAATTTGGAAATCCAAAATACCCCTCAAAGTATCATGTTTTGTGTGGTTATTGGCTAAGGAAGCAGTTCTGACCCAAAACAACCTAATGAAGAGAGGGATTCCATTGTGCTCAAGGTGCCTATTTTGTGGGGAAACTGCTGAGACAGTTAACCATCTTTTTCTACACTGTAGAGTAACAAGCCAGCACTGGAGACTATTCCTAAATCTCAAGGGCATATCATGGGTCATGCAAAGCAAGATCACTGAAGCCAGAGTTGGGAAGAAGCTGGAATGCAGTCTAAGAGTAGAGAGAGATGGAGAATTGTCCCTGCTAGCATTTGGTCGGCAATATGGAAGGAGAGGAATTTCAGATGTTTTGATAGTATAGAAAACAGTATGCAAAAAGTCAAGCTTAATTGCTTGTTGCTAATGTTTTTTTGGTGTAATCAATTATACTCCAATGACACTATCTCCCTAATTGATGTACTAGACTCAATTTAGGATCAGATAGTTGGATTTGATGATCTTCTTGTAAATATGGCTCAGTACTGCCTATGTACTGTTGTAGTAATATCCAAAGTTACCTGTTTCAAAAAAAAAAAAAAAAAACTATTCTTCATAGCGTAAAAAGATAAAAAGTTAATTATGATAAAAGATTCTCAAGTATGAAAATTTCTTAATATATATATTTTTAAAAATAAGAAGATCATTATTTTAGTTAAATGAGTTTGATGAATTAAATAAGTTTATTATTAAAAAAAAGGCTACAATGACAAGGCATGCCAACTAGGAGAGAGTGAAGCTTTTGAAGTGTTAAGTATATTTGGAGGAAAATAGTGATAGTTAAGTGATATTTTGGTCCTAAATAAAACATAAATGATATTTCAAGGCAATTCCCTAAACTTGGGTGACCATTTAGGGAATTGACTCCCAAGATTGCATCAAAAATTCGTCCACCCTCCACAAAAGCATTCTGGGAAATAGATATAGTCTCGTTCATCACCTTCTTAAGTCTAATGGAAAGCACCTTGGAGATGATCTTATAGATGTTTCCAACTAGACTAATAGGTCTATAATCCTTCATGCTTGAGGCTCCCTCCCATTTAGGGATGATGACAATAAACAAAGCATTCAAAAAAAATTTCAAAATCACTTTTGTGTAGACTGTAATCCAACAATGTTGAAAAAAGCCAACAAGAAACCATCAGGCCTCGGAGATTTGTCACCCACGCAACACTATACCACCTTTTTCACTTCCTTCTCGATTTCCCTCTCAAACCACACACACTCCTCCCCATTGATGTGATCGAACTCTAAACCCCCCAAATTAGGCCTCCAAGTCGCTTCGTCTTTGAACAAAACGTTCGTAAAAATCTACTACCCCTTCTACTTCCTCCTCCCCCAAATGCACAACCCCATTTACCTCCACCAACTCTATGAAATTCTCTCTCTTATTTGAGACTGCTATCCTATGAAAAAATTTAGTATTTGAATTCCCTTCCTCCAACCACAATGCCCTCGACCTTTGCCTCCTGCAAACCTCTTAAGCCAAAGCCAACTCAACAAGCTCCCTTTTCAACTCCTCTTTCTCACTCCCCTCTAATTCGCTCCTGTTTCTATCCTCTCTAACTCCCCTATTTCATTCATAACCTCCCTCATTTTCACTTTCACCCTCCCATATACCGCTTAATTCCACACCCTTGTGTCTTTTTTAACCAATTTCAATTTCAATTTCAATTTCTTTACAAGCCTATAAGAAGGCCTCCCCTCCACTTCATAACTCCTCCACCAACCAGCCACTCTATCCCCAAAATCCGACACACTTAGCCACATGTTTTCAGATCTGAAGGGAGATCTCATCCGTCTTCCTCTGCTTCCATCCAACATGATGGTGAATGGTCGGATAACAATCGCTGGAGAGAAAACTGGATCACATTGGGTGTCAATTCCTCCCAAGATGTAGACACTAGGAATTTGTCTAGTCTCAATCTAGAAGAAGAATCCTCCATCCTGGGCCAAGTGAATGAGGCACCTGATAGAGGCCAAAATTCTTTACTTCATCCTAGATATTAGGTGACCAAGAAGGGACATGTAGCACAATGAGATGAGAGAGGAGCCCACAGAAAACCTAGCAATGAAGGATTGCCAAAAATCTGAAAGTTAAGGACCAAGAGAATAGCCCAACAAGCTCAAGAATTCAAATGGAAATCAAATCGACTACACAAGGAAATATAAAGATTCTCAATGACAATTAGGTAAAACTATACCGAAGATGTCAGCATGTCACGGTAAAGAACATGAACATTTCTGATGGACAACTGAATGCTGTCAAGGATCTGAAGAAGGAAATCAGGAACAAAGTATTAGAGGAAGAATGAAAATCTCTATGTATATATACAACTAAATTGCACAACCAAGCCAAAGAAATTTGTAAGGAAAAAAAGATCCCAGCAGGTAATCAGTGCCTTCAACAAATAAAATATACAACCTTTGCAGTAATGTATGAAGTAAATGAGTTTCCAGCCTGACTATCTGCAAAACCCAAAAGATTTTTTAAGAAGTATACAAAAGAACATAGAAATTAAACATACAAACATCAACGTATTGATCTCTACTAAGAGAAAGCAGACTAAGTTACAGTGTACGGGACACAAGCTTAACATTAAACTGTAAGCCAAAAATAGCTACACTAAGTTAAACACAGTAGACATTCAGTAGTGAGATAAAAATAGGAAACAGAAAGTAGCTTTAAGTTTTGACATCAATCATCTAACAGTATAGGAACCCACAAAAACTTCTAAATGGACCTAGTTCTGAGCGGACTTACAGTGCTCGTGATTAATTTGCTGCAGCAAACTGAATAGTGAATACTATGTTCAGATGTCACTGTTTTTCTTTTTGGATCAGTAACTAATCTAATCTTATTCAACCTTAGATGGGAATTAGGGTGAAGCCTGGAGCGGTCTCTGCCTTCTTAACACACGGCACACCAACTTGAAATCTTATTTTAAAATCTCTCTCTACCTTCACAAAACTTCTTACGCCTTTCTCATAGTTTTGACTTGCTCTTAGGCTACCGTTGACCGGCTTTGAGAGACCATTTCAGTCTACACACATGGCTAAGCACTCTTGAGCGGAGCTTTCTCAATCCAAGGTAACTAATAGATATTTCATGCTTTCCTTGAATTGAAGTTTTGTAACTAAACCGTTCTATACACAATTAAGGAATAAAGTTCAAAAAGTGTTTGTTTTCATTGTTTGATCAGCAAATTCTTATTTAGTTTTTTTCATAAATCTAAAACAAAACAAAAAAGGGATTTTGACGACAAAATAGAAAGAAAGAACCCATTTTGCATCGCTCAAAATTCACAATTAGTCATACAAAATTTCATTAAGCAATTTTATCTATTGGGTTAAGGGCAAGATATACATGGGGTCTATATAATAATTAGGAGAAAATAAAAGGTTAGAAAGTTCAACAAAACAAAAAGGTTTCAAAATATAATCAATTAATTTTGATGAGTTCTTAACATTCACTAAAGATTCTTATATATGTTATTATATAGATATGCAAGAAATTGCAATAGAAAAGAAATAAGGGAGGTTCGTGATGATTTTCCAATCTTTTCTACAAGGTAACCTAGTATCCTTATGCATGAAGATAATCAATTCCGTCGTTGTAGTCGGATTCTATTATGGATTTCTGACCACATTCTCCCTAGGGCCCTCAAGCCTATATATTAATAGAAATAGCCAAGCACTAGGCTAGTATTGGACATCATATAATGACAGGTCCCTACACAAAAATAAAATGTAACACCTCATACTTTCGTGCTAAGGTTTGATCCATTCGACGTGTGTGACTTAACCCAACCCGGTTAATTGCGGTGATCCGTAAGTGTTTGGAGGACCTATTTATGCTTGGTGAAGAGTTATGTAAGTTTGGAGTTGATTAAAGATTGGAAAGACAAAGTATGAAGGTGTCAAGTATGGTGTGAAGTACGACCATAGATTGAATGTATGGGTCGTACCTTAAGTCGTGGATGGCTATGGAATTGAAAGACTATTGTTTGGCAAGTGAGGATCCATATACAGATTGTACACAGAGTGAACGGGCCATATCTTGGCCATAGGTGGAAGGCATGGCAAGTACAGAAGACGGTATGAAGTGTATGTTGAGTTCTCATGCAAGGTTCAACTTTAAACGAGTGTATCTCCCAGTATACAAGGAATTAGAGGGTGCACTACCTATCAAAATAAAGCTCTTTGAGTCTAGTTTCCAGCAAACCAAACCGTGCATCAATCTGAGATTTGCACAATGAGTTATGCTCATTTTACAGGACCTGCTTTGTCCTGTCTTTGCGCGCAAGGGAGGCAATCCAATTTACATTGTTGTGCATTTGACTTACCAGCAGCACGATTGCACAATCTTAATGTTATAAAATACCCCAAGGTCGGAATTCACTCCCAAATTCCAAAATTTAGTTCTTGAGAGAGAAGCTTTCAACAACCCAACTCTCTTTAAGGATTCTCCCACTCAAGGTAAGTGTTCTCCATGACCTTGCAACACCATTCCATAAATTTATACAAGAATTTAACATCAAATCCTTTTTCCATCTCTAGTAAAATCAAGGAATCACTTCCAGGGTTCAAGACTAGGATTTTTTTAGCAACTCTTCTTCTAGTAAGGTAATTTCTCTTCCTAATCCCTTGCATGGATTTAATTTCTACTCGAGGTTGGAACTCATGGGATTGTGCGCGGAAGCCATAAGTCCAAGCTATGACCTAGGGATTCGGGTGTTAGGGTAATTTTGGTGTTGAGTGTGATTGGGGTTGTGTTGGTTGGTATTTTAATGGGTTTATGTTTTGAATTAGTTGTAGAAGGAGGTGGGTGTTGGGAGACTCCACCCTTTGAGGGCTCGGTATACCTACGCCCTCTGGGTGTTTGAAGGACTACTTCTATAAGCTCGAAATTCATCTCCTAGTTGCTAATCATAGTTCCTACCCTTATTTCTCTTGTAGATTGACTTGTAGAAGGATTATTGCTTCGTGGTAGGAAATGTAAACCGGAGGATAAGGTATATAAGGCTAAACCTCTCAATCTTGGAATTCCTATATGGTTTGAATATTGATATGTTCCCTTCCTTAGACTTTAATGGGACTTCCTACATGTTTTCCGAAGTCATGTCTTATAAATCAAAAGAACGTAACGTCTTCAAGGCTCCTAGACAAGGGGCATCTAAATGTATATGTACCCTCCATAATTGGTGTCTTCACAAGATGTGGGTTGTTTCATCACCTTAGTCTCCCACAACATGTCTTCTTAGGATAAATGCCATATACCTTTGGCGGGATAGTTACACCAACTTACGGTAGCCCTACATACATATGTTGCCATGAGATAATGATGATTACCCTCTACGAATAATGTCCTCATAAGCCATGGAGACTTCATGAATGTAGCCCTTAGTTATATGTGTACTTTAAGATGGGGAAATCATATACGTCATTCATTAATATGAACTCCCAAAGCAAGATCCTCATGATACCTACTCCCACAATAATGTGTCCTCCAAGTCTAATATCGATACATAAGTTTTCAATGTCTAAGATCTACAAATGCCTTATAAATATTTTCATGATGTTTTACTATCCATTTACCTATCTAAAGCTTACATTTTCCTAAATGCTTTCATGATGTTTTTGAAAGATGCTTTCACTTACAATTGGAGTTTAGAAATGATGCTAAAGACATTATCAGCCCAGGAACCACAAATGTTGTTTCTAAATATCTTGTGCTACTAAGCCACATGTTTTGACTTATTGTTTTAGGCAATGTGCCAATGATCATGAAAAGGGCCAATGAGCCTAGTATATGAAAGGGGCCACCTTAACTTAACCGAGCTTCAGGGCTAAAGCGTTCCCTACATGATGCTAGTGTTCTCAAAGGAATTAATTAGACCTAGGTAATTCAAGTGAAAACTTGGTAAAGACCTAAGAAGGTTGAAGATTAACTTGTTCAAAACTCAAGTAAAAGATAAACCATATAATTTTTCTTTTTTTAGAATGGTAACGCGTGTAAACCAAATAATTTCTTGAAACTTGCAAATACACTTGAGGGGAAGTATGTGTAACCACGACCATGTTCCCCTCCTAATTCTGAATTTTCTGAGGCTTGCAAATATGTTTAAGCGATTGAACTCCTCCCTATACGTGACCACAACTATATTCCTTTCCAAATTTTGAGCCTCTGCTAATCTTTATTTTCTTAAGGATGTTTTAAGAGTATAATGACTTGTATTGTTTCCTACGGCGTGTCGGACCTTAGAATGATTACACAATGCTAGTTTTAAAAAAAAAATCTATGTAACGCTAGTTTTCATAGTAATTAGATAGATTTTGGATGATTGAAGATCAAACCAAGCTTTGAGCTAAGGAAAATCCTCTTCTGAGGTAATTGATATTGTCGTTCTTCACTTCTATTTGAACTTTACTTGATTAGCTCGAATGCAAAATGTCTTGTATGAGTAGCCTTCCTATTCCTTCTCATAATCTAACTTTATTTGTCTTCAACCAAGGATTCAAGTCTTTTGTTTGAGATAAAGTGAAAGAGTTGTATTTTCTATATAATTTGCTATTGGGTTTTGATTGTTTAGTTTATTAGAACGAGGGTTCAAGCTAACCCATTCTGGATATGTGTTGTAGCTATTGGACCTTCAAAACCCTCATATCCCTCTATCTGTAGTTCTCATTTTATTGTATATTTAAGCTTTGATGCTATCTAAATCAGTTTTTGGTACCATAACTCAGTATGGTTAGTATGCTTATACACATGTATTGAGCATATTGAACGAGGGTCCAAGCTACCCATGCTTGAATGTGTTGTAGCTATTGGAGTTCGGCCTTGTGAATAACTTTCAACATGTTAGTCGAAACATCTTCTCTTTTATGTTTATATATTTTCAGTACAATCAATATCTCAGAATAATCGAGTGTAAGACTTATGTATTTTTGCTTCAATAAAATTGTCAACAAAAATAAACAGAGCTTCATTGTCCTTCAAATATAAGATGTTAAAGCACTCACCACATACACGTCTTGATAATTTTGCAAGCTCTGCAGCAGCAAGTTTGGCCTTTTTCCCAGCAAATTCTCTTCTCTCAACTTCATCCATCCTCCACTGTCACAAGCATGAGCAGAAAATTGCACCAAAACATTCAGAAAGCAAAAAAGAGAAGAAAGAGAGGGAATTAAAGTTGATGTACACATACAATATACATTACATATTGTATATATGCACAAACACGCACGCGCGCGCACACACACACACACATATATATATACAGACATATTTTAATTGTTAAATATATATGTATGTATATGTCAGGTCAATTTAGCAAGATGTTTAAAAAAAATTTAAAAAAACACATGCAAGAAATTATCCACTGATTACTTTAGTGTTGGCCAATTACAGTAAATAGAATAATTATCACTTTACTAGACCAGTCAAATAACAACATACCCAATGTAATTCCACAAATGGGGTCCGGGTAACGTAGAGTATACGCAAACCATACCCCTACCATGGTAGGTAGAGAGGTTGTTTCCAATAGACCCTCTGCACTCAAGGAAAAGCATATCAAAATAAATCAAGAAAGAAATAATCAGAAGTGAAAATCATGGCAAAATACTATAAGAAGTATGGCAAAGCATTTTGAAAGCAGAGCAGTAACCACAAAAAAATAGTGCGATAATCGAAATACAAGAGACAATAGATAGTAACAGAAATCGAAGGACAAGAAACTACAGAAAAAATACTACAACTACTAGTATGGAAGGATAACCGAGACAATGCTCTATTACCTACTAACCTTCTACCTAATTTGTGTTCTCCACAACCTCTTATCTAAGGCCATGTCCACGGTAAGGTGCAACTACGTCATGTCATGTCTAATCACCTCTCCCAATACTTCTTTGCCTATCTCTACCTATCCTAAAGTAATCCATGGCCAACCTTTCGCATCTCCGCACTAGGGCCTCCATGCCTCTCTATTTTACATGTCTGAACCATCTCACTATCGCATTCGACCAATCAAATAATATCAAGCTAATCAGCCTTTCATAAAAATATATTCTCTTTTATTTTATTGAGTAAATTTTTACTCCTCGTCAGTTAGTTTTATTTGTCCTCCTTTGTTATTGACATAAACTTCACTTTGAATCGATACTTGAATCTTGAAGAGATCCGAGATTAACTGGTTCTTGAAGAAATTATGGACATCTCATGAGAGATAAAAGGCAAAGAGTGGTGAAGCTCATTTGAGGGTGGTCATAAAAGCCTTCAGCTTTGAGTATGAACAAGAGTATTGAGTGATATGAATTTTGAGTGATACACTAAGGAAGTGATTCGTGAGGCATCCTTTTTAACTAACTAATCTTCTTTGTTTCAAGTATATCTTTTGTAGGTACAAGGAGTTAGAAGGTAGACATGAATGGTAATGAGAATCCAAGTGGTGATCCATGGAAGGGAGTGAAAGAGGAGTTTGAAAGATGTTTTGATACATGGTATGAGTGGCAATATGAAACACATGTGATTAAGGGAGGGAACTCAGAGAAATGGATCATTCTTAATCAATGGGAATGATAGTCCGGATTCTGGAAGCATACTTTTGATTGGTCTAAGAACTTAAAGAGACATTTGATATCTTCAAAGTTCCTAACCGATGAGTAGTTTAGCCACAAAGCTATTCATAGATCGTGATTATTGGTGGTGGGATAGAATGATGAACTAAAGGATCGGACATAATTAGGCTCCATTACTAAATGGAAGAGTTAAAAGGCTCATAGAAGAGAAATTTGCTCGTACATATTCCTGAGAAAGAGGTTGTGGTGAATATAAAAAAGGATCTACGTGAAATAGAAAGGAAGATAATGATAGAAGTTTGAAGAAATATGCAAGGAATAATGCCAAGAAATAAGGCTTGAGGAACATTCAAGATGTGTATCCTTTGTCTATACTACCCTTTGATTTCACATTGACTCGGCAAAACTTTTCACAATTCCTGAATATCTTGTTTGCCATAAGAAAACTTACCTAATACTGAATATTGGAGGTTCTGCTGAATTGTCAATTGTTTAACTTCTGAGGACTTCCAAATAACATGGGGCTCGCCGTTGATATAGGTCACTGGATTCATGGTTACTGGTTGTTGTATGATAGTCCGAATTGGTTTTAGAAAACCTGTGTAGGTTGGGCATGTTGGTCGTTCTGGTGGTGGATTGGATGAGTTAGTTGTGGAAGAGGTGGGAATGGTGGAACAACCTCCGGTGGAGGCTCTCCACCGACCATTGTGGTCATCGATGGCCGATAGGGTTTTTGGATTTTGGGGGTTTTCACCACTTATGATTGAGAGAAAATCGCCCAGTGAAATTATACTATGAGCTTTTGTTAGTAATAAAATACTTCAACTTTAGAATAACGATCAATCTCTCAAAATCTCTTCTTATCACAATCATTAATCATTACTCTACTTTCAAACTGGACCAAGCCTTTATAAGTTGTTTAAGTAGGTTTAGCTAAGATCCTTGTGCTTCTTCCACCTCTTGGCAAAGTAGGTTGAAAAGGCAAGCCCGCCACTATCGCAATTGTGTGGGGGCATCAAAGGTTGTTACTTTATGACCACTCAAAAGAGTGAAAGTTCAGTGCATAGCTTTTTCGTTATCCTGAGTAAGGATTACTTTTTATTTAAAATAGTCAAAGGTCTAGTTGTATACAATGGATATATCAAAAAGTAAAGAATCTACAACAAAAGATGTTTTTTCCACTAACTCCACCCAATCTTCAATACAATTGGAAACTCTTTTTTTTTAGTAAGGTAACTTTGTATTAAAACCAGTACTTAGGTAGTACTGAAAAAACCAATTTACAAAAGGAATAGTTACAGAATATACCAGATATGAAACCAATCCTAAATGGTGCCTAGGACATCTATGATTGATTCAGTGTCACTAGAATACAGTTTAGTGCACCAAAAACAGAAAAGCAAAATGCATTTTAGCTTAATATCATGTACTAAACTCCTCCTATCCTCTAAACACCTATCATTTCTTTCCTTCCAAATAGTCCACCAAATACATGATGGGATGATCCTCCATCTCTCTCTATTTCCTGCACCTGCTCCTGCTTCCTCCCAGCTAAAAAGAGTGTCAGCAATCTTGCTTGGCATTGTCCAGGCTATGCCTCTGAGATTGATGAAAATCTTCCATAGTTGATCTGTAATACTGCAGTGTAGGAACAAATGGTTTACTGTCTCAGCTTCCTTTTCGCAAAGGAAACATCTAGAGCGGGGAGCAATGTTCCTTTTGATCAAATTTTCATGTGTCAAAACTTCTTCTTTAGCTAGAAGCCAGGTGAAACAAGATGCTTTGTAAGGTATCTTAGTCTTCCAAATATGCTTCCAAGGCCAGTTAGTAATATGTGACTCTACCTGATTCAAAATCCTATACCCTGAGTTGACCTTCTATGCTCCACTTACATGTCCACTCCACCATAGGCAATCTACACCTTCTTGCAAACCTTGAAAACTCTCCAACTGGTTAAACAGTTCCGCAAGCTTAGGTATCTCCCAGTCATTCAACATTCTTCAACATTCTTCTGAATCTAAGGTCCCACCCTTGTTGTGTCCACATCTCTGCAACTGATTTATGCTGGTCTAAGGCCATAACAAATAAATCTGGGAACTTGTCTTTAAAGCTCCTTGTCCCAATCCATTTGTCTTTCCAAAACCTAGTCTTGTTCCCATTAACCACTCTGATGTGGGAGTGATTTTTGAGAAAAGGCCAGTAGCTTTTGATAGTCCTCCAAAGACCGACTCCATATGGAGTGTTGACCTCCTTGGAGACCCAACTGTCCTCTTCCCCATACTTACTCTCTATGACTCTGCTCCATAGTGTTTGAGGTGCCTGTGAATATCTCCAGAGCCATTTAAGCTTCAAAGCTTTGCTATGATACTTCAAATTCCTGATGCCAAGTCCCCCTTATCTCTTGCTTATGAGGGATCAAAGGCTACTTCTCAATTAAGAAAAGCTCGACTCTACCCCCTTAAAAGCTCTCCTATTTCTCTCTTTTCACACCACCCACACTAAAGCTAATGGAACCAAGTTCCAAGCTCTAGGCAAGTTTTTAAAGAAAAAGTCCCACAATATTTTTAATATATATAAAATAAATATATTATTAGGTTGCTTTGGTTCGTTTTGTAGTTCATACCAAACAAATTTAAAACCAAATACATGTCTGTCACTTACGCCAATTCGATTTGGTCATTCTGTTCAGTTTGATTTTTCTTACACTCCTAATTATTTGTTAGTTGAAGGTCTATCGAAAACAACCTCTCTACCTCTAAGGTAGTGGTAAGGTCTGTGTACACTCCACCTTTACCATACCCAGTTGGTGGGATTACATTGGTATGTTGTTGTATTCCTAATTATTTGTTGTTGAATATACATAAGATAAACAAAGACATCTGAGCCTTGGCTAAATCTTTGAAATCGTAATGCCATAATGTTTTTCAAATCCTCCTAGTCATTATCCTACTGCAATAACTCTTGCTAAGAAGAATGCCTATGTTGTGGCAATTCCACCTAGAAGTAATGGGTTACTCCTACCACACATCCTTGCATAATGCTCAAGACTAAGTAGCAAGTAGGTTCTTTTCTTTCTATTTTGTCGTCAAAGTCCCTTTTTTGTTTTAGATTTATAAAAAAATATTAAGATACTGTTGATTAAACAATGAAACAAACTTTTTAAAGTGTATTCCTTAATTGAAATCACATCAATCAAATAACTTTTTCGAGAAATACAAGACATCTAAGCCATACAAGTAAACAGATCTATTCATTGATAAGTAAAAGAAAAAACGTGAACTGGATTGGATTGATGAGAAAATAGAATCCTGGGTCACAAACAGTGATTCGATTGATGATGAAGAAAGAGAATTATTGGTTCAGTTCTCCACCTTAACAACAAATCATGGTGCAATACCTCTTTGTCATCTCGCTGAGATGCACATATTAATACATCCTCTAAACTGATTATGACAGGATCCCAGCCAAGCTTTTTCCATGGAATTTTAATACTCAACCTGCCAACATGACCTAAAAAAGCAAACACATATGATCTCATCAAGAAGAGAACCTAGATATACAATGTCTGAGAAAACAGCCTGTAGATTTTTTTATAAGCACAAAAATGGTCTAAGTGTGACAAAGTTCATCAAGAAGCATCAAACTCCATGGGAGTGCACAATGATGACCAAAGGCAAAGAAACAATCAACTTCGAACTATTTTAAAATTTTGCTGACATTGCATTTATTCAACGGAAACTAACATGCATGCATTTAGTGGAATCAGATTCTGATGACAAGAATTCCTGATTTCAAAATTTAACTCAATCAAATTTCTTTTCCATTGTCGGAACAAATTAAATTAAAATAATGTCAGCACATTACCGGTATCAGCAAGAATTAAGTATTTCCTAATGTTTTCTACATTACTTCTCAAGACTAATATATAACCAAGTAATACCAACTAGCATCCAAAAATTGGTGAGGCAGGCAACTGAGAACCTTAATGAGAGCTACATTAAGTATGGGCAATTATACTAAATGAGCATGCTACAATAGTGAAGTCTAAGCACTTGGCATTGATAAAAAGTCGAAAGAATAAAGGTGATAGGATGAAGACAAGATAAGGTGTACAAGTGAAAGCAAAAGTAACATTAATTTGCTGTCTTTGTGTAAAGAGATGGAAGGATGTACCCACATTTTCAATGCAAAGTGGGTTAAAAGGGTTAGCAATCTCATGTTGAAATGTAAGATTCAGAGAGCTGGTGCTTTAGTGTAACGAGACAAGAGGCTGTCAGTCACTTACTCAATGCAAAGTGTTCCCAAAACATACAAATCTCATTTTGAATGGTGGGGATCATATAATGCCTAACAATGTCCAACAATTGCTTACAGCTGAACGTTAAGGGGAAGTGACAAACCAACACATAGATTGAGATCTGGATGGAGAGAAATTGTAGGATTTCTGAATGCAAGATATTCCTTTCTCCTACTTCAGTTAACTTTGTTATTTTCATAAAACTTTTAGTACACAATACATCCCCAATAGTTGAGGAAGATTAGTACGGTAAAGGATTTCTAAATTTTGCACCGGCCTTTGACATCATTTCTATTTTAAGATTAACCAGGGCCTTTGACGTACGGCTCTTCAAGCGGCATAACCAAAAAAAGAAAAGCCCTATGGAGACTACCTTCTTTTTTTTGAAAATTATATGGTGACTACCTTACTTAAGCAATTCTTCTTATTTTTATTCTTTCTTATTTGTAGTTCCTATATTGGATTTTTTTCTTTCTGGGTTTCACAAGGAATTTTCAATTTATTTGTAAATACAAATTTACTTATCTGAGAAGATGAGCATCTGTGAATCAGAATCATTACCCAAATTCGAAAGAGCAAAAGATGAATCAGAAATTCTGGCACATATTTGATAATGCAAGCGCAGTGAACTATCTCTCATGTATCACAATATTAGAAAATTTTGTGCATAGATAAAGGACAACGATGTCAAAGACCCCAGGAGAGAAATAAAATATATCCACTCGATTTCAGCCAGACACAACTTTTGCAAATGCAGGGGAATTATATTGGAAATGATACTTGAGTGGATGTGTGTACAACATGGGAAAAAACAACAAATAAATGAATTAAACCGTTTCTTTATCAATGATTTCCATAACCCTGATAGACGAAAAACATCTTGGACCTTTGAAGTAGCAGGATTACTAGGTTCAAAACTTTTACCTTGCTTCAAAGCAAATGGCAATTGGAGATAATCAAAAGCCTCGAGTATAAGCTCCACATCTTCTAATAATACTTCTTCTGCATTACAGAGATCAGAATTCACTTTTTACTACTTATTCAAATCTACTACAGACATGAGAATTGAAGAATAAAAGAGGCGAAAAAAGAAATAGGTATAAGACGTATATACTGGACGAATGGTCATCCTTTGACTATGAAGTAAAACATACAAATCCATCTTCTTCTATACAAGATACAAGGATGAAAAGAAAAGGCCTACAAACAGCTTTTTCATCTATCCCAAAAAACAAATTCTGTAGCATATATACTTCCAAAGGGATTATAATATTTGTCTCTAATTGGTTGAATAAGACATTGGTTAAAGAGCCTTTTCTCTCCGTTTTTGGCCAACAGTGACACATCCCTTCTCTCTGAAACTTCAATGACTGCTCAGCGTCGGAACAAAAAGGCAGTCCTATTCTACCGCTTCCTTTCACCTGTCACACTCTTTACTCCGACCAAAGCCATTACCCTCCTTTCTGTTTTCATATTTTTTCTTTTTTTAACCCTCAAAAGGCCATTTAATTTACCAAAACTGTATCAAAGTTATGAGTATCTCTTAAAATAACCAGGTCATTAATCGCAAGATAGGACTATCAATCACTCAATTTCCAGCCTGTAAGTGATTCACCTACTGCTATACTGTTTTGGTTTTTCTCCCGGATACAACTTTAAGTTCTTAGCGTTTCATACAAACATCTATATTATAGACAAAGTGTCAACCCCATTAAATAACCTCAGACTAAACCTAAAATTGTGCAGGCGATCCTGTTACCACCTGACTAGCACTACAGCTATATTGGTCTGTACAGTGAATTCCATGATCACCTGTATAATATCTTGAATTTTCTTTCTCCAATACAGACAGTTCATATATTAGCATAAAACAAGACGATAGAGTGGGGTTCAGTTGAGTTACCATTCCATAAGGTGATCTTCAGCTTCTCCTTTTGAATATCCTTAATATATTGGCCTAGATAACCCAATATCAGTTGCCTAACGAGGCCTTCAAACATCGTAGAGCAAAACCAATGATTGTGAATTCCCCACGCACTGCAAAACCAATCCACTGACTGATTAGGGTTTTTATGAAATGAGAAAAACAGACGTTAATTTTGAGAAGTAGACGGAGAACGGAACAAAGAAATTTTCGCCGGAGAAAGAAGAGATGGCGTTAGAATGCCGAGACACTGGCTACAAGGATTTTGGGCCTTAGAATTGGAACTCCCTACAGCCCAACAATACTTCCCTCAAATTGGCCCAAGTTTGTAAGTGGGGAAATCACCAAGGCCCAAGTTTCAAAAAGCTTCAAAACACGAAAACTTGCATAGAAATCAAACGAACGATCAGTGACCTAACTGTCAATCTCAGCAATTTATAAATGACTTTGGATCACTATAGAAAAGCTCTAAACATCGAAAACATCACAAAACAGAGAAAATGACATAAAGGGTCATTACAAATGTATAACTAATGCATTAGTTATACATATGTTTAAAAACTATTCTAAACATGATATTGGTACTACATAAAGAAAATGCATGCATTATTTTTTCTAATGCACTCTTCCAAATGATCCCTAATAGTTAAAAAAATTCCAAAGCATAACAATATCAAAAAAGGATTTTAAATCTTTGTTTCTCTCCCTCCCTCTCTCTATGGCTGGGTGGTTGTCTCTCTTTCTTTCTCTGTCATTTTTTCTCATTAACTCATGATTTCTCCTCTTGTTCATTATCTTTTTCACAATTTTCACAACAAAAAAAATTCGTTAATTGTTTCTCAAATGGGTTGTTGCATTCTCCAATGAAGGTACTTAGGAGTCGTTTGGTACAAAGATTAATAACGTAGGGATTAGTAATACAGGAACTAATAATGCAGGGATTAATAGTGCAGGAATTAGTAATGCAGGTTGTATTTTTATCAAGTGTTTGGTTCATTGTTTCTCACCTCATCTTGTATTTGGATTAAAACTCCATAAAAAGGTTCTTTCCAACTATACCCTTGAATTATTATGTAATTGGTCAAGGTATATAAGTGCCGGACAATATTATTTTTTAGGGCCTTCTAATTAGTTATGAGAAGAACAATTTTGTTGTCATGTTTGCTTTCACTTGAATTATTTGAGGATAAATAATTGTCATCTTAATAAATTCATCAATCACAAAATGTCAATTTTAAATTTTAAAAAGATAAATCATCTACTTTTAAAATCGAAAAGATGGTAAACAATAGTAAAATTAAATAAGCCAACTACATTTACACATAAAAATTGCAAGTTGTAGTTTAATATGTATGCAATTTTATAAATTGTTCAAAATACAAATAATTAGAAAACCACACAAATATATATATCAACAAATAATACATTTAATTAAGATCACAAACATCATTTGGTGATATATTTACCTTTTTAATTAGCAAATGTTAAACAACTCACATTTCAAATATTGTATTAATTTGTATTGGATTTATTTAGTAAGAAACAACTCTCTCTAAATAATTTGTAAGCTAATTTATTTAAATAAATTTATTAGTACAAATATAAAACATAAGTTGTCGGCCGGATACCAGGAAGACAGGATCATGAGTTGTCGGGCGGAAGTCCGCCATAACGACTTAGATCTAGCAATCGAAGTACCTGTACAAGGGACATACAATTGAAATACAAGATAATTTTCTTCTAGTTTTAATAACTGCATGGAATGGGTCAAATACCCTTTTACCCGAGCAAGGGGCCTGTCAAGATCGTAATACATACTCCAGTTGAACCCATGTGTTTAGCAGTTCTAACCGGGAAAAGATCGCCCTTTCTTTCACCATTTTTACGGGCTTAAGTCAATCGGCTGGCTAGACGGAGCCACAAAGACAAAGCCAACAAGAGTAGTACTAAGATCTGACTGCACCACCATCTCGAAACCAAGTTAAGAAAATTGGATAGAAAATTCCTTTATACTTAGATTGAGTCTAGATTCTTTCATGGTAGGTATAAAAGAGAAGTTAGATATTCAACATAGACATGGAATCCTTTTAGCCGGACATAGTCAAGGCTTAGGAGAGATAAGAGAAAACAAAATTAAAATAGTACCTTTCAGGCCCAGATCCCAGGCCAGATGCCTTCAAAGTTAAAGATTTTATATTTTTGAGAAAGTTTATACAAGAGAGTGCTTTACAAGAGAGAGAGAAAATAAAACTCAGAAAAGAAAAGCTTACTTACAGTTGAGGACGAATGGTCCTATAAATAGAAAAAAAACTTTATCTACAGGAAATAATGGGCCCGACATCTGGGTCCTTACAGTGTATCTACTATTTGTACAGTATTTCTACTGTGGGTAGGTGGCGGCTTTATTGTTTATCCTTCCCTCGGATACTTCGTATCAAGTCTTCTGCCCTTTTCAAGGAGTTTTCAGACAATATCTCTTCTGGCTCGATTGGTGGAGAATCTGTAGCAGCAATATCATCGTTACTGGTTTCACTTCTCATCGAAGTGTCTGACTTGTCATATTGATTAATAGAGTGGAGTAAATTTCTTTTTACTTCTTCTAGATATCTCTCGATCATCTCATTTTTATTGCCCTCTTGGAAGGAGATCCTTCTGGCGATGTGTCTTACCGAACTGTCATCGATTACCTCCTTTATAGGAGTCTTCGAGTATTCTTGGATTCTTGCTTCAATTGAATCCAGAAGTTCTTGGCCATATAAGACCTTTGTTTTGGGATCCTTTTTTATTAATTTATCCCAAAAATTATTATAAAATACTATGTCCAAGCACGGGATCTGTTCTTGCGTAAAACCGAGTTCTGGAGTCCATTTATGAATCCATGGGATAAAAAACTCGATAAAGAAGTATATCTGATCAATATTTTCTAAGTAGCAGATATGATCTGCATGATACAACTCGTTTAGATGAGGTGATATCTTAACCCATTTTTTATATAAATTTAAAAGTAGATCGGGCAATATCTTGACCGTTGGATCGTGGTATGAGCACCAATTCAGAAACCAATTTGGGATACTTTGGTCGAATATCTTCGTACATATCTCCACAAACCAAGTGTGTTTGTGTCTATCATTGTTATAGTAGAGCACTTTATCAAAGGCATGCACATAATTCCAGTATGTAAAATTTATACGGGTTTTGTTGAGACTTATCTGTCTCTCGTTCATAGTGGAAATCCCCCAATCTTCAATAGATATAATCTGTTTGATAATAATTTTAGAGAAACTATGTTCCTCTGTGTTATCTCCTAAAAAGTGCTGAAATTCTGCACTTCCTGTGTCTTTTAGAATTGCTTCATAATGTGAGCTGATTTTGTATGACTCATCCGAGTAATATAAACCATTTAGTAAATACCGTTGGAATATCTTCCATGGTTCATTTTTTCTCTGAATTTCAGAGTTTTCAACAAGAAATATTACTTCTTTGTTGGGTACCTGTTCAAATGACTTGATATCATCATTGTCATCTTTAGTGATCGAAGCAAATGTATCACTTTGCTTTTGAGCCGACAAATATGCCTGCAATTGAGCATATAAGGGGCTATCTTCTGGAATATCTTCCAGATGGATTGACGAACTTGTCGAAGATTGAGGTATCTTCGCATTTATCAGTTTTTTCTGTCACACTTGTATAACTGAGGAGCTTGTTGAGGATCTGTATGGCGATCCTGAAGATCCTTGCTGTTGCGGGGATGATCTTCCCCCTCGTCCTCTTCCTCTGCCTTTAACCCAGGGCGGGTTCATCCTGCATATATAACAAGCTGCTTTAATATGATAATTCATCATAAATAGAACTATCTCTGACTTCATCGTCGGATATAATATACTCTTCATAATCAAATACAGAGAATTCTTCTCCTAGGAGATTATCAATGAATTTATCAAGAATGATCATTTTTATGTCCTTTGGACAAGGGATTATCTTCAATATAGTAATCAATAATTTGTCTTCTAGATGAAAAGTATAGTAAGACATTATTGAAGATATTCGCGAGATAAGAAGTCTGGTAGAGAATTATCACTTCCCTTCTTATAAAGTATTTCAAAATCAAAAGGGGCTAGCTGTGCCTGCCACCTTGCAAATATTATTTTAGACGCATCATGTTTAAAATCTTTATTAAACATAAATTTAAAAGATTGAGCGTCAGTTTTTATTATAAACTTGTGATTGAATAAATCGTCCTGAAATTTCAAGACACATTTGACTATTGTCAACATTTCATGCACCACAGTAGCATACTTTTTCTGGGCTTCAGTCCATTTTTCTGAATGAAATCTTATCAAATATTCACTATTATCATGAGGGTTAATCTGCTTTAATATCCCTCCGTAACCAATATTGGACGCATCCGTCTTAATAATTTTCTGCCATGCAGGATTAGCAAGAGTTAAACAAGGTAAAGACTTAACATAGTGTTCAATATCTTTAACTAAAGCAGTATGACTGCTAGTCCAAGGTTCTTTATGTCCTTTCTTCAACCTATCATTCTGTCATAAAGAGGTGCTAAATTGCGTGATAAATTCTTATAGAAAGGGGAAATGTAATTTAAACTTCCCAAAAATCTCTGCAGATGAGTTCTATCAGTAATAACATCAGGAAATTTAGATGCAAACTCAACTGACCTCTGAATGGGAGTAATCTTTCCTTGACAAATGTGATGTCCTAAAAATCGGACTTTAGTTTGAAACAAACTCATTTTGGGTTTAGATATGACTAATCCATTTTGTATAACAATTTTCTTGAAAATATCAAGATGCTTTATGTGCATTTCAAAAGTTTTAGAAAATACCAAAATGTCATCAATATAGAAATGATAATATCAGGTGTAACTTATTTTCTGTCATTATATCCTGCAGAAAATCCTTTAGCATCGATGTGAGTAAAGGGATAAATAGCATTAATAAAAGGGGTTCCAAGTATAATTGGAGTGTATAATTGATTTTTTACCAAGAAAAAGAAATGCGGGATGCAAACTTTATTTTGGCAAATACGCATATTAGGCAGTTTATAATTTACATCTAAAGCATGTCCGGAGGCGGATTTAACCACATGCATAGTTTTTTGAAAATATTTTGTGGGAACCAGCCCCTATTGAATGCAGCTAACATCAGCTCCACTGTCAATCATATTAAATTTTAATTTTCTTAGCTCACACCTACTCTAATCACCTACCAGCCCTCCACCCCCCCCCCCAAAAAAAAACTTAAGATTTTATTTTTTTAAAAAATATTTTTTATTTTTATTCTTTTACCCTACCCTATATATATACTAGTGAAACTATTCGTGCTTCGCGCGGTTCTAATGAAAAATAATAAATTAATTTATTTTATTATTTGTAAAAAATAATTTTATGAATTGATAATTTTTAATTATAATGAAGAAGTATGGAATATTTATATTCAAGTAAGTGATATAAAAGACAATGTAAATCTTTGTCTTCATCTGAAATATGATATGTCTTTTCAATATGCTAAATAGACTTTATATGCATATGGTAGAAAAAACAATTTAGAGTGCATAAATGAGAAGTAGTATGGAATATTTATATTCAAGTAAGTGATATAAAAGACAATGTAAATCTTTGTCTTCATCTGGAACATGATATGTCTTTTCAATATGCTAAATAGACTTTATATGCATATGGTAGAAAAGACAATTTAGAGTGCATAAATGAAGAAGTAAATAAAATAAGAGGTCATATTTTGAAAAAACAATCTATGTATTAAGTTGAAAACAATATCTTTTGTTTAAATCTTATCTATCTTTTGAGTACTTGATCATTTATGAAAATACTAATTTTGGAATTAAAAACTTTTTTGAACTTCTATGTTACGTCTTTATTATCACATTTGTTTACTATTTACATATTAAAGAAATATTTCTAAAAATTATAAAAATGAAACAAACAGGAGTTATCAATAATATTTAAGAGTAGACGTTATAAAGAAGATAAGAGACATGAGTTATCATAACTTTAATATATAATATTATTATGACATTAAATACATTAATCGTTATGCATTGATTTTATTTGTAAAAATTAATAAATGACTGAAAAATATAAGGGGTAAAAATCACAAAAATAAGGAAAAAGATAAATAACTTGATTGCATAAGAGACGTGTCATATTACAATCTCAAAAATCACAATTAAATAATATATAGACATAAATTTTCATAATTATGTAGCTAAGACATATAAAAAATAACCTACATTATTATATTCACAAAGTAATAAAAAATGAAAAAAAAAACTTCTAATATATTTTAAGCAAGAAAAGAATAGCGACAAAAACAAATTGTTACATGTGTAGAAGAATAAGCAATGATATCATATAATAATTTATTTTATCTTTGATTTTCTTTGAGATAAAAATCAAATATAACTTATTCTCATAATTCTTTTGATTGAAATAAGATAGTTATATTAATTATGTTTAATAATAATTAGTAGGGTCATAGAGGGCTAAATGAGTAATAATCATAGATCCACCACCATGTTCCACTCCCTAAAGCTATGTTAAAGCCATTATTATATGTTATCAATTTTTTTAAACACAATTAATATAAAATAAAATAAAATATTTAATTATAATAATATAAAACACAAAAAAATATAAACAATTGAATAGTACTGTTTTATGTATGGTATTTATGATATTTATATCCCCATCATGCCAAATAAGAAAATAATTACATCAAAAAGGGGAAAGTAATCTAAACTATAATCCTAAGTTATGAAATTATTAAGACTAAAATTAAAGGGTATGAGTTATGAGTAGTTACTATTTATAAATATATTAAATTAGAAAAACTTAAAATATTAGAAGTTATATTTGCCATTTTATAATTAGAAAAAGGCCACAAAGAAAATCTTGACAAAAAAAAAGTGTCATATAACTTGAGCATAAATTTAACTACCTTATACATACTCTTAGTAACAACAATTACATGAATAATGTAAAAATAAAGCTAAAAAGGTATCAAGAAAACATACAATAAATAAATAAAGGAGAAAGTAATACAATACAAGCATCATTTTTACAATTTTCATTATCAAAAAGTATGAATTCAATAATTCAATTCATCAATTCAAAATAAAACATTTAATTATAATAATATAAAACACAAAAAAAATATAAACAATTGTTAATATGATACTGTTTTATGTATGGTATTTATAATATTTATATTCCTATCATGCAAAATAAAAAAATAATTATATCAAAAAAGGGAAATTAATCTAAACTATACTCGTAAGTTATGAAATTACTAAGACTAAAATTAAAGGATACGAGTTATGAGTAGTTACTATTTATAAATATATTAAATTAGAAAAACTTAAAATATTAAAAGTTATATTTGTCATTTTATAATTAGAAAAAGACCACAAAGAAAATTTTGACCCAAAAAAAGTGTCATATAACTTGAGCATAAATTTTACTACCTTGTACATGCTCTTAGTAACAACAATTACATGAATAATGTAAAAATCAAGCTAAAAAGATATCAAGAAAACATACAATAAATAAATAAAGGAGAAAGTAATACAATTTAAGCATCATTTTTACAACTTCCATTATCAAAAAAATATGAATTCAATAAATCAATTCATAATTCTTTGAACCCTTATCGTTATCGATATTCATTTCACAAGCCGGTCTTCATTGAAGAATCTTATTCTTCAAGATTAAAACATGAATATATATAGTACCACATGAAATATATATATCTATATATATATATATATATATATATACACACACACACACACACACATTACTACTTCAAATATGAAATAATAGAATGATCTTGGATGGAGACTTGTGAAACAAAAATGATGGAATACCATAAGGTGTTTTAAATTTTAAATTAAATATTTAGGAGTTATGAATATGAAAAGTATGAGTTATGAATATTATTAAGAGTAAAAATGGAATAAATGAGTTGTGAATGTAAGACTTTTAATAAAGGAAATAAAGGAGGAATAAAAACAAATAAAGAAGAGAGGAAATATTGTTTAATGTCTATAGTTACATGGGAACTATTTTATGAAAATGGATATCAACCTTTGTTGTTTAAATGGATATCAAGAAATAGTTTTAGGTTTTCTAATAAATTAGAGAAAATGACCAAATGCCCCTCCAATATATTCGGATTTCCAACTCCACACTTCAATTTCACGGGTGTCCTATTACCCCCCTGGACTATTTGAAAATGAAATAAATAGCCCTTTAAAACGTCATAACCAGCTATGTATTTTGTGGTGAAACACACGCGCTTGACACGTGTGTTTCACCAGTTATCTTCTTCTTTTTTTAGATAAAATATTTTCTCTTTCTTCTTCCTTTCTTCTTCAATTATTTTTCTTCCCTAATTTTTCTGAAAACTTCAGTTTGGGGAAAATATTGGGGGACATTGGTGGTCATTTCCTATTTGTTTTGTCTTCCTCTTGGGAATGTGAAGCTGCCGCCATTCTTTCCGCCGTAACTACCACCTCCGCCTTTGCTTTTATCACCTTCCCCTCCTTCGTCATTAGCTCCTCCACATTCCTCCTAAGAACAAAGTTCGAAAAAGAAACATTCACACCATCACCAAAATATCCATAAGTTTAATTTAAGTTGACCATCAAAGAAAAGAAGCTTAATTGAGGAAAGTGGTTCAATTAATGTTTATGGATATTGCGTGATTTTGCGAGTATGTGTTATAGAGTTTTTTATAATCAAGAGAAGACAATTGTTCGTCGGAGAACCATAAAAACAAACTAAAAAGAATGCTTAGTTATCAAAAAAAATTCTTTTTTTTTAGATTCGGTTGCATTTGGATCCAGATTAATTTTTTCAAATTTGATAAAAAGCTTTTTTGGGTCATTGGAGATGGTTTCTGTTTTATTTATGGTGAATTTGATTTTTTCTTTTAATTTATTTTACCATGAGAGCTTGAAAACTCATTTAAAAGTAGCAATGGTTAATCCCGATGGAGATGTTGTGGTGGCACTGTGACTTAGGGATGGTGATGGTGGTGAGATTTGGTTTACTTGCTATGAAGAAGAAAGAAAATAAATAAAGAAAAAAGAATAATTAAAATACATATATTTATGGAAAAAAAATTAAAAATAAAGTTTTATTATTTGTGTTAGTGCTCACTCTCTCAAAGAGAGTGAAATGCACTCACTTTGCCATGTAAGTGTTTAGGGAGTTAATAATTTCAATTTTAAACAGTTCAAGGGGGTGATAGGACCCCCGTGAAGTTAAAGTGTGTAGTTGGAATTCGAATATAGATTGGAGGGGCATTTGGCCATTTTCTCAATAAATTATACAAATAGAAAAAATTAAGAAAAATGTCAAAAATTTGAATAAAAAGATGAATGAAATTGAAATTTTTTTAACAATCATATTAAGTTATTGTGTATAAGTTATTATATTAATTATTATATTTAGAGAAAATGGTCAAATATCCCCCCCAACCTATTGTCGGATTCTCAACTACACACTTTAACTTCACGGGGGTCCTATCACCCCCCTGAACTGCTTAAAACTTAAATTATTACCTCCCTAATCGCTGATCTGGCAAAGTGGTGTATTTCACACTCTTTGAGGGAGTGAGCAACTGGAATAAATAGTAAAATTTTATTTTTAATTATTTTTTTCATAAATATATGTATTTTTATTTCTTTATTTATTGTCATTCTTCTTTCTCTCACCCCCTTTCCGTCACTCTCCAAACGGATCTTCACACTTGAGCTTCAACCAATAAACAACAGTGAAATAACCAGACCACCCACACCATTGGAGCTGCAACTTCATCGAATCAAAACCCTTTTAGTTGTCTCTCTTCCTCGTCACTATTGACAAGCAGCAAGACGCCGATTTGGCGAACCATCAAACACCACACTTCTTTTTGCTACCGATGACGAACAACCAGCAAAATCCCAATTAAACTTTTTTTTTCTTTGGTGGTGAAACTGAAATTAAATTTATGATGATTTTGATAATGGTTCCAATGTTTCTTTTCAATCTGAAGCTTTATTCTCAGAAGAAAATGGTGGAGAGTTCTTTGAGTAGGTGAAAAAGATAATGATGAAGGTGGAGGAAATGATAAAGAGAGAGGCGGAGGTGGGGGAAGACCCCCACTGTATCCATCAACATTTTCTCCAAATCAAACTTACACAAAAAATTAGGGTTAAAAAATAGTTGAAGAAGAAGGGAAGAAGACAAAGGAGAAATTATTTTATAAAAAAAAGAATAATTGGTGAAATAAGTGTGTGAAACAATACTCAAATCTCTATATTAATAAATAATTTTCTTGTAACAACATCTAAAGTAATATATAGTATGATGAAAAAGTTTACAATTCTCTAACCTAGAAAACGAAGCTTTCTCTATTGATCTTGCCGTGGATGGCCGCTATGGCCACTGGTCAGCCATCCTCCTCGGCTGACCAGCATAATCTTGCTGAGTTCCCACATCTGATGCATCCTTCTACAAGCTCTACAAATAATCCTAGTTTGCCTATCGCGCCTACAATGTTACATACTGAAGTGTCAAATAGCGATGTTGTTTTGTCGAATCGATATGCTAATGTTTTAAAGGGTTACATGGCAACAATTCAAACCAAATCATCTGTTGAACCCATTCCTATTAAAAAGCTCCATTATAATAATGGTATACCTAGAATTACCTAGACTGAAGATGAAGTAGACAGAATGAATACCATAGAGAATCTCCAATATGCTGTAGTTGGAAAATTCTCATATGGATGGCCAGAACTTGAAGAGCTGCGGATTCAAATCCCCATACAGTGTAATATTAAGGGTGAATGCAAAATTGGGTTACTGCGTAACATATACATTCTTATGAGATTCAATCGACAAGAAGATTTCATTAATATGATGTCTAAACCTAACTATTATATTTTGGCTAAGGATGGGTATTCGTACTTAATGAGGCCCTTTATTTATGATGCTAACTTCAATGTAGAAGAAGAAACTACACAAGCTATGGCTTGGATCTCCTTTCCGGATTTAAAACCCACATACTTTGTTAAGGAATCCATCTTTTCACTAGCTGCTGCGGTAGGAAACCTCTTCACTTAGACATGGCCACCATTAATAAAACACGACCTAGCTGCACCAGGGTCAAGGTACAAGTTGATTTACTTTCAACTTTTCCAAAATTTGTGGAATTGGAAGTGGTGAATGAGAATGCACAAACTTCCAGGGTGGAACGAGTTAAGATTCAATACGATATGCTACCGAAATACTGCAAAGAATGTAGGCTGCAGGGGCATAATGAGGAAGGCTGTAGAATTTTACATCCTGATTTATGAAGATCACAATCAGTGTATGATAAAGGGAAACAAGAGGATAAAGAAGCGAACAAGAATCTTGGTGAAGGTCCGGTTATCAGAATGGGCAGGTTTCTCAAAAGGTGGCATCCTACCAGTAAAGTATTCTCAAGAGAAGATATTAGGGAGAGACAATAATCAGGGGGAAGAAATTACTATGAAAAACTCTTTTGTTGCTTTAAATAATGGTCCTATAGAAAAAGAGGAAGCTCCTGTACACAATGATAGAGTATCAACTGAAGAATCCATTGTTAGTAGGTTTAACAGAAATAGCATTAATACAACAATTAAGGGAACAATAGAGATAAATAGGACACATGAAAAAGCTCTCGGGGAGGAGAATTCTAAACCTTCAACAACTACAAAGGACTAGGTAAAAGGTGCATCTGGAGTACAACATGAAAAAGGGGAGAGGGCTGCCAATATTTTTGGGCCTCTGGAAACAGTGATGGAAGCTCCTATGGAGAATTCACCTAAATATGACTTGGCTATAGATGATGCTGCACACATTGAGGAGAACATAGAGACAGCCAGTAGCATGCAGGGTGTAGCTTCTATTTTACATACACAAAATAATCAACAACAGGTTGAGGTTATTGCTAGTTTAGAAGTACAAGGTAATGAAGCACATGTTGACAACATAATACAACATGATAAAGAGAATTCGGCAATAGTAATTCATGAGGGACAAAACAAGGAGGTAGTACTATGGAAAGACCTGGACAATGCAACATATCATGAACCACTACAGGTTACAACATGTATTGAAGAAAGTTTCACTCATGAGGGTGCAACAAGTCAGGCTTTGCAACGTTGAAGAAGAACCACAAAAAGGGGAAGTGGTACCCATGCAGTCAGAGGTACAAAGAACATGACCCATGCAAAGGTTGCATGATTTGGTCTCTCATCAAATAGATCAAAGTGTGCCTGCAACAGCTGATACACTAAAATCAAATATGGTAGAAGAAAAAGAGGAGGAGGATAATGAGAATAGTGTAGAGTTGATCAGAAAAGCTGTTGGCTTATCCCCCAGAGGTGTATACAGTAGGAAAGGTAAAACAAAAGGGGATACTACCAGCAATATACAACCAACAAGGATCCAGGCAAAAAGGGGGGTTAAAGCTACATCTAAATGACATATAAAGCCTTATTTTGGAATATTAGGTCTGTTGCCACACAACATGCCTTCCATAGAGTACAAATGTTGCACAGACATCATAAATTTGCTTTAATTGCTTTGATGGAACCATTTCAAGACACAAGACAAATACAAAAATATAAAAATAGGCTGAAAATGCAATATGTGAATTACAATTCAAATGGGCAGATTTGGATTTTTGTTAATGAGCATATTCATGTGGGGGTTATCTCTGATTCTGATCAACAATTAACAGTACAACTTACATTGGAAAATGGGAATCAAATTTTAGCTACTGTGGTTTATGCCAAATGTTCTGCTGAGGAGAGATTGAGGATTTGGGATGATCTTTATTCCCTGAGTCTTAATTTTTCACTGCCTTGGATGGTAGGTGGTGATTTCAATGTTATTATGGGGAAGGAGGAGAAGATTGGTGGTCTACCTGTCTACCCACAAGAATATGAGGACTTTGCCTTTTGTATAAATTCTTGTGAGTTACTTGATGTTAATTTCTCTGGAAGTTCATTCACTTGGTGGAATGGTAGGGTTGATGAAGATTGTATCTTCAAAAGGCTGGATAAAGTGATGGTTAATTAGGAATTATTAGAGTTGTATGGTTGTATGGAGTTACAACATCTAGCTAGAATAGGATCAGATCATGCTCCTCTACTTTTATCCTGTGGTGCTGGTAATCAGGTTATCCATAAACCTTTCAAATTCTTGAAATTTTGGGTAGAAAATGAAAGTTTTAAGGAGGTTGTAAGCCAGAATTGGCTAGCAGTTGATGTAGAAGATAGTTTTGTTCAATTGAAGATTAAGCAGAAGAAGACCAAGATTGCACTATCCAAATGGAGCAAAGACCAATTTGGAGATGTCTTTAAACAGCTTGCAATCAGGGAAGAAGTGGTAAGAGTAAAGGAGGAATTGTTTGAGCAAGCCCCTACTACTAGCAACAAAGCAGTATTACAAAAGGCACATGCAGAATTGAAACTCTATCTTCACTATGAAGAAGAATTTTGGAGACAAAAGACAAGTATACAGTGGTTTAAAGAAGGGGATAGAAACACTAAGTTTTTTCACTGTTTAGTCAATGGGAGGAGAAAGAAGCTATCTTTAAAAAGAATGTTGAAGGAGGATGGTTTATGGGCAGAAGGTGATGTTGATATTGCAGAGGAGGCTATTAAATTCTATAAGGAGCAATTTTCAGAAGGTGAAACCTCAGAAGACCTGACTTTGCTGCAGTACATTGACCCTCAGATGTCAGAAATTGATAATGTTGCTTTGAAAGTTGTACCAAGTGAAGATGAAGTTAGAAGAGTCACATTTGAATTAAATCCTGATAGCTCTTGTGGGCCAGATGGATTTACTGGCTACTTTTACCAAGCTTGCTGGGATATAGTAGGATCAGACCTTATTAAGGTGGTGCAGGGTTTTTTCCAGGGCTCTACTCTACCCAAATCCATTACTCACACTAACTTGGTCCTTTTACCTAAGAAAGATGTGGTATAAACTCTCTCTGACCTAAGGCCAATTAGCCTGAGTAACTTTATTAACAAGATTATTTCCAGGATCATTCATGACAGACTGGAAGATTTTCTCCCCAAATTGATTTCTTCTAATCAATATGGATTTGTTAAGGGAAGTAGCATCGCAGAGAATGTTCTCTTAGCTCAGGAAATAATCACTGATATTAGGAAGAGAGGAAAACCTCATAATGTAGTGATCAAATTAGACATGGCCAAGGCCTATGATAGAGTGGACTAGATATTTTTTATTAAGGTTTTGGCCATGATGGGTTTTGATAATAAATTTCAGGACATGATTTGGAGAATTGTAGCTAATAACTGGTACTCTGTATTAGTTAATGGACAAGCTCATGGATTCTTTCATTCTACTAGGGGAGTGAAACAATGAGATCCACTATCCCCTGCCCTGTTCATATTGTCTGCTGAAGTCCTTTCAAGGGCTTTGAATCACTTGTTCTATAAACATGAATTTAAAAGCTATGGGTTGCCTAAATGGAGTGATCAATTGAATCATCTTGCATATGCAGATGATACAATTATATTTGCTTCAGCAGATAAGAAGTCTCTTTAGCTTATCATGGAAGTTCTTAATCAATATGAAGAACAATCTGGACAAATGATTAATAAGGGGAAGAGTTTCTGCTATATGTATTCTAAGACTGCTCATACTGTTGTTCATGAGGTGGAAAATACTACTGGTTTTTTGAGAGGTCAATTCCCATTGATGTATTTAGGATGTCCCATTGGACATGCTAAGAAGAAGAAGATTCACTTTGCAGAACTCATAAAGAAAATACAGCACAAACTACATGTATGGAAGGGTAAACTGCTATCATTTAGGGGTAAAGCTGTGTTGATCAATCATGTGCTTCAGAGTATTCCTATTTATCTTCTATCTGCTATTTGTCCTCCTAAATGGGTTGTTCATGATATTCATAGAATTTTTGCAAAATTTCTATGGAATTTTAAAGAGGAAGGCAGAACCAAACACTGGGTCTCCTGGATTGATGTATGTATGCCAAAGGAGGAAGGGGGCCTAGGTTTCAAATCTTTATTTGATGTCTCTAAGGCTTTATTTGCCAAGTTATGGTGGAATTTTAGAACCACTAATACTTTGTGGTCCAATTTTATGTGGAATAAGTATTGTAAAAAGCATAGACCACAAGAGGTTAAATGGAGTGGAGAGTCTCAGGTTTGGAAGCTTCTACTGCAGGCAAGGGATTACTTTGATCAAGAAATTTGGTGGGAACCTAGAGGAGGGCATGCTAGTGTCTGGTTTGACAACTGGACCCAACTAGGAGCACTACACTTTCTTCTGCCTGTTAATCACAATCAAGGACAATTAGAAGAGGTGAAACAACTGAGAATAGAGAATGGGTGGAATGAAGGCTTGCTGAATGAAAGCTTCAATGTTGAGGTTGTTCAACAGATATATGAAGTTTTTGGGAATATACAAATCATGGATAGGAAGGACAAACCCTGGTGGATGCTCACAGGGTCTGAGAAGTTTACAGTAAATAGTGCATGGAAGCTAGTGAGACAAAGAAAAGAAGCTAATAATGAAATCATGAACATTTGGGGAAAAGGGGTGCCATTTAAAGTCTCATTCTTGATGTGGAGAATTTGGCATAAGAAAATCCCCATTGGAGAAGTGTTGATCAGAATGAGAATCACAGACTCTGTACATTTTTGTTGTTGTAATAATAATGTGCAGGAGTCTTTTGATCATTTGTTTATCAATTGCACTGACTCTAATAGTGTTTGGAGGTACTTTGCAGAGGCTGCTGGGATTCAAGGGCCATTTGTACAGCTCAAACAAGTTATAGAGGTTTGGTGGAAAGCAGAGTGTATTATTAAACTTAAATCATTATTTAAAGTTATACCTGCTTTCATCATTTGGCATATATGGAAAAGGAGAAATCTAATCAGACATGGAAGTAATATGACCATCAGAGTAATGATTCTGGGAATCACAAGACAATTGAGTTGGTTTGTTAAGACTAAGTTCCCATGGATGAATGGTGTTCCTAACACATGGCCAGAAATGGTTAAATATCTAGAGGAGTATAGGCCTTTAATTTGCAGCAAAACAGTGATATGGAAGGCACCATCTAGTAATTGTTTCAAGTGTAATACTGATGGGGCTAGTAGGGGCAACCCTGGGCCTGCCTCAGCAGTATTCTGCATCAGAAACTCAGATGGAGATTTTATTTATGCTAAAGCCAGAATGTTGAAAGATTGTGTAGCTATTGAGGCTGAAATCAAAGCTACTGAGAGTGGTTTGAAGTATTGTCTAGCTAATGGATTGACACCAATAATCATGGAATCTGATTCATTAACAGCTATGAAGATACTAAATGGTATATGGGAGGTACCTTGGTTGATTTCTGTGAATGTGAGGGCTATTCAAAAGATGATGAACAATGAGCAAGTGGAAATAGCTCATACATACAGAGAAGGGAATAAGTTGACAGATTTTTTCACTAACTATGCCTTTACTTGTGTAGGTACAGGTATTAATCAGTTTCAGAGCATACAAGACATTCCACAAACAGCTAAAGCTATTGTACAATTGGAAAAAAACAAATGCCCGAATCTGAGAATCCGCAAATATCAAAATAGGGCACCATACAATGTAAATGAATAAAGCGGAGACATTTGGTTACAAATGCAACAAACATAACGTCTAATGGATTCACATAGGCTACCAGAAAAGGCATACTGCATTCAAGAAGGTGAACTCATAGATACAACCAGAATGTCTAAGGATTCACACATACTGCAGGAAAAGATAACGACATTCAAGTTAAATTGGAATCAACTACACATACCTTGTTCCTATTGATTTGTTCAGTTTCCCATGGTCGAGTTCATACATGAAAGCTAGATCTACTGCGGTGGTATCAGCTCTTTGAGCTCATCCCGCAGAGGTTTATCATTCCGGGTATGAACTAGACGAATTTGTTTGCTTTCTGATCAGGAATTGTTCACTGAAGTTTGGCCGGCCCCTCCTTTGAGCTGAAGAAGTCTTCATCGAGTTGGCCCCATGGCATTGTGAGAGTTTTAATGTCCGCAGGGAAGCCCCTCAAGCTCAAGAGCCTTGGTCGCAGCTAAGCTACAATTGGATTGTCCCGGCAACCGGCACTTTGGAGAAGACGATCACGAATACCCAGCTCGTTGGAGAAGATGATCGCCACTACTCAACTCCTCATTTTGCTTTCCTAATTTGTTTTTAGTTGTTTTTTTGTCTTAGATGTTTTATTTCTTTTTGCATTCGGGCTTTGGGCCCTCTTTGTTGTTTGATTTTCTCAGCTAATAAAATGGGCTAATGCCCATAGTTGGATTTAAAATTAAAAAAAAGTGCGTGTACACTTGACTGGTTATGTCGTTTCAAGGGGGTATATATTCCACTTTTAAAAGGTTTAGGGGGGTAATAGGACCCCCATGAAGTTAAAGTGTGTAGTTGGAAATCCGACAATAGGTTGGGGGGCTATTTGACCATTTTCTCTTATATTTATTAATGAAGAATTGAGAAGCCACTTCAAATTCCAATCATTCATTCTCCTTTCTTAATTACATTCAATTATTCTACTTTAATTAAGAAAGTAGGGAAAAATAAAGAAAGTCTATATATATATATATATATATATATATATATATATATATAATTTTATTACTTTTTATAAAATTAAGAATGAGGTAAATGTTTTTATTCTATTGTTAAAAATATTTTTTGTTAAAAATATTTTTTGTTAAAAATAATAATAATGTGGCATGACATTTCATTAGGAGTGAGGTTTATATTTTGAGGAAAATAGGAATAACTTGGTAATATTGTGGTCCTAAAAGAAACAAAAGTGATATTACAAGGCAAATTTCCAAACATGGATGACTATCAAAGGAATTTGCTCCCAATTTTTTTTACGTCTCAATTCAATACTTTCTCCATCCCATATTAGTTGTTTTAGTTGGTCGCCTTTATATTATATATATATATATTAAATTACTTGTTTATTTATTAAATTAGGATAAAATTAGTTTTAAAAAATTTCATTTTATCCCTACAATTAATACTCTTAAGAAAATATTATAAAAAAATTAGTTTAACTAAAAAATAATGGATTCATTAAATCATTTGAATTTCATGAAAACTAGTAGTGCTATCCTCAACGTGGAATATAATTATTGAAATTGTAAAATATTATTATTTTGTAAAGGTATTAATTAATCAATAAATTAATAAATATTAATTTAAAGAATGTTTATAAAATTTAATGAATATACCTTCTTTTTTTCCTTTAAAAACAACATAGACATACTTGTCCATGAGATGAAATTTAAGAACAAAAACAGTGAGATATTGAAAAGGAAGAAGAATGGAAGGATAAACAACAATGTAAGATCAAAAAATTGAAAGAAAGAGATTGAATAGAGTATTGAAGTAGATATAAATAAGAGTAATAAATGCTTTCTTGGGCAGTGTTTTTTATTGGAAAGAAAAAAATTATTGAGCAGTGTAATTTCTTGAAACCATCTAGTGTTTTAAGACTTTTCAAAATATTTTAATTTTAGAGGGTATTTTGGATAAAAGAAAATATTGAATTTACAACAACACCCTTTCCAGCCCTCTATAATTATGACTTTACCCCCCAAAAGTGACTTTCGTGCCATTCGTGCCAATTTCTTGTCGTGCCAAATATATTTTCCATTTTTGGTAAACTAGTTTAGTGTACACACGTTACATGTATGTCATGTCAATCAATCTATATTACTTTAAAAGTACAAAGATCCTTATAAATATTGATTGAACATTTTGTCTTTTGTTAAAAAGTTCTACAATAGACAAATTTGTAATTTTTTTTTATATTTCTCACATTATTATTTAAAAATCTTTATAATATTTACCATTAAGGAACCCTAAATGTATGGTAATAAGAAATATATTTTAGACATTAAGTAGTCCTATTATATGATAATATAAAAATACATTTTAAAAATTTAAAAGTCCTAAAATACTTTGTTAGAGTAAATTATATGGTAAGAGGTTTAGGAGAATTAATAATTAAAATATATGATAAAAGAAAATTAAATTTTGGACTCCTAAAATATATGACAAGAGCAGCGCCTCCTATCTGATTACTATGATTGGCCGCTCGAAGCTCGTCGCAATATTGTCATTGTCGTGTTCATTCATCATCTTTAGAAAAGCATCGTTCTTGTACCTCCTTATTTTGCAATTCACGTATTACTTAATCAGATAATTAACTTGTAATTGTATCTTCGATTTCAAATTCGTCAATGTGCACTTATATTTTATGTGTGCTTAATCTGAACTTCTCTTTTTCGAGATATAGAATAAGTAACAATCGTAAAAATAATACTTCTTCATCAACTTTGTCACAATTTTAATTTAATTTTCAATCTTTTTACAATATGATTTTTCGACAAATGGTGGTCACTTGAACACCCATTGGGTCTATGTAGCTACGCCATTGCATGTATCAAAGGTGAAAAGAAAAAGTAATTATTCAAAATATAATATTTCATGAGTACTATTGTTTTCTACTTTTTACTCATCAAATATGTTTGTTGTCTTTGTAAAGTCATTAGACATTCTTCAATCAGTATATGAATAAATTTATATAAGTCATTATCGATTGTTTTTCAATATTTCTCATGCAGGTGAAAGAAAATTTAAGTGAAACGTGTGAATAAGACTTTATGCCGATTACGGGTAGATTTAAAGGCATGTTTTTTTAAAAAAATTATTTCTCATTCATACTTGTACTATTTACGTTGTTAATGTGTTTATTACTTATTAGTACATATAATATGTTCAAGTTAATACTCTTTTTTTCAAAATCATATGTAACGATTCGAAATCTCTGGTCATGATGGCACCTACTAGCACCCACCAGTAGGTAAACCAAACTCATAGCGCGAAACCAGAAGCAATGTACTATCATGCAGAAGAGAAATTAAACATAAGGGAAGCAGGGAACAATTTTGAAATAAAGGAGGAGAGACAACATAGAAATAAAGGAAAGAGATAGACAGATCTAGTATCAGTCAGTAGTCGATGTACTAGTTTCAGCAGAGTACAAGATAAATACAAATATATATTTAGAATCATCTCTGAATACATATAAAGACTAGTCCTAGTCAAAACATATGCTAACGAAGGGTATCAAATCGTAACGATTACTATAGGAAGAAACAAATTAACTAAAAGATCCTTAAAATGTATTTTAAGGCACCTTGGTCACAACTATTCTAAGGCCTCAAATATCAACTCTAAAAGAGGATAGGACACTAAAATAGGCCATAAGCAAGGAACTTCTAGCTTAAACTAAGGATTCCACAACCCAATTATCCTAAGGCTCCTAAGGGAATCAAGCAAAAATGAATAAAGGATAAATCCTAAACCCGAAACATACAATACTAATCCACATGTAATCTATATTAAGCATTATCTCATAGAGCACAATCTAAAAGAAAGTAGACCATAGTCTATCTCAAAGCCGATCACGTGCACTCCTAATCTGCTAAATCAGAGCCTACCCTTTCTGAACCCCCTCTATTCACTGCCACACTATCATATAATTGATCATGATCTCAATAAACGATCTCAATAAACACACTTTGACACCCAAATTACAATAATTGGAGACAAACTAAAAAATGAGTTAAAACGGAATTGTGGGACTCGTTCCGATAATTTCAAAATTATCTTCGTCAGTTGGTTCTAAATAGCTCAAGGAGCTTGTGCCCCAAAAATAGGCACAATCCGAACTCGAAAAACAAGCGAAACAACCAATGCAACAAAATGAAACATAATTAACCAATAAAGTGAGAAAAGAAGGTCTTCGGGACGAGAATTACCTCCAAAATGAGTCCTCCGCACTTCCCTGGTGAACCAAACACGTAACCTCGAAAATTCTTAGCAATTCATAACTAAAATCAGCTCAAACGGAACTCCCAAGCTAAAGATATCGAGTTTTGAAAAATGGAATTGTGAGCTAAAATTCGAGTCAGTTAAATGACCTCCGTGAATGCAAGTCCATGCCCATGATCATACTAGTCAACTGACTCGGGTAAACTTAGACCCTTCTCTTCAATCGTGGATCCTATCTTGTGAACGCGGAGGATCAGAGACTTAAGCCTATACAAATGCGGACCCCATCCTGTGAACACAGTGACCAAGACACCTGGTCTCTGCCAACGCAGCACTAGGCTCGCGAATGCAGAGACCAAAATCATTGACCTCTACGAACATGATGCTAGGCGTGCGAACACGATGAACAAAGGGCGTTGCACCAACCCACATTTGGAATGTGCAAGATGTCTAGGCGGAGGCTCGAGATTGTTCCATCATTACCAACCTAGAAAGTTCTAGCACATATATTTATTGAAAGTTTAGATATTCATTCTAAGCTATTTCATGGTTAAGTTGCCAATGGACAAGCACTAGAGAAAACATATGATAAGCTGGTGCTACTTTTCAATGGGCCGTCAATCAGTATCCATGAGTAGACTAGTGAATTCAATAGAGGTACAGTAAAAAAAGGCAATAAAATTCTATAGTTAATAGGATGACTAGTATATGGGCACATATCGCAACTATGAACAACAACTTTAGCCAGTTAAACAATTTTGTGATGGGTGAGGTGCAAGCTCAAGTTCAGCCAGTTCAACAAGCTCAATTATTCTGCGAAATCTATGGAGGTACTCATACAACTGATATGTTCATATCTAATGAAGAGTTCATACATTTCGTAGGCAATGCAAGTTGAGGTACAAAAAACTAAAATTTTAGAAATACCTATAATCTAAATTGGAGGAACCACCTAAATTTGTAAGAGAATGAAAATCATAAACAAAATCAATATTGACCATGGGATATCACAATGAAGCAGTTGTGGATTTTAATAGAAAAGACACATTACAATATCTATTTTGTGAATTTCTGAATAAGGAGCTCTTGACTTCAAATTTTAAAAAGGTGGAGAACCAACCTCAAACTTAAGGTAATAATTTCTTAAATAGATTTATTGATTATGTGTTAATTTCATTGAATTTGATCATTCAAAACAAGTGATTTAAGAGACTAGAATTGAAAATTTTAAATCTAAATTAGAATTGAAAAATCAGTGATTCAAATTTACAAATGATATTCAAATTAAAATTTGATTATGGAATTAGATTTTCTAACTAATAGGTAGAGTGTTCTTATACTTACTTTTAGTTTTCAAACTGTTAATGTGAGGGGCTAATTTGAGTTGATCAAAAGTAAAGTTTGACTCTAAGGTGTTCCGAAATTATATTTTTTCTAGAGTAATTTAGATTGGTTGTTGTGATTTTAAATATATTATAGCCACCAGAATACTCATTGACACTTCGCGCAGTAATAAAAAGTTAAAATATTAATGTTAATTTTTTTTTAATTTTTAGTACTCTTTTTTGATTGGACAAATTTTAAATGTGAACTTGTATTTAAAAAATGTTAATCGTGAACAACTCTTTTAAATCAATACAAAACTCTCTAATTAGGTTTTGTTGCTAACTTGAGTTAGTGACACTTATATTTGTCAAGTTATTATTGTTAGATGCAATTAAAGAGGTTGATATTTGTAAATTAGAAAGAAACTAGAGATGTATAATATATTTCATGAGGATCTTAATACAAAAGCTTGAGAGCAGAAGTTTGACATTGACTTTGAAAACTAACAATAATGTTCACAAGTTTGCTATTTCATTTTGAATAAGTTTGTGGACAATTAAAACACTCCTCAAAATCCCATTACCCTCTCAAATCAATTTGTATTTCGATATATAATCGCTATCAACCTCATTAAAATTCAAAGAACATTCTAAAGAAATTGAAACAAAATATTCAACTTCTTCTGCTACAGTTTTCTCTCAAACCCCTTCAAATTAGTTCATATATGAAAGCAATAATCTATTAAAATCTTACTTTCATTTATAGCAGTATCGCTCTTTGATGGAAAGAGCCATATATAATCAAAGTCAATACTAAAATATAACTTTAAGAAAGATAAAAAGAAGAGAAAGTAAGGAGTATATATATATATTTAAGTTCTTCAATAGAGTACATAAATGAAAAATGGAGAAGAGGAAGGAAAAACTGAAGAGATAGAATTACAATAATAATAATTTTATGAATAAATACATCAAATCCCCCTAAACTTGGCAGCAAAACTTACTTTAGCACTTTAACTACACAGGCGTTAAAATACCTCCCTTAACAACTTTGAAGTGAATTAAATATCACCCTGAGATTATAATATCACTCTCACCTGCCACATCATAGCCATGTCAGCACCACGTCATTAATTTTGTTTATTTCTTTTTACCTATTCACAATTTTTTCTTTAACACTTCTTAAAATTATTTAATTAAAAATTTATTTTATAAAAATAAAATTTAAAATGAAGACCCATTTTTATTTCCCCCCCCCCTCCAACCCCACCCCCATCCACTCCCTCACTTTTTTCTTCTTCCTTCTTCTTCACCATTTCTAGCCCTTCACTGTTCATTTTTTTCCTCTTCTTATTTTTCAGCGAGCTCCACCACCCAAACTTCTTTCATCGTAACTCCCCAACCACCGCTGAGCTCCACCACCAGATTCCCCTCAAAACCAACCAAACAACCAGACCACCTCCTTGTCATCATTCTCTTCTTGAAAACACCATTAATAGTGAGCTTCGAAGCTCTTAGACGAAGCAACAAAACAGCAACAACCAGACCCCATCTCCCGTTTCTCTTCCTTTTCCTGTCTTATCTGGTGAACCTCTGACACCGAAGAGACAAAATATTTACCATGGCTGTCACCCTTGTCTTCGACGAACTCATGAAGTGAAACAATCACTAAATCTTTCTTCGCATACTTCAGCGAATCAACAAGCTTTTTAGCTCCGGTGAACATTGATAAAATTTATATTTGTTAAATTGACGTCAATAATAAGATGTTGGTGTTGGATTTTGTGGATTACTAAAGGACTGGTGAAATGGAAGTAGTGAATAAAGTTGAAGATGAAGATGGAGGAAATAATGATGCTTCAATGGAGAAGAAGCTATATTGGGGAAGACGACAAAATAAAGAGAAAAGAAATTAAAAGTTTTTGTAGGCCAGTAAAAAAATTCACATATTTTAATAAAAGTTAATATATCAAGAAAAAAATATTTAAAATACTAATTATATATTGACCAATAAAAAAATAAATCATGTGTATGATTTTATAATTTATTTTTTATTATTTAATTTTTTCACACGCTTTTAGGAGAGTGAGTTCACTCACTCTGTCACGTCACCCCTTAAGGTTGTATTTAATTCACTTGAAAGTTGTTAAGGGGGGTATTTAAACTCTCGTATAGTTAAAGTGCTAAAGTAAGTTTTGCTGCCAAGTTCAGAGGGAATTTGATGTATTTTCTCTAATTTTATTATAAGACTCTACATCTTCTTCTTCTGAAAGTTATAATTTTCTCTACTTTTCTATATTCCTCAACTTTCTTCTTCATCCCTACAAACACAAACTTAGAATATACTTATACAAAATTGTTATGCACTATGATAATTTATTCAATTTAGTTTTAAAGATTAATCAAGTTGACTCTAAAAAAATAAGTAGTACCACATAAATTAAAATGAAAAGAATATAATTTAAAAAAATTAAAAGAAACATTCTTGCCCATAGATTCTTTAAGGCTTTGCCAACCATGGTTCTTAACCGGTACCGTGAAAGGAATCATATGATGTGGTAATTAATATTTTTTTCCTCACCCTTATGTATGCTATGGTAAATGAACAAGTGAAAGAATACCCTTAAATGAGATTTTTCTTGATACAAAATATGAATATATATAAACAAAGTGGAGAAATATCATAAGGTGTCATAAACTTACAAATTAAATTTTGTGGGTCATGAAGATTAAAAAAAGAAAGTTATGAATATTATTAAGAAGATAAATTGAAGAGGTGAGAGTTCTTTGTAGTTAAGATATATTATAGTGGAAGGTGAAAATTTGAGTAATTAAATGTAAAGACCCATAAAAAGGTATCACATTACCTTATCTTTTTTTTTTCTTTTGTTTTTTCATTACCTTATCTATATTCCTCCTTTATATATATATATATAGAGAGAGAGATATTGTAGAACATTTGGAGCAAACTGAGCATTTCAAGTGAAGTAAAAAATTGTCATTTTTGTGTAAGTCATTAAGTCTTAATACGATTGAATTTTCTTTAAAGCATGTTATATGCATTATTTTATTTATATGTATTAAAGTCATCTAATTTATGTAATAAGTGTACAAATATGAGTTAGGTTGGCTATTTTAAAGTATCTAAAGTTGACTATTACCAAACACATGTGTCACATAATTTGATACTTCTAGCCGATTCAGAGATATGATTATGATAATATTTAGTATGTCTTTTCATTCACTAAGCTTTCAGAAGTTATTTGTTTTTTCTTATGAAATATGTTAAGCTTTTAAGAACATTTGGACACAATTTTAATAGCACACACAATCTAAGTATGATTGTATGAATATGTTCAGATGTGCAGTCAGTGGGTTTGTTTTTTTAAAATTTTATCTTTAATATAAATTGATATATAGCCATAGAAAATTTGTATGACTTATTTTAATGGGAAAATGTATAAGATGTTCTTTTGAATTTGTTCCGAAAAGTCAAATGCACGTTCAAGTATCATGAATCATGATGATCTATTACACCTTTACTATTTAAAAGTGAATTTATTACCACCCTAAGACATATAACACCACTCTAATAGTATGTGATGTTTTATACTCGCCCACCACATTAATGTTACATCAGAAATTATAATTTTTTTCTAATTAATTATTAAAATTATTTAATAATTATATCTTCTTCATTACTAAATTTCATCCACTCCACTTCTCATCACATCGAAAAAATCATGTTCGACCATCTTTATCATCAATTCTTTACACTTTACTATCATTATATCACCTTCAATTCTTCTTCTTCTTCTTTTCCACCCACAACCATTATCAATATCGATTTTTTCTTCTTCACTATCTTCAATTCCTTTTTTTGTTGCGCCATCAACAAATACACTACTATATTTTATTTTTTAAACCTCACCATCAACTTTACCAGCCACCAACAATTTCTTCAACCTCTCTTCTATCACTTTCTTCATTGATTTTTCGATGAGGTTAGATCCTTTTTTTTAGAGTGAACGAAGAGAAAAAACGGGTGTACTAGAGGAGGTATAAGAATTAAAAAAGATTTATGAAAAAATTAAGTTGTGTAAAATTGTGATGAAAAATAAAAACTAATAGTGAATGGGGGTGTGATGTGAAGAAGAAGACGCATGTGGATCGAAGAAGGATTCTGTAAAGATATAACACCTGATCCTAACTCAACCCCATAAGTTAGCTCATGAGGAGAGAATTGCCCAAGTCCATCTAAGGAGATCACCCGTCAATACCCCAACGGCCCAACCAATGTGCGACTTTTATCACTCTAACAAATTCTAATTATTTTTTACTTTAATTTTTATTTGACACACTTGTTTTTTGTTTTTACTTTATATTTTTTGTCATGTCAATTTTAAGGGTAAATAAATTCACTTTTAAATAATATAAATATATAAATTATTTTTATTTTTACTTTATTTTTTTGCCATGTCAATTTTAGAGATAAATAAATTCACTTTTAAATAATACAAATATATAATAAATTATCATAATAATTTAAGCGTGTATTCAACTTTACGGGACTATTTTATGATGGTTGAGGCACAACCAACAATAGTTGTGTGAGGGCACCATTTTCTTTTGACAAGTGTATTTGTGGATCCCTTTCTTTGTTGTCACACTTTTTCTCTCACTCTTCCATTTTCTCAAATTTTAGTTACTTCTTCATTTCTTTTTTTTTCTTTGCAAAACATTTTTTAATTTTATTTCTGCACCCTTTTTGTACCAACATTTCTATAGCTCTCTTTTTTAGTCCTACCTCTCAATGCAAAAAAAATGTATTGATACTACTATTAGTTTGTGCTTTCATAAATTCACTTAGTTGACTTTTTTTCATATTAATTTTTGTAACCCCTGAGTAAAAAATTGAATCTTTAAAAGTTTCATTTCACATCGACATCAAACATAAAGAAAATTAAAAAAGAAAATTTTGAACAAGAAACACAAAATTAATACTAGCAATAATATATTCTTGGATAGATTCCAAGCAAATAGAGAATTTAACAAATATGAAAAAAAAATAGAAAGATAATTGAGTGCTTAATATCATTAACATATTATGATAAATATTAAGCATTCAGATACATTAAGTGGTTATTGAATAAACAAAAACAAATTTAATAATTAAAAATTGAGTGGTTAAGATTGAAGCCCCAAAAAATAAATTAATGACCAAAATTTAAAAAAATAAAAATTAAATTGTGTATTTAAGTGTAACAAATAAGGCCGGTTGAATTTTAGTAGTTCAATTAGTTGAGTACATGAATTTCTCCTTTTTTGGTGAGAGTTTGATTTATCAATAGTTTCACTATAGTCAATTTCTTAATTCAAACTCATCCAAAAAAAAATGAATTAAAATTTTTTTGAGTTCCGACATATTATTTTTATTTTTTCTTAAATAATTCTTCGCCCATTTATTTTTAAATTCAAAGTTTCTCAATGATTTTAAAATTAACATTACGTTAAGAGTTAAGCAACCGGAAAAAAAGAAGAAGACAAATTGTGAAGAGAAAGAAAAAGTAAAAGAAAAGATTAAAATGGGAGGAAGAAAAATTAAGAAATTGAAATAGATAAATTATGGGTCCCACAATAAACAAATGACAATCAAAGAGGCCCTCAAACAACTGACAATAAGTATGCCTCTTGGAGAATAAAATTTTTCCAAAAAAAGAATCTATGCGTTTTCCGTATTTTAATTTGAAAGTTTTAAAACTCTTTCCTTTTTTTTGGTTTTAACCCATGAATATGTTAATTTACGCAAAGTGACGCAGTGGTAGACAGGCGAACACAGAAAGGCCGTCCACGTATTGTACTCTGAATGGAAACCAACCTCGTTTTCTGTGCCAATTACGCTTTTCCTAGCTAATTCCAGCTCATCAGATCTAGCCTTTTACAATTGGTCCAGCTGGCATTTTACACGTCATCCTCTGTTTTAACTTTCAATTATTGGTCTGTCATCTCCACTTTCACATTACATGTGACCCTAAACTTGTCCACTTACTCCTTTTTATTTTAGTATAATATATAAATGTGTCATTTTAACTTGATTTTATTTTATATTTATATCCTTCAATTTTGGATGGGTACAAGTAGACATTTAAATTTGCATAAAATTGAACAAGTAGACACCTGAATCGTATGTGACATAATATACGTAGGACACAAATTGTCAGTAGGATGACATATAGAACGTGTGTGTCTATTTGTTCAACTTTATACAAATTTAAGTTTGCACATCCAAAATTAAAGGAAATAAATATAAAATAAGACTAAGAGACCGTTTGGATTGACTTAATAGCTTTTAAGTCAAAAATAAAAAAGTCAAACTGAAATGACTTTTAAGTCAAAAAATAAAAAGTAAGGAGAGACCTACTTTTGATATTTGACTTATTTTAAGTCATTTTTGACCTTGTCAAATACTTTCTAATTTATTTTAAGTTATTTTTGATTTATTTTAAGTTATTTTTAATATTTACCAAATAAAATTAAAAACTAACTTAAAAGTAGATTTGATCAACTTTGAAACAATCCAAACACGACTGAGTTAAAAGACATATATGCCGTTTATTTTAATCGTAGACGATTTTCACCTTCACTAGAATTTTGGGGTGTTATAAGAAATCCAGAAAATGAATATTTTTTTTTTTACCAATGGTGAAGTGGGTCATAGTTGTTGATAGTATAAGGAGAAAGCCATCTTTTCTTGTTCAAATTCCAAGTATTTCAAGAATCAACGAGAGAGACTTTTTCAAAAAAGGAATAGTAGGTGTGTAAGAAAAAGCCGTTAGATTGGAATTGTCTTGAGGTTCAATACGAGTTGAAACGGCGAAGACAAAAACAGAAAAAAGATCGCTTCCCTTTTTCTCTTTTTTATATAATTGGAATTTAGCGAATTTGGGGGATTTTGAACATCAGGTGATCTTGCTTTCTTTGTACTCATTGAAATTTGAATCTTTGATATCTGGTGATTTCCTTCATCATTTTTGATGATCTAATCACGATCCTTCTTTGATTTTCATCTTCAAATACGTGTTGAGGGGGAAGTTTCCATCTTTTTTAGTACGTTTTGGTGTTATATGGAATATGATATGGGTGGTAATTCACTATTCTTGTTATTCTTGTATGTGTACTTACGCAATTGGTGTCAATTTCCTATTCTTTGCTCTTAGTTGTACAGCTGTTGGGAGATGATGAAGCATCAAATGCTTTATTTGATTTACTGTTGAGTCATGTGCTTGCTTTATTTTTCACTTGTGATGCACTCTATATGCTAGGGTTATTACCAATTCATAATTCGCAATGTTATTCTTTGTCTAGATTTTGAGAATTGAGTCAAATATTTTGGCACTTTATCCTTGAGAACTATTATAATTATTATATGTTATTAGCTGAATCGGAGCATTCGGTTTTAAGGATGATTGAAGTGTAAAAGTCTCTTTTTTTCTGGTGTAGGTTATTTGACCAGATCTTCTTAGGATTGTTACGTTTTGGGTCACAGCAGATCAGATTTTGATGTGCAATGCAGAGATCACGCAGGGCTCTTCTGCAAAGAAGAGCTTTGGAGAAGGCAATTTACGGGAGGGAACGGGCTTATAAAGTTTCTCTTTCTGCAGTGGCTGTCCTATGGACACTTGTTTTCCTTTTGAACTTGTGGATTGGTCATGGTGATGTTAATGAAGGTTAGTTCCATCAATCTGAATTTTTATATTCTACGAATGATCTGAAGTCCTCAGGTTCAACTTAGGTGAAAAAGCTGATTAAGTTGCACACAACAAAAACATACCCGGTGTAATCCCACAAGTGGGGTATGAGGAGGGTGGAGTGTACGCAGTTCTACCTTGTGAAGGTAGAGAGGCTAATTCCGATAAATCCTCGGCTCAAATAAAAGCATATCAAATTTGGTATCCAAAGGGATTACTGTACAGAATAAACTATGTTGAAAATAATAGCGAAAGAACACAAGCAATAACAAATAATGCGATGGCCGAAACAAAAAGAGCAACAGATAATACTAAAGTCGAAGAATAAGATAATAGGATAGTAATAATACAAATAAGGAAACTAAACGACACGCGATTACCTACTAGCCTTCTACCCTCATCCTTGGCCTCCATAACTTCCTATCTAGGGTCATATACTTGGTAAGTTGGAGGTGATTAAGTTTCACACAAATTGTACAATATGCCCTTGATCCAATTCCTTCTTTTGAGCATTTCTGTTTAGTTGGTTTAAAAGTTGAAATTTCTCTTCCAATCACATCATTACTGTTATTCAGGAGTTAAAGCTTTTATCCTTGCATTTAACATGTCATGTTTGTTTAATGTAGATGGCTCTGGAGATTTTCCTGTTGCTGTAAGATTATATACAGAAAATAAACTTCAATATAGTAGAGACACTTGTTCTGCTTTGCCCAAAACCGACAGTTCATCACAGAAAATCCAATTCGAAGATTCAGCCAATATTTCATGTACACAGGCAGGGAAAAGTCAAGTTACGAATAGAGAATCAGCGGATGTTTTGCAAAACAGCAATGCTGGTCCTGCAATTCAAGAACAAGCTAGTGAGGGAAATCCAATTTCAGAAAAGGATGCTTCAAAATCTGACAGATTTGCTCGTGCCGTGCCTCCAGGTCTTGATGAATTCAAAAACAAGGCATTTAACGCCAAAAATCAGAATAAAATTGGCCAGGCTGAAGGAATTATACATAGGTTAGAGCCTGGAGGATCAGAGTATAATTATGCCTCTGCTTCAAAAGGAGCCAAAGTCCTGGCTTACAACAAGGAAGCAAAAGGTGCTTCCAACATCTTGAGCAGAGATAAGGACAAGTACCTTCGTAATCCTTGCTCAGCTGAAGAGAAGTTTGTTGTCATCGAACTATCAGAAGAAACCCTTGTGGATACAGTGGAGGTCGCAAACTTTGAACATCACTCGTCTAACCTAAAAGATTTTGAGCTCCTTGGTAGTCCCATTTATCCTACAGACACATGGATCAAACTTGGAAATTTTACCGCTGTAAATGTAAGGCATGCTCAGAGGTTTCTTCTTCCAGAGCCAAAATGGGTAAGATATCTTAAACTGAATCTTCTGGGCCATTATGGTTCAGAGTTCTATTGTACCTTGAGCATTTTGGAGGTGTATGGAGTTGATGCTGTTGAAATTATGCTTGAGGATCTTATCTCTGATCAAGATAAGTTGTTTGTACCTGAACAAACTAGTAATGAGGATAAATCTGTGCCCACTCAACATGTTTCTAGTCATGGCGAAACTTTTCAAAATGTCAATGATGAAATGGAAAAGGATCTTCCAGCTGATGTTAAAAAGGGAGTAATGACAATTGATGTGCCTGACCCAGTAGAAGAAATTCGTCGTCAACAGGTGAATAGGATGCCGGGGGACAGTCTGAAGATACTGATGAAAAAAGTGCGATCTCTGGATATCAATTTGTCAGTTTTGGAACGATACCTGGAAGAGTTATATTCTAGATATGGAAAGATTTTCAAAGACTTCGATTCTGAAATGGGAGAAAAAGATGTTCTTCTTCAAAATATTAGGTCAGACATAAGGGGTTTATCTCACAGCAAGGATGCCTTAGTATGTGGATTTCTCCCTCTTTATCTTTGCTCCCCTTTTTTTTCTTTCAGATTCTTGTATGTGGCATAAGAGTATAGTAAAGTTTATATTGACTAAAATATTCTATCACAATGCTTTTTTTCAGGGTAAAGAAGTTGACGACCTAATATCATGGAAATCCCTTGTTTCCACACAGCTGGAAGAAATTATCAGGGGAAATGCTATTCTCAGGTATATTTTTCTCCTAATAATAGAACCAACAAGTCTCACATAGGCATGAAGAATCTGGTGTTCTGTTCAAAATATGAATAAAATAACTGGTTCAAATGCAACAAATTTATTCTTTTTGTTTTCCCAGGGGCTTCTGCCCAAATAGTGACCAATATGTTTTACTATCTGAAATAGACATCCTGTTATAAAGTCTATTTGACCTGACTCTATTCTTTCTCTATTTTAAGATAGAACGATGTCCTATGTTATCTTTCTGGAAATGTATTAGTTTGTATGAGTAGGATAGTAGGTAAAATTAATTGACATGATGCAGGAATTATCTCTCTTAAATTGGCAAGCAATAGATTGTGGGATTTCATTTTTGCTTAGGAACCAGTTGGCACAAATGAACGTTAATGCAGAAACTACTTTATGTCCAATATCTGTATTTTTTAAAGAAACTTGCATGCCACAATATTTATCTCACCGAAGAAGTGCTCAAATGTTGTACTACAAAACAACATTCAATTGAACTAGAGGAATTTGAACCCAGAAGTCTTACTTTGCATCATGAACTAGGGGAATGAAATGAACTAATCCATATACAACATTACTATCTCAACAAAGCATTACTAATGTGAATTTGCTTGTGTTACTTTTTTTTTTTTAATCAAATGAAACAGTATTGGTTCCCTGCATTTCTTGTATAACACCAAAATTTAGATGGTTAGAAGTGAATATATTGAACAGTTGTCCAATTTCCCATAGTAATGATTCCTATTAAAGAAAAAATATTTTTACTTTTGCTCGATATTTGTTTGGGATCCTTATTTTTCTGCATTGTGTTTTTCTAACATTTGCATCATTATGCAGGAAGGAGGTCGAAAAGGTTCAAAGGAATCAGGTACACATGGAGAACAAAGGAATTGTTATTTTTCTTGTATGTTCATTTTTTGGATTATTGGCTCTTGTCAAGCTACTAGTAGATACAGTTTTGAGTAATTATAGGTCAGAAAATTCCAGGAAATTTTGTTCAGAGAGTTACTCCTGGTATTTTCTACTCTTGAGTTCTACCATTACAATTATAATCCTTTCCTTGTAATTTATGTAATATAGCAACGACAGCATCTACTTGTTTGCCTTGTTGAATTTGGAACTGAACTTTATAGTTTAGTTCTCAAAAATTTGAGGGAGTATTATGCTCCCATTTGGACATAAAATTTGGATTTTTTTCTTCAAATATCTTGTTTGTTTATATAATTTATTTATTTTGGGTGATTTTGAAACTCAAATTTTTTAATCTCAAAAAAAGCTTCAAACCTCTTTTTGGTCCAAAATATGAACACTGGGACTATTTTAACATTTTAAAACATGTCCCAAATTCTATAAGACAAGTAAGATCATCTCCAAGAACAGTGTCCAAGTCAGCTACATATATATTCTTACATTCTTGCGATGAGAATCACATTCTAAGACACCAGGTTTGTGACAATGCCATGATCTGAAAGAAATTTGACTTCATTTCCTTTGTGACGGATTTGGGACACACTAAGTAGATTGTACTTTAACCCACTCACATAGTACATATCTTCAATCAAGTGTTCAAGAGATCTCCTAATCTTTTTGACACCAAAAATGTACCCCTTCTTTTTATTTCTAAAAGAGACACCTCCACCTTGAAGTGACTTGAGTGAGAGGAAGTTTTCAGTCTTTCCGATCATATTCTTAGAGCATCCACTATCCATGAACCAGAAATGAATACTTTCTCCTCCTCTCACCTGCATAGAGTAATTACCCATTTAAGTCTGAGTTCCCAATATGAAGATAGGGGTGTATTCAGTGTTGGAACTAGTACCAGGTGCCCTTCTAATGCTCCCCTTTTGTTTAGCATAATTTGAAAAATTCTTCTAAGTCCTTTTCCATGCTTCACAATCTTTCTTAAGATGTCCATTTCGCCCACAATGAATGCATAACATATTATCAGACATAGAGACATATTTACAATGAGAATTGTATGAGGGATCCAATTTTCAACATCCTAGACCCTTTTCATTGTTATACCCTTGACTGGTCAAGCTTGCTAGCATTTTAGAAAAAGTGGTCCATTTAAGGGATTTGTTTAGCTCTTTCTTAAGGTACTTTGGTATATTCTGAGTAACCAAAGAACTTACATCGTGCCGCGACATTAAAACAAATACTGCTTGAGAGGCAACCCAATATTTCTTTTTAGTCTTTAAATTTTGTTTTGGGCAGATTGATTTTTCTTAAGTTGTAGGGATTGATTTTGGAAGATGTTAGCAGCAGGATCTGGGAAATTTCAAGGTACGCGAGTATCTACGATCAGGGTTTACGGATCGTTATTCACTCAACTACTCGTAGATTTCACTTGTAGAACTTAAAAAAATAGATCCTACATGACTTTTTCTACGAGCCCAGTTACGAGTCGTAGTCCCTTCTACGGACCGTAGGTGGTGTCCGTAGAAATCAGGAGAATGAACCACTTGCAGGTTTAGATCTATGAATGCTCTTTACTAGACATAAACAATATCACGTCCTGTAGATTGCCTTTGTAGATATCATGTATGTTTCCCATAAATGAAAACCTCAGTAGTTAATTTACGAAGCCTTTTAACGACTCGTAGGACCTTCTACGAATCGAAGATTGTCTTTGTGAATCTCAGAAATTATCTAGCACCCAACCTGACCTGCCATAACTTTGATGATTAAAATTCAGTCCCATATCAAAACTCCCCCCTAAAATTCTGCATCAATTACCCTAAATTCCAACCGTTTGTCATGATCTGATTTCTCAGGTCATAATGAAACCTACTACGTCCCATAATAGGTAAGCCTAACCCATAGCCTAGAAGCATAAGTAGCGGGTTATATCTTTAAAAAAGAGAAATCAACAGAAATAAACACATGAAACCATCCCCTAGACCTGACATCAGTTAGTAATCGAGCATCTAATCAAAATAGGACTACAAGCTTTTACAAATAGAATATAAGTACAGTCTGTCTCTGAATGCAACATAAAGACTAGTCCTAGCCAAAGTAGATGGAAACCGGCAACTCCGAACGTCAGGAGCTCACCCCAGTCTCTGAATTCCAAAATCTATTCTACATGAGATCCAAATCAACAGTGAGAACTCGTACTATGATCTGCAAGGTGCAGAAGTGTAGTATGAGTACCAACAAGTAGTACTCAGTAGGCATCGACTGAGTGAGCTCCAAATACTAAGCAAGTATAAACAATAGGTAAGTAAGGAAAGTACACTACAAGTATCTAAGCATGATATATAATATGGTAGAACATGCAATAAGAATGAAGAAATAGGATACATAGAGTAAGGAAACCGAGTTAAATAGCATACTTGGAGGCGCAAGCCCATCAACCTACTCACGATGGAGTTATGCTATGGAAGTGAACTAACCAAACAAATCTAAGCCACAACCTAACAACAATCAGCACAATCAAAAGAATACACAAATATAGTCAAAAAATAATCTAACTAGACCATAAATCCTGAAGGTACAAACAAGAACCATATCCCAACCAGCCCCATAAAAACGGAGGGTGCAAACAACCACTAATTATACTAGTGATAAGTAAAGGCATATGAATGCAGGAAATGAACTAGAATCAGCTGAATCATTAGTAACTAAGTATATACACCTACCCCCTGCCGGTAGCGAGGTAGGACCCATGCAGCTCCCCTTCATGTACAGTGAGTCATACGGCCATAGAGACCCATAGGGGACGCGGGAAGTCCGTATACACTGCATGGGTCTAAACCAAGACTTACAACATATCACTATCCATCAAGGGACCGAATCTTCTCCGCCGTGGTTCATGATCAAGTCCGCCATGGGTCCAAAGGTACAAGTAGCCAAACCAAAGTAGGAAGGGAAGACTACGTGCCTTCTAGTCAAGTAAAAAGCTGAGTACACCCCATATGCCTCTAATGTTACAAGTAGAAAAGGAGCACGTCCTTGACGCCTCATAAATCTCGAAAATCAATTTATCAAAGTGATCAAGGTTGTAAGACTCCCATTAAAACAATTTCAAATAGTAGCAGTGTGAAAACAATCTTTCTCAAAATAATAATGATGTTTCAATGCATGAACCGGGATCGTACAACAAAACACGTGAGAATGAGCAACCAATGCAATGCATGCCATCATCAACATCCAAACAAGATCACACACAATAAAAAATACTCTACCAACACTACCATACAACTAAGGCAGAGAGAACTAACCTGGAGTCCAACTGGTCCTCGACCACAACCTCTGGCCCAACAATATATCAACAAGAATAATAAAAGCATAACAAGCTCACCGCTACTCTCAAGCGAAGGAATCAAAAAGAGTTCCAGAATCAAATAGAGGGCGAAATAACTCATGGATCGACACCTTAACCCAAAAATAGCGCTCCAGCTATAACTATGCACAACTAATGCCAACCTACGGCTACGACCATTCACTATGTCCAAGCAACTTTTTAATTATTAACTCAATTCATTTGATTTGAACAAATTCAACACAACACAACTATTTGACACTCATAATCCAAACTATTCTGATGTGTGCTTGACATCAAAGGTATATTGCTCACATCAAACTTGCATTACTCTTTTGGATTTTTTGTTATTTGTTGTGTTCATGGTGATATCATTCCTTAGTGAGCAGGAAAAAAGATACTCCCTTTGTTTCAATTTTTTTGCTTGATTTTAAATATGAGGACCATACTAATTAGTATTTGGTAGGAATTTAGATAGAAAATTTTTTAATTTTGAAAAAACAAAATTTGCATATTGAGAAACTACATATACTATAAAACACTATAATATTTGTTTCCCTTAATATCAACTGATGAGTGTGCAAGTCAAATATCTTGTTTAGTTGGTTAAAGTTCAATTTGATCTTACTGAAATTTAAATAAACTTCTGTTGTGATTGTTCAAAACACCTTTCCTCTCATATGACATCTTTTTTTCTCGTGGAATGCTACAAAGTTTTGTCCGTCTACAATTGCACCCATATTATTCTTATTTTTATTTTGAAATTATATAACCCTATAATTTTACAGTTTGATTTTTCAGGTGGTCACTCAACTCAACCCTTTAAATAAAAACTTTTATGGTTTTAGTTGCTCTATCTTAGTGATATTAAGCTTTGTGATGACTAATATGAAATTGCGTATAAATAGTTTCAACACCACTTTGTATTTCGACAAATACTAACTTTCTCATGAAATTCTTTTAATAATGGATATTATCATAAGATGGATGTGAACGGTGCAACAACTGTTGGAGTAGGCAGTAGAACTTGAATACTTGATGAAGAGAGGCAAAGAAATCAGAACATTATGGGGAAATGTGGAAAAGAAAGGCAAGGCAGTGCGCTGGTTGTTCAATTTGAGGCTAAACGACAAGATGATTCGCCAACTGTTTAGTTTGAGGCTAAACGACAAGATGATTCGCCAACTGTTTAGTTTGAGGATAAACGACAAGAAGGTACGCTGGCTTTTCAGTTTGAGGCTAAACAAAAAGATGGTGTGGTGTATGTTTAGTTTGAGGTTAAACGACACGTCTTTTACCTAATGATGTTGAGAGTCCAAAATTCCCTTAATATTGAATTTTAATTTCATAAAAAACCATGTTGATTCTAGATCCTCACTCACTCTTCTAATATCGTAGAAAATATAATCCAAAAAATATTGAATTTAGAATGTGTTAATGAAACTTATTTTCCTTGTAGAAGTTATTTTTCTAATTTTAAAAGAATTTAGTAGATGTTTCTCTAAACAACTCAAATATTACGTAACATTCACAAATCCTCCTTGAAAGGTGTCTATATAAACCACTCTCCCTCTTTCTTTTTTTGCTCATTCATTCTTCTATTCATACAAAAAGTTTTTTCTGATTTTCAGATGACGCTAAAGAAAAACAACAGGCGGCGATTCCATCAAGAAAATCCTCCTTGAGAGGCGTCTATATAAACCACTCTCCTCTTCTTTTTTAGCTCACTCATTCTTCTCATCATATAAAAAATAATCTATTTTTTTCAAATGACGTAGGAGGAAAACCAGCAAGGCGACGGTTCCATCAGGTGATATTCATTTTAGGGGGTGCGAGGAAGATGCCATGGGGAGGTACACCACTGAGATTAGAGATCCCACCCAGAGGAGAATTGTTTGGCTCGGAACTTTTGATATACCGGAAGAAGATGCTAAGGCTTACGATCGGTGGCAAGGAGATATCGCGGCCACATGAGGTAACTATTTTTTCTCGAGATAACCTTCGAAACTACAGAGATTTTCTCAAGAATCTTACTTGCAAAAAAACAACAGAAGAACAAATCAAAAAAGAGGTAAAGCATTTTTATGGATATTCAGAACAACAAAATGATGATTCATCGCGCTGCGAAGCATCACTGCACATTTTTGTTGATCCATGAGTAGAATCTATACATCTTTTCGAAAAGAATCAAGGATCTAGACATCTCGATCGAAAAAAACTTTTGGATCTATACATCTCAATCAGAAAAGAATCAAGGATCTATACATCTCGATTAGACAAGAATTGAGGATCTATACATCTTGATCTGAAAGGAATCAAAGATCTATGCATCTTCATCGAAAAAGAATCAAGATCGAAGAAGAATCAACCCAGAAAAGAAAAAATCAAAATCGATATATAGATTTCTTGAAATAAACGAGGTCGACTCTCTCGTATTCATTCTTTTCCATTTATATTTTTTGAATCTAAAAGGAAATTAAAAGGAAAAGGGACTTAAGAAATGTCATGCATCCAATATTTGATGACGGTTTCATATGTTTCCTAACGGTGCAAGGGTGACCTCATGATTGAGAGGCACAGTGCTTCAATCGTTGTTAGCATCACCGCCAAAAAAATCCATGGTCTCCTTTTGACTTCTTCATTTTTGAAACCTCACTGCACCACAGTCTCGTAGGAAGACGACCCGAAAGCATTGGTCTAAATTGGGAGAAAATGATTGGAGTTATCATTATTATTATCACTGTCATTCTTACGACTAGACTTCTTGAGAAAATCTCTGAGGTTATCCTAAGGAATTTTAGTTATGGCTCTGTGGCTAGAATACCTCCTTGCAGCCGCATCGTACGCCTTAGCATCTTCTTCCGATGCATCAAAACTTCTAAGCAAGACACTTCTCCTCTGGACATGATCTTTAATCTCAGCTGTGTATCTCCCCCATGGCATCATCCTCACACCTCCTTATAATGCATCTCGCCTGAGGGAATCGTCGTCTATCAGTTACTATTCAGTAAGTATGTGGTGCCTTTCAAACCATCAAAACTGAAGTGATATCTAAATCAATTCTTTGTGAATGACAGTTTTGCAAGTGTGCACTGACTAGGTAATCTCTTTATACTCTTTAATGTCTCTTATCTCTTTTTCTAACTGTGCAAATAAGTTTCAAATTTGATGGGCCTTCGTTGTGATGATGATGTGTGTGTGTATGTGTACATATATATATACAGAACCATTTCCAATCGACATCCTCATCACAATAGGTCTCATCACAATGTTTCAAAACTAATGCAAATAGGCATGTTCTCACAATTAATGAGAAAATGAAAATTTCATATCACTACACAATCCATATCAACACAACTGTGATACAACACCAATAATGAGTCAATATAACCCCTCAAATCACCCACAACATATCACACCAATTTACTATCAAGTTGCGTCTTTATTACCGATTTTTCATAATTAGAATCATTCCCTATGAACATGTAACCACAAATATCAAACCCTTCACCAAATCCCATTACTCCACAACACACACAATAAGGAACTACAAGATTCTATATATTTAACCAAGGTCAAGAAGTCCACTTGCCTCAAGAAATCAAACAATAACTTCGGTACTTGAGCTTTGCCTTTTCGTTGGGTCTCCAATTCAACACAATCTAGTCAAATAGATAATCACAATAAGAATTGGAACTAACAACATCCATATCAAGAATTTTGAAAAACGGAGACAAATTGACCCAAACACCTATTTCCAAAAATAAGGGTTAAATCTGAAAATTTGTACAAAAATATGTTACTCAAAAAATTTGGAACTCATCGGTGAAAATCATTTAAAAAACGGAGCTAAAATCAAACCATAATCACCGTTTTAATCAAAATCTGATGTTTTTGAAAACTCCCAAACTTTGAAGTTTAAAATCCCTAATTTGTTGTTAAAATCATAAAGAGTAACTGGGAAATGAAGATTTAGGGTCATAAATACTTACTCAAAAGATTTATCACGAAATTGCTCTTTGAAATCACCTACCAAGGGTTTTCTAAGTCCAAAAATGGTGAAAATGGGAAAAACCCTCATTTTGGAAGAAAACATACTGCCAGTCTTTTAGTTCTTCGTGTTCCTGACTTGAGGCCCACGAACGCGGAGGTCAAACCTCAATACCCATCGCGAATGCAGACAGAACCCCATGAATGCGAAGGCCAGACACTTCTCCCTCCATAATCGAGGTCAAGGCTTCGTGAACTTGGAGGTCAGACCACACGACTCTTTGAGAATGGGGACAAGCTCCGCGAACGCGAAGGAATATAATAGACACCAGCAACAACAATTCACATAGGGCACAAAACTTCACCGAATGGGCCCTTGAGATTTGTTTAGAGTCTCGTACACATAAACCAAATATGCTACCCAACTAAATTCGACATTCCGAACTCAATGGAACCTTCAAAACACGGATACGAGGTGTCTTTGACCTGAAACCCATGAAAGTCGCTGTAACCTAACTTAACACTAAAAATACCAAACTGCCCTCAGAACCTCTGAAAAATCAACCAAGACCACACCTAAGCCTATAATCATCCCCCAAATCCAATGGAGCTATCATAAATCTGATCTGGGCATCTTAACTCTAAATATTGACCAAAGTCAACTCTAGGCCTAAATTCACTTAAACTTCCAAATCAAGGCCTCCAGTCCACGAAAAAATCTGAATCAAAGATTGACAACACTCCTAGAACAAATTTCACATTCCGGAGCTAATGGAACTTACTAAATTTCATTATGAAACTCAAAACTCCGATTGTTACCAAAAACCACTTTTAACAACTTTAAGCCTTTTAAAACTTAAAACTTCCAAAAATCATAGTTTTTCAATCAAATTTCAAAACCAACTTCACAAACTGATAAAAAATGACTCGGGGCAACTATCAGGTAGGGTAAAATGATAATTTTCCAAATTTTTTAAAAAGTGACCTTCCGTTTCATTTTATTAGCCACCACTAAAAATAATGTTCATTTTCAAACATAAAGTAAAAGAAAGTACCTGAAGCTTCGACAAGCTGAGGATATCTGGCACGCATGTTGGACTCCATCTCCCAAGTCGCCTCTCCAACTGAGCAATATTTTCACTACACCTTCACTAAAGCAATATCCTTGGTCCTAAGCTTTTGAACCTGCCTATCTAATATGGCTATAGGCTCCTCCTCAAAAGACATGTCTAGACCAAACACTACTAAATCAAGTGAAATCACATGAGACTCATCCTACACATACTTTTGAATCATGGAGACATGGAAACAGGATGCACAACTGACAAGCTAGGTGGCAAGGCCAACTTATAGGCCACCTCTCCAATCCATCCCAAAATCTCAAAAGGGCCAATGAATCTAGGGTTAAGCTTTACCTTCCTACTGAATCTCATCACACCCTTCAAGGGCGACACTCTGAGCCAAACATGATCGCACTCCATAAATTATAGAGCTCGAACCCTCCTATTCGTATAACTCTTATGTCGACTCTGAGCCATCAACAACCTACTATGAATCAAACAGACCTGATCCATGGTTTCTCTAAGCAAGTCTATATTTAATGAGTCCATCTCAACTGCATCAAACTAACCGATCAGAGATCTACACCTCCCACTGTACAACGCCTCAAATGGGGCCATCCGAATACTGGAATGGTAGCTGTTGTTGTAGGCAAACTTTGCTAAGGGAAAGTGTTGATCCCAACAAGCACCAAAGTCAATCACAGACGCTCGAAGTATGTCCTCCAACACCTAAATCATTCTCTTAGACTATCCATCCGTTTGAGGTTGAAAAGTTGTACTCATGTCTAGCCGAGCACCCAAACCATGCTATAACGCTCTCTAGAAGTGAGAAGTGAACAGTGGATCTCGATCAGAGACAATAGTAACATGCACTCCATGTAGCTGAACTATCTTACTGATGTAGAGTGAACTAACTTCTATGCCGTGTATATCACATGAACTGGGTTGAAATGGGTGGACTTGGTCAACCTATCAACAACCACCTAAATAGAATCATAGCCACCCACATTGGTAGGCAAACCCACTACAAAGTCCATGGTGATACATTCTCACTTCCAAGTAGGAATGCACATCCTCTAAGACACGTCTTCAGGCCGCTGATGCTCACACTTGACCTGTTGGCAAGTCAAATACGTAGAAACAAACTCAAAAATGTCCTTTTTCATATTGCACCACCAGTAATGCTGACTCAAATTGTGGTACATCTTGGCCGCTCCTAGATGAATTGAGTATCTAGAACAGTGAGCCTCCTCCAAGATCAATCTAACTAACTCACCTACCTTGGGTACACAAATCCTGCCCCCAATACTCAACACTCCATCCGAATCAAGTACTGCTTCCCTAGTTTCATCATGCATAACTTCTCATCATCAAATTGCCACTCTCTAATCTACTAAACCAAAGAACACCGATCCTTATCAAAGGAAATAACACCACTCTCCTATGAAATTAGCAACCATACAAGACTGTTGGCTAATCTATGAACATCTCTAGCTAACAGTCTCTCCTCAGTACTAATCGCGACAAGACTCCCCATGCAAGAAGTCTTCCTAATCAAAGCATCAACCACCACATTGGATTTTCCTGGATGATATAGAACGTTGTCCTTTAGAAACTCGAGCCATCTATGCTACCTCAAGTTCAGATCTCTCTGACTGAAGATATAGTGGAGACTCCGATGATTGATGAAGACTTCATAATGCACCCCATAAAAATAGTGAAGACATAACTTAAGCACAAAGACAACGACGTCAAACTCCAAATCATTTGTAGGTATTCTTCTCATGGGTCTTCAACTACATAGAAGCATAAGAGATCACTTTACCCTTCTGTATCAGAACACCACCCAAACCAACACTTGAAGCATCACAATACATAGTAATGTATATTCCCTCCTCGTGTAGGGTCAAAATAGGACCTGAAGTCAATATAGTCTTGAGCTTTTGAAATCTCTACTCACACTCATCGGACCACTGAAAACCCACACTCTACCGAGTCAATCAAGTCAATGAGGCCACAATGGTAGAGGAATCCTACACAAACTGTCTATAGTAGTCTGCCAACCCCACAAAAATCCAAATCTCGGTAGGAGAAGTTGGTCTCGTCCAGACTCAAATTTCCTCAATCTTGGACAGATCCACTTTAATACCTTCCTTGGTCACGACGTGTCCTAAGAAGGCCACATAATCAAGTCAGAACTCATACTTTGAGAACTTTGCATACAACTTCTCTTCCCTTAACCTCTGAAGCACTATCCTCAAGTGTCAAACACGGTCCTCCTCAGTCCTAGAGTGTAACATCTTGAATTTGAAAAAGGCTAAAAAGGGAAAGTGGGAAAGGTTCATGAACCCAATTGGACTACGGACCCTTCACGTCACCCTAGATGGTCCGTGAAGAGAACCACTGCTCATTAAGGGCCTCGTGAACTTATTCCAGAAGCTGCCCCATGTAGGGGTCACCTTGACGGTGACCCAGACGGCTCGTGGTGGACTTGAGGGTCGTACAAGTCACCTAATTGGTGGGGAGTGACCCAAGATCACTGGAAAAGGGCCCCGGACGTCTAAATGGCCCGTGAAGTCTTCCGTGAAGGAGACTTATCAAGTTTTGAGTTTTGGGCTAACTTCAAACGATCATATCTTTTAGCACAAATTGAATTAGGTGGCCCATCATCTATCGAATTAAAGGTATTTGAGTCCTCTTTCCAACACCATCGAGTTTGCCCCATTTGAATTTCGGAGTAAGAAGTTATGCACATTTTAGTGGAGCCCTGTTGGGCAGGGAAGCTTCACAACTAGCTTTACGGCCCTTGAAGTGCTTCACGGCCCGTGAAGCCTGTCTTGAAGTCACTTCGTCAGCTTTTAAGTCTGAGTCATATGAGTCTTTTCTCATATGCGTTGGGCACTTAAACTATGTCGTTTACTCAGTCTAAGCCTATAATCTAGTCAGAAACTACCTAGAACCCTCATTCTCCCAAAATCATCCAACTTAGAAAGAAAAGAAGGGAAAGAGGCGACAGTTTCTCCCAAGAACAAGTAGAGGTGTTCTTCGAAGTTTAGCTCCAAAATCCAAAGGATTTCTCCGTAGTTTTCGTCACCAGGTATGTGGGATTTCACTAGTGGGTTCCTTTCATCCATTATGTCCCTAGAATTCAGTCGGTTCTTCTATTTCTCATAAATTGTTCAGACCTAGGGTTTTCAAAACCTTGTAGATTCGTTGTGATTTTTGCTGCTATAGTTTCCATGAGCTATATAATATATTTTCTTGGAAAATCTACGCAGTCCCATGTATAGAACTCCGAACCCTAGCTTGTATTAATTATCAGTATTTCATGAATTATACTTTCTAGACAGATCAGTCAGAAAATCATGCGCCAGTATTTGAATGCCATATCTTTCAGTATATTTATGTGCATTCCCAAATAGCATGTCAGTATTTTGAGCTACTCAGTATATCATTTGCATTTTAGCTTTGCGTATTCAGTTGGAAGTAGACTTAGCACCGAGTTGGACGGGTTCAACGTACCCACAAAGTCCCAGAACTACGTGCCAACGTAGGTTCAGAAGTCTCCTCTGTTGGGCATCAGTTTTAGTGATAACGCCACAATCATGCCTTTATACCCTGGCAAGGTATATTGGGTCCTCTCGATGGGGCGTATACATCGAACTCCACATTTAGCTCACGTGATTTATGTCGGTTAATAATAGCTGCCACAGTCATACTCTCATTGCATTGACCATGTTATCAACATTTACTTTAGTATATAGTTCAGCATGTTATCTTCATGATTAGTACTTGGTCATTGCATCTAGCCCAGTTTTCAGTTATACTTCAATACAACCTATTTCCATATTCAGTTTATATTGTTCAACTTAGTATCTTTATCCTTCATGCTCAGTACATTCAAAGTACTGACGCATACTTTTACGCTACATTATTTCATGATGTAGGTTTAGACGTTCAGCATCCAGATCACGCTTAGTTCGACTTCGAGTCCTTACTCAGCAGCTTAGTGGTGAGTTCTCATATATCGAGGATTATAAACATGCTTTATTTGTTTTCTGTCATTACGTTTCAGTTTCAGACTTATAGAGTTAGCTGGGGGCTTGTCCCAGCAACTCATTAGTATTAAAGGCTTTCAGACATAGATTTAGTATTCAGTTGTTTTGGGTTGTTTCCCATAGATGTTTAGTTAATTTCTCACCTGGAGTTTCTTTTAGTATTGTTTACTTTACATTTATGTTTCCGCTTATTTAGTTATATTTTAGTATGCTTGTGATATGCCAGACTCATGGTTAGCTTGGGGTCACTCGTGACACTAAGCGCCGTGTTGAGCCTAGGGGTAGCCTCGGGGCGTGACATTGAGTATACCAAAATATCATCAATGAAGGCAATCTCAAATGAATCCAAGAATGGTCGAAACACCTAGTTCATCAACTCCATTAACGCTGCAGGGGCATCAGTCAATAATCCTCGGATGTAGAAGAGAAGAAGGAATATCATGATGATCAGTGCTAATATCCTACCCAAGTGTAAAAGCAGGGGAGTGAGTACCAAATAACACGGTACTCAACAAGCAAACCACTAACTCGAGGTAAAGCAATATATAATACTGGTACTCCTAACACTCCAACTGAACCTCCACAACTACAACCTACACAAAATCAACCCAACCTAACTGTTTACAATTCATATAACATATAGCACAAATAACAACACTTCAACGTATACGGGTCACCAATACACAATATCATATTCATCAATCACAAGTTCCACAACAGGGACTCATAGTTCACAAATGGTATTAATGTGCAATGAAATGAAATGTCAAAGTAAGGTGATGCATGTCTGTCCTACCGATACACATCCGCTGAATATCAAGCTGAATCCATGGGGGATGCACAAGGTCCATGTACCCACCAAAACCATTTTCCATCGACATAATCATCAATCGCCGAAACCATTTCCCATCGGCATCACAAGAACCATTTTCTATCGATATCGTCGGAACCTTTTCTCATCGACATCCTCATCATAATAGGTCTCATCATAGTATTTCAAAACCAATGCAAATAGGCATGTTTACACAATTAATGAGAAAATGACAATTTCATATCGATACACAATCCATATCAACACAACTGTGATACAACACCAATAATGAGTCAATATAACACCTCAAATAATCCACAACACATTACACATAAATTTACTATCAAGTTTCCTCTTTATTACCTATGAACATGTATCCACAAATATAAAACCCTTCACCAAATCCCATTACTCCCCAACACACACAATAAGGAAATATAAGTAACTATATACGTAACAAAGGTCAAGAAATTCTCTTGCCTCAAGAAATCAAACAATTACCTTAGTACTTGAGCTTTCCCTTTCCATTGGGTCTCTAATTCAACACAATCTAGTCAAATAGATAATCACAATATGAATTTGGAACTAACAACATTCGTATCAAGAATTTTGAAAAATGGGGACAAATTGACCCAAAAATTCATTTCTTAAAATGAGGGTTAAATTTGGAAATTTATACAAAAATGTGTTACCTAAAGAATTTGAAACTCACCGGTGAAAACCATTTAAAAAATAGAGCTAAAATCAAACCATAATCAACGTTTTTAACAAAACCTTAATTTCTTGAAAACCCCTAAACTTTAAAGTTCAAAATCCCTAATTTGATGTTTAAAATCATAAAGAATAAATGGGAAATGAAGATTTAGGGTAAATCGCCTACCAAGGATTCTCCAAGTCCAAAAAATGGTAAAAATAGGGAATATCCCCAATTTTGGAAGAAAACATACTGCTAGTCATTTAACTCTCCGTGTTCGCGGGCTGAGGCCTGCGAACGCGGAGGTCAAACCTCAGTATCCAACGCGAACACAAACAGAGCTCCATGAACGTGACAGTCAACTCAACCGAATATAACATCAAAGTCCACCATCCCCAGAATGATCAAGTCTACCCAAGTGTTATACCTTGCTAAAGAAACAAGATAGGATCGATACAACCGATCCACCACTAAGGGCTCATCCACGGGTGTAAAAACACAAATAGACACAAACATGCGATCACACATCAAATCAAATATAGCAGCAAAGTAGGCAGACACATAAGAGAAAGTAGATCCTCGATGAAATAATACAGATGCAGATGGATGACAAATGGAACTATATCTATAATAACCATATTATAAGCCTCAACCTCGAGCCTCCTGGGAATGCATAACACTGGCCCCCTCTACCACCTTCAGCCTAGGTGGTACCTCTATCCCTACTCTAATGTGCTGTAGTACCGCTACTAGAAGCCCGGCCACCTCTGTCTGACTGAACTCTACCCCGAACCCTAATAAGAGGCGTTGGTCCTCTAGCTGGAGTGTATTAAGTACATTGACTGGGGCACTTCCATAACAAGTGACTGGGGTTCCCACAACCATAATAAGATCTCAGAGCGGTGAAATGTTACAATGGACCAGATGAGCTACTATAACTGCCTTGCCCCATGGACTACGATTGTGAACCATATAAACCTTGACCCCACACTGTAAGACCCACGAGCGTCTGACCACTTGGATGTCTGCATAGCTGCATGATATGGTCCTCGACACTGGAAGGAACCACTCTCTTTATAGCATTCCGTGCCTCCAGATAAGGCACCAGAAAATTGACCAAATCCATGGGCCCTCTTAGGGGTACTAAAACTTCTCTCTCTCCATCTAGTCTGCCTCCTTGGTGGCACTCACAATAGACCGAAAGGAAGCCCCCTCACGGGCTGATCTAAACACAACTAGGTGGATGGAATAAGTCAACCCTCTCACAAATTTGTGGGTTCTCTCATCCTCATCATAATTAATGGCTAGAGCATGCCTAGAAAAATGATAAAATCAATACTCATTCTCAGTAAGCGTAAGGCTATCCTTTCTCAGATTATTGAATCTCAACCAGCTCTCTTCTCTTATGCTCCAAGAGACGATGTAGTTATAAAAGGAACTGGCAAACATCTCCTTGGTCACTGGGGGATATCCAACCAGCAAAGACCCCAAATAGACTCTCCACCACTCTCTCACTGGCCCACATAACTGGAGTGTAGCATATCGGACTCCATGCGACTCAACTAAGCCAACAGTCTCTAGCAATTCTTTGCAAGTGGTCAGAAACTCATGAGCATCCTTGCTCTTTCCACCCTGAAACTAGGGTGGATCCATCTTCCTGAACCTCTCATACCTTCGCTGCCCTTCCTTTGTGAAAACCACCAAAGGGTCACCCTGAACCCTAACTGCCGGTGCAAGATCACCCTCAACCACCTGATCCTGAACAATAGGAGCCTGTCACTACTCTACGGTATGAGCCCCCATTCTAGTTTAAGAGCCCTGTGGTGTGTCTGTTGCACCACCACCCTAATTAAAACTCTCGAGTACACCCAACACCTTCAATAAAGTATCCTGAAGCAATGGTGTGGCTCATACTCTGGAGGAACCTGGTCCTCTCCAACATTAACCTCTGGTAAAGACACCTCTGTCATAGCTTCTCGCTAGTGATGCTCTACGGGTACGTCCTCTCACTGTTACCACTCCATAGGCATGACCTCTAGCTCGGGCTTTACCCCTACCCTAGATGGGGCCTCAACAACTAGCTTGGGGACTGCCTCCCCTCTTCTATCACCAATAGTAGATCTAGCTCTCGCCATCTATCAAAAGAACACGCCACAACTCAGTACTAGTGAAGGTAACAACATACGATAAGAAGGAATAAACAAAAAGGAAGTTTTCTAATAGTCTTCATACCCTCTCGAATATAAGCACATACGTCTCCGTATCGATTCTCGAGGCTCTACTAGACTTGGCTTGTACACACGTGAGACCTATGAACCTAGGGCTCTGATACTATTTGTCATGACCCAAAAATGAGCGTGATGGAACTTGCCTTATCCCACCAAGACAAGTCAGTTTAAAACCCAAACAATAGATAAATACGAAAATAAAATAGAAAGAAAACTCAACAATAACACCCAAAACCTGATTGTGACGTGATTGTTGAATATCGAATTGGTTTTGAATTAATTATGGTTGTCTTCCAAATTACTTTTGTATTTTTATTTTAGTATTTCATGATTGGCACCATAGAAATAAACATATTATCTATTCTTGGACTTGGGAGACGATAAGGTAGATAGACCAAAGAATACAAAGAGCTTGATCTAACTTGCATATCACTTGTTTAGATTCGTGTTTAGGAGTAATGCCCGGATGAACACCAAGTTTTGTTACAACACAGGATGACATATAAATGGTCACCAATTAGGAATGCCTATCCCCGCTCAACGATGTAGTTAGGCAGCTAATTGGGATAGGCGATTAGAGGTCGGGAGACCATGATCATAAAATCAACCCTGTAAATTAGTAATTTCACAACCTTAGTTAATTCATTACATGAGATATGATACATGAAACCCAAAGTATGCTGTAGTCCCGAAATTGTATCTTACTTGTTTAACAAACTGAAAATCAAAGTTGTCCGTGCTAGTTTCTTTTACTTTATCGCATTAGTAGAATAGAAAATCTCAAGTTCCTACTTCACTTGTGTTACATTATAGATTTGATAAGATTGAATACAAATTGATTATAAGTCCCTTGGGTACGGCAATCCAGTTCTAAAAGAGCCAATTATTACTTCTTTGACCATGTACACTTGCGTGTGCAATTGGGAGCAACAGTTTGCTTACCTATCGGCTGAGAACATAGGTGCCATCATGACTTGTGAATTTTTGGTCGTGACAATTTTGTATCATAACCCTAGGTTCATCGGTCTCACGAGTACAAGAGCAATGTCTAGTAGAGTTTTGCGGACCAGTATGATGACGGCCATATTGTCTTCGAGAGGCTATAGGACATTTAGGAAACTTCTATCCTTTCATTCTTTATCGTGCGCACTTGACTTTGTTAAAATTCTTTTCTTGTTGTCTCATTCTCTCACAAATGATAAGGACTCGTGCATTCATGATCAAAGGTCAAGAGCTTGTACTCGCACCCGCACCCATTGCTAGGGTTATTGCATAAGATAGATACAAGGGTCTAGGTCAAGGTAGAGGTTGTGTCATATCATATTTGACTAGCATGTCATGATTGTTGAGGGGTAAAAGATGTTTTGAATGTTTAAAGTGATGAGTCCTCCAACCTACAATGGTGACTTGAATAAGGGCGTAATTTATAGTCAGCTATCATGAAAGGTTGCACAATCATGGATTAGTGGAGTCCTATGGAGTTGACTATACCGCGTTTCAAGTGATTGGCCCTACCAAGTAGTGATGGAGATATTACATTGATAGTAGGCCAATTGGATCACCTCTACTATCATGGACTCAGGTGTTTCTAGATAAGTTTATTCCATGCAGTGAGAGAGAGCACAAGAGGGCCGAGTTCTAAGGTTTGCAGTAAGATGGTATGTTAGTCACAAAGTATAAGGTTTAATTTTATTCCTTGACAAGGCATGCTTCGATGATACTTTCCATCGAGGCTGAGAGAGTGAGAAGGTTTGTTAAGGGGTTGATTATTTCGATTCGTATAGGAGTTTCTCCGATTGCCGCTTCTGGTGTTCCATTTCAGAAAGTTGTAGATGTTGCCAAGGAGTTAGAGATGATTCAACGTGTGAGATTTAAATAGCATGAGGGCAAGAAGGTTGTCATTTGAGTTGGATATGGTATGTGAGTAGCTTGATTTGCCTGTACATGTTTCTACTTTTGTTAGAGAATTCATACTGGTAGATCGAGTATATCGATCATGTATAGTTACATTGATGGGATATGATACTCAAGTGGACTTGAAGGACTTATATGTGATGGATTTTTGATTTTATTCTTGGAATGAATTGGTTATCTCCTTAGCACAAAATTTTGAATTGTCATGCTAAGACAATTACATTAGATATGCCTGGTATTCCTAAAGTAGAGTGGAGAGATTCTCTTAGTCACACTTCAAAAAGGGTGATATCATTTCTCAAGACTCGTCGATTCGTGGAGAGAGGATGCTTTGCTTACTTGATGCATATTCAAGACATTAGTGTGGAGATTCATAGTCTTAAGTCTATTTCTATTGTGAATGAGTTTTCTGAGTTTTTTTCCAACAGAAATACTAGGTCTTCCACATGATCGTGATATTTATTTTTTTATTGACTTAGAAAACGACAATCAATCTATTTCTATTCCTCCTTATCGTATGACACTAGTCGAATTGAAGGAATTAAAAGAGCAGTTGCATGATTTGTTGAGCAAGGGGTTCATTAGGCCGAGTAAATCTCTGTGAGGTACTCTAATGTTATTTGTGAAGAATAAGGATGGATATATGTTTATGTGTATTGACTATCGACAGTTGAACACGGTTAGGACGGAGGATATTCCTAAGATATCATTTCGGACACATTATGGTCATTATGAGTTTTTGGTAATGGATTTTGGGTTGACTAATCCTCCTGCAACTTTTATGGACTTGATGAATGGGGTGTTAAGACCGTACTTGCATTCCTTTGTTATTTTCTTCATAGATGATATATTGATATATTCTCGTAGTAGGAGGAGCACTAGCATCATTTGAGGATTGTGCTTGAAATTTTGAAGGAGAAGAAGCTCTATGTGAAGTTTTCAAATTGTGAGTTTTGGCTTAGTTAGTTAGCATTCTTGGGAAAGAGGGTATTATGGTGGATCCTAAGATGATTTAGACATCTCAAGATTGGGTCAGGCCTTCTTTAGTTATTGAGACTCAGAGTTTCTTAGGTCTTATGGGTTATTAACGGTGATTTGTGGAGGGGTTCTCATCCACTGCATCCCCATTAACTAGATTGACCTAGAAGGAAGTGGCTTTCTAATGGTTTGATGAGTGACAGGTGAGTTTTCAAAAGCTCAAGATTTTATTGGTTACTGCTTTAATTTTGACTCTACTTGTGGAGGGAGTAGGTTTTATCATATATTGTGATGCTTCTTGGGTTGATCCTGATTGTGTGTTGATGTAGAAAGAGAAGGTAATAGCTCATGCTTTGAGGCAACTGAAGCTGGTTCACGAGAAGAACTATCCTATCCATGACTTGGAGTTGGCAGTTGTAGTATTCACATTGAGGATTTAAGGGTATTACATTATGGTATGTATTGTATGGTGTTCAAGGATCATCGTAGTCTCTAATATATATTCAATCAGAGAGATATCAGTTTGGCGCAGCAAAGATGATTTTGAGTTGCTCAAGGACTATGACGTCAATATCTTTTATCATCTGAATAAGGAGAATGTGGTAGTAGATTCATTAAGTAGAAAGACAGTGGGTATAGGGAATTTAGCTTTGTTACAGGTGGGTGAGCTTCCTTTGGCTATGGATATCCAATCCCTAGCCAATAGCTTTATGAGACTTGATATTTTGGAATTTGGTAGAGTTTTGTCTTACATGGAGGTGGGGTCATCCTTATTGGATCAGATTCGGGCTTAACAATTTGATGGTGGAGATTTGTGTAATATTCGAGACAAGGTGTTACAAGGAGAAGCCAAGGAGGAAATTCTTGATGGTGAGGGAGTTTTGAGGATAAAAAATCGTATTTATGTTCTTCAGATAGGTGAGTTGACTAGCATGATCATGGAGTATGCCCATAGTTTAAGGTATACAATTCATTTGAGGTCTACTAAGATGTATCGTTTATCAGCATGTGATGTATGAACACCAAAAACCTTGAGGTGTTACTTAAAGGACGCCCATACTAGAGTGGAAGTGGGAAATGATTTCTATGGACTTTGTGGTAGTGTTGCCATGGACCTTGGGTAAGGGTTGATGTTATTTGGGTCATTATGGATCGATTGAGCAAGTCTATGTGTCTCGTGCCGATTTTGACTATTTATGATGTAGAGAAGTTAGTCTAGTTTTACGTTTGGGAGATAGTTTTATTACATGGGGTTCCTATATCTATTATTTCATGTTGAGGCACACAATTTATATCTCATTTTTTGCGGTCTATGCAGAAGTAGTTAGGACTCGAGTGGATTTTAGTACATCCTTGCATACTCAGACTGATGGTCAGTCTAAACGGACTATTCAGGTTCTTGAAGTCATGTTATGGGTGTGTGTGATCGACTTTGGTGGTTATTGGGATCGATTTTTTACCTTTAGCAGAGTTTTCATACAATATAGTTACCATTCAAGTACTGCATGGAACCGTTCGAGGCATTGTATGATAGGAGATGTCGATCTCCAATTCGTTAGTGTCACGACCCGAGCCTACATCCTGGACGTAGTCGGCACTCGAGAACCATTGCTGATCCCAAGTGAACCCTCATCCTGGCTGACTACAAGCGGAAGACTAACTCAAGCATACACCTGCATCAAACTTAAAGAAATTCTAAATCAACAGTTTCTTTAAATCTCAAAACTCTCTAAATATACTAAGTATGAACATAGGTTTTAAATAAAACATCTAAAACTGAAAGATTCTCCATAACTGTCTATCTATGAAGGCTCTAATGTATAAAGATAAGTGTCGGAACAAGACCCATGACTCCAAAAAAAAGTAATATTAATAACTCACAAAACTGGAGTCCTATGGAAGCAAGGAGGCCTCACTCAAAAGTTGATGAGTGGATGGAGTAATCTCTACGGACTCTTGTTAAGGATCCTAAGTACCTGTATCTGTATCATTAAAAGATGCAGATCGAATGACGTCAGTACATTGAATGTACGAGTATGTTATATAGCTGAATGGATAAATAACTGAACTGATAGGGCTGAAAGAATACTTACCTCAACTCAACTCAATACAAATCAATAACAAGAGATGGAAACATTTAAAGCTTCATAAATAAAAGATGTTAACTCAAGAATGTATATAAAAATACAATAAAATACTTTTTACTCTTATTTGGGAGATTCTCTAACCGACAACCATCACTATGAGCTACGTGATGATACATCGTCTCGTCCACACTGCCAGAACTATCCTATACCGTGCTAGGGTATAGAACATCTCAACTAAGTGGATCCATTAAGCAATAAGGATTCATCTAAAAATTATGATCCTGTACCCATGTTGGCAAGACATGGTTTATGAGGATTTTGAGTTGTCTGAACTCATCTCCGTATGGGTGCTCAATACTACTCCCAATAATATATATACTCATGCTCAAATGTATAAAACATACTCTTTCTCTGGCTTGAGATAATTACTCAAACTATCCTCTTAAAAGAGGTAACTGCTCTGAAATATCTCTGAACTCATTGCTCATTTACAAAACTAGGTTTCTCTTTGCTCAATGTAAAAAGTGATACATTTGGGAATACTTAGCTCTCTTATACTCTTGCTCAAATCTTGGTTAAAACTCTTTCTCAAACTCCTCTTTACTTTCTCGAAAACTCAGTTTAAAACAATTATGTTTTGTTTAAAATATTCTCAATAAGAACTCAATGAATACTTAGGAATAGGGTTCATGCTGAAAAATAGACATGAACAATCAACTCGATAATCTCAAAACACAATATATGACAATTCAATAATTAGGAATATAAATTCAAAAATCAAGAACTCAAGAACTCAGAACTGCACATCAACTCATCTCAAGAATACTCAAATCTAAGGATAGAACCGTAGATTTACTTTTTCTACTTTTCTCAAACTAATACTCCCTTTCTTCATATAAAAATGAAACATTTGGGAATCATATAGTTCCCTTAACTTTAACTCAAAAATTATACTTTAAAGTTTACTCTTGAACTCGCTTTTAACTCCTCAAAAATTAATATATGACAAAAGATTCTTGTTCAAAAGACTCTCAATCGAAACTCAAAAATTAGGGTTCATGTGGAATATAAACATGAACAACAACTTAAGGATCTCAATGTATAATAATATATATAACAACTCATGATCAAGGATTTAGAACTCAAAATCAATAACGTAATTCATATCAAGAATTCTCGAAACTAAGGGTATAACCCTAGATTAAACTTTTACTGACTGAATTGAAATGTAGGGCATGAGGACGAACTCAGTCCATCACTATGAATAGCCTTACATATCTGATTATGAAGTTATTAAACTGAAAGCTTTTGTGGAGACTTGATTTTATCTTGTGCTTGAGAAGGAACATTAGCTTTCTTGTAGGAAAGCATTGATCTTGGAATCCTGGTGCTTACTCTTGATAAAAGAAACTCTTTTATGAAGTTTCTAGAGTGGAAGAACATAGGAAAACCTAGGGTGGAAGGATTCTCTTAGTATCTTGGATTTTTAACTTGAAGGTTTTAGGGTTTTAATGGAGAAGAGGAACCCTAGGTGAGCTTTAAGAGAATTTCTAGATACTTGAAGGCTTAGATTAATGATTTTGAGAGGAAAAGTTGTTACTTGAATGATGTACACCGTTAAAACACTAAAAAATGACTTAGAATAGGGTTAAAAAGCTTGGGAAAGAACCAAAATAACCCTAGAACATGTGTAGGAAGTTGCTGAAAAAATATTGCAGAAATCCTTCACGAAAGGGTCTAGCATTCATCAAAATATCTACCATTCATTCTACGACTGCCTGACAGGGCTTCACTAAAATGGTCATAACTTTTTACTCCAAACTCAAAATAAGTCAAATTTGATGGCGTTGGAAAGAGGACTCAAATATCTTTAATTTTGTAGGTATGAGCCACCTAATTCATTATGTGCTGAGAGATATGATTGTTTGAAGTTGACTCAAGTAAAATCTTATGTCAAAACTTAATCAGTAAGGAAACTTTCAACTCAACTTTGTGCTAAGAGGTTCTTGTGACCTTAGTTCATATTCAAATCCATTCCCACACTAAAGAATTGACCTTCACAAATATGATCAATTTAAGAATCACTCGACACGACCTTATACGTAATTGAAGAATGGTTCGAGTCTTAATTAAGAAATTTTCAGGTTGTAACAGTTAGTTGGATGTATTTGAGGTTTTGCAATGGGGCACAGATTTACTGAGGTAGTCCTTGGACAAGGTGAAGTTAATTCAGGATAGGCTTCTCATGGCGCAGAGTAGGTAGAAAAACTATGCAAATCGAAAAGTTTGTGATTTGGAGTTTATGGTTGGAGAGTGGATTGTATTGGAAGTTTCCCCCATGAAGGGTGTGATGAGATTTGGAAAGAAGGGCAAGTTGATCTTGAGATATATTGGTCCTTTTGAGGTTGTTGAGCGTATTGGTGAGGTGGCTTATGAGTTGACTTTGCCATATGGTTTGTCGGGTGTTCACCCGGTATTTCATATTTCGATGCCAAAGAAGTATCATCAGGATGGTGATCGTGTGATTCAATGGAATTCAGTGTTGCTTGATCAAAATTTGACCTTTGAGAAGGAGTCTGTAACCATCTTGGATAGACAAATTTGAAAGTTGAGATCAAAAGAAATTGTTTCAGTAAAGGTTCAATGGAAGAATCGTCTGGTGGAGGAGGCTACATGGGATACCGAGTCATACATGAGGATTAGATATCCTTAACTCTTTGAGCGTTCAGGTACTTCCTATTACTTTACTGTTTGAGGATGAACGTTTGTTTAAGTGATAGATGATGTAACGACCCGTTAGGTCATTTTGAGCACTAGAACTATTTTTACTCTTCCCGTAAAATTTTAAATGAAAATTTTAAACTATTCGGTAATTACAATTATTTAGTTAACAACTATTTTATTAAGTAATAAATATAGTTGATAGTTAATGGACCAAATCTATAATTTATTTAATAACCTTTATCAATCATCCCATATAATTAAATTAAGTTACTGGGATTTGCCACTTTTAATACTTAATTAACATTAGAAGAGAAAGAATAAGGGAAACAGAAAACTCATCGCGACAGAGAGAGAAGCGTCGAGTGAATAGATAATGTAATTAAGACCTTTTAGTGAAATTGTTATATATGGTTGGATGATATATTAGTAGTACGTATTGCTGGGAGTTGGAAAAGAAAAATAATGAAATAATTGTCATCACTCGTTGAATTGAATAAAACAAAGAGAATCCAATTGGAAATTATTGCTCGTGCAACGTGTAAGTTTGGGGGATATATATTAATAGTCATTCTTGGTTGAATTGTTGGGTAATAGTGATTAATTAGGGGGGTATATATTGATCAAAAGGGGAGCATTGGCTTTTTGTACATGTTGTCATTGCCACTGGTTTTGTAACTAGTGGTTTCAATTCAAGTATTATTAATTGTTTATTATATTATAAATTTAGTTTTTGATATATTGAGATAGGTAATTAAATATTAGGTGTATTATATTATATGAATATAATTAAGTTTATGATATTTGGAGGAATTAAGACTTAACCCTAGGTTTGGATTAGAAAATATGAGACTTGACATATTAAGTGGCATCAAGATTAGGAGCTTGATATTAGATTTGGGTGAGTTTTTGGGTCTAGGATAGACATATAATAACATGGTGTCTACGGACTCGTTTACTTATGGATTATGCATATTTGATAGATTGGGAACATTCAGAAGCCTTACGAAAGGGAAAGACAAAATCTTGAGGAATTCGTTGCACGTGTTTGGCTTTCAAGGTATGTTAAGACTTTCTAGACTTCGTTGAAGGATGTTTTTCTAATTAAAGATTAAAAATGGAATAGATAATGGATAAGGATTAAAGATGGGGGTATCGTACCAATGGTGTGACATGCATTGATACAAGTACTAGTGTTATAAAGGGTAAAGTTATTACTATAGAATGACGAATTTTGCAATCCGAGAATGCCAAATCATATGGGCATTACTGATGTATTATTGACTTGATTTATCCTTTGTGATTGTGTTTCTTTATTAAACCCGTATATTTGTGATAGTTGAGGTTAATATATATCATACCGATTTTTTATTGATTGAGATGCATCATCATCCCCTTTTATTGAAGTCATATTGTAAACATGCATTGACATGAGATTGAGTATAAGTTAGGCATGTTGATACGTTCATGCTGGGATTGTGAGATGTTATGAATATAAGTTGGGCACGTGGAAATCGTCCATATTGGGGATTGTTTGATTTTATGATAGTGCATTGAGATTGTCCACACAGACACGTGGAGATCGTCTGTATTGGTATATGGACCTCGCGAGTCCCCCATAGGTCATGAACTCTTGATGTATTTATGAGGAGTATCATGTATATACGGTTGGGAGAGTACTTGGCATATGAGGCATATCATTTCATGGTGTCACATTGCATTGCATCTCATTACATCCTTTATTCTTTTTGATTATTTGCTTTATTGGTGGTTGGACATTACGTGATATTTGATTATCCCTATTTGATGAAGCTTGACTGGTAAGTATAATATAGACTTGTATAAGTAAAATGATGATTTTCTTATACGAACTCCTGTCACTACTTCTTCGTTGTCAGTCTATGCGATATACTGGGTACACGTGGTTTCGTACTCATACTACACTTGTTGCACTCTTTGTGGTGCAGATTCGATTTCGAATAAGAGCGTATCTCGTGGAGCTTTTTGAGTCCGAGCTTGGGTTATCTTGAAGTTGTGGTGAGCTGCTTGGTTGTTCTACGACCTACACCTCCCTCTATCCCATTTTTTATTCTATTGTTTTAGTATTCAGACCGGATATCTCTTATGTTTAGACTTGCACTGTATTTAGAAGCTCTTTACTTATGACACCAATTCTTGAATGGTATTTAGCTTTCCCCATTTCATACTTATGAAAGAGTTTGTGTTTGAGGTATTCCACTCGTCGCTTATCTTTTCACCTTAATTATTCAGTTAAATTGGTGAAACTAGTGGGTTGGCATACCTATCGGTTGGGAACATAGGTGCCATCATGACTTGTGAATTTGGGTCGTGACAAGAACTCAACATATTTAATAATTAGAAAATATCATGAAATAAATGTTCTTATAAATATGGTAGCAATAATTAATCTTATCTGTTATATGTAAGCAGAAATCAATTAACAATTTAATAATAAATTTTGTAAATATGTCATGTCAAATCTTATGTTTGGGTGGTTTTTAAGAATAAATCATGTAATCAACATGTCTTTCTATTTTGAGAAATAGACAATAATTATGAACCCTCGTAAAGGAGTTAAATATAACAATAGGTTTCTATTCAAGGGACATTGGTAATTATGTGCTAGTTTTATCTTCCCAATAGCGAGGGTATAACAATAATCTGTTAATAAAATTAAAGGTGCATCAAGTTTCACGTATTCGCCTTAGCTACGAAATCCGACAAGATCTACTCTATTTATATTTTTCTTTATAAACAGTAGGTACTCGTATGAAAGCATTTTCAACATAATACATGACATTTAACTTCTAATTAAATCGGGTAATTTTGTCTCATGCACATAACAATAAAACATGTCTAGTATTAGTAAGAACATTTGAAATAATGGCTTAGATCTCGAATAATGTTTTCAATATCATATCAAGTAAAATACTTCTCCTACATGTAATTTCAAAGTGCATTTAGTAGCACATTTCATTTTTAAGATCACTTATAAACCATGCACGTTATGAAAACACAAATTGTGATAAGATTATTATTCAATGTTCTCTTATCGAAATACCAAAATGTGTCACCTCGATCAAATCCATATGATTTCTTCAACTACCTATATTATCAAAAAATTAATCTACAAATTCATGAGCTTCCATATATATATATATATATATATATATTAAATCAGTACTTGTTTCAAGGTGTTTGAAACTAATAATTTCTATGTTTTCTCTCTAAATATATTGTATATTTGCAGAAGAGAACAATTTTCCCTTTCCTCTAAAATTATAGTTGGCTAGGTTAAGTCTCTTTTTATTTTCAGTTTTAATATAGTTTTCTTTTAAGTTATATTTCAGCTAAAATATTTTAGTCTATTGGTTATTGTGTATTTGTAAATCTTTTGAGGTGCTTAATCCTTTTCTCAAAAAAAATATTTGAACTCTTGTCCTACTCTGATTTTAAATGAGGTTCTCAAATGCCTTTAAAATGATTTTCTAAAATTAGATGGCGACTTGATTTAAAAAAAAAAGAAGACGATAAAAATAGGCCAAAGTTATGAAATTCTTTTACTTCGTTCGAAACTAATCGTAATAAGTAACAATGTGTTCTTTGATAAAACTACTTAATGAGAATTTGAGAAGGACATAAATCGATAATCATGAATTAGTCACACTAGTTTATATTTTTCAACTACTTTGAACAATATTATTGTTGTTAATGCTAGTTGCAAACTTCTTTACTAATGGCTCGTAAGTTAATCATTAATTTTCAAGGACATACCTAGTTTGATGTAATGACCTCCCGGTCATTTATATGTTTATGCCTCAGGTTCATCGATTAGAGCTTTCTTATAGCGACCCCAAGTCATTTATGACTTGCTTGGACTGATAGTTTGGTCACCTAATCGTTCGTTTAGTTTTTATGTGAGTTTTAATATTTTGGAGCTTTTGAACCTTGAACAGTCAGTTTTAACCAAAAGTTTGAGAAGATGACCTCATAATACAGTTCTGACAACTCCATCAGCTCTATAAGGGTAATTTTAGGCCACTAGCATGGTCAGCACAACTCCCAAGGTTTTCAGTGCGAGTTTGTGTGATTAGGTGTTTTAACTTTCAAGTTAAGACCTAAGTTTGACTTTAGTCAACATTTTAAGTAAATGAGCTCGGATGAAAATTTCGTCTACGTGGTTGGCTCCGGAATGTTGAGTTTGGTCTAGAACGATCCCTCATCTGGATCCCAAGGCTTCCAGGCTGATTCTGAGCCCCCTTGTGGATCTTGGCTTAAAAGAAAGTTTAGGTGTGGGACCCACATGTTACCGAGATGACCTCTTATGGGAATATAGATTGCTCCGTTGAGTCTGGAATATCGAATTTGGTAGGGTTGCATATCTCATTTGCATGCACGGGATTCCAAACGAATTCGGAACGCCCCATCAGAGATTTTAAACTTGCCAAACTAGGTGATATGCATGAACTGGTGCAGGCCTTCGTGTTCGCGGGCCCTTGGCGCATTCGTGGAGGTTAATTGACCTGATGGCCGTGGTCCTGGGGCTTTGGCCACGATTATAGAGCCTGGGTTTGCGGATCCCTAGGTCCCTCCTAGCCGCATTTGCAGGCCCCCGCTGCATTCGCGGGGGACCTTCCACGTTCGCGGAGAGATGAGCGGACTGGTCTTATTTAAAGACCAGCCTCATTTTTTCAGCTTTAATTCAAAGAGTGAAATTGCGATTTTTCTCTCATCCGAGCTTCGATTTCAGTGATACGAAGTCCTATGTGATTGTTGGGAGTTACGTGGTTTGGTGATCGGGAGCTATTGAAGAGCCTCCGTTAGAGGTGAATTCGGGTGTGTTTAGGCTGCCATAACTTAGTTTTCTTGATTAATTGTGCATGTGCTGTGTTTTCTATTTTTGAGCCTCGTATTGTGTTTAATTTTGGAACACAAGTTTGAGGCATAGTTTAGGACCTCTTTACGGAGTCAATTCCAGAAATTTTGGTGCAGGTCCCATAATTCCCGTTTGACTCCAAAATTGGTCTGTTTCCATTTTATGTGCTTTTTGTGTCTAAACGACCGTACTAACATTGTGATCCTATTTTTGATAGCGTGGAAGCATTCAGAGGCTGCCCTAAAAGGAAAAGCTCCGAACTTGTGATTTGGAGCGCGCGCAGTCGGCCTACAGGTAGCTATGGCTTCCTTTCTAATCAGATTGAGCTTGAATGTGTGAAATCATGATGATTAGTGTGAATTAGGGTCGGGTACCTAGTTATTCATGCTTTTCTTTTTAGAAACCATGTTTTAGGATTGATCGAGGTTATTTCGAGGGTAGTACCATGCTAGTGGGGTTGTATGTGTGTTACTGCATGCTGTTGTGAATTACTTGTGTTGCACTTGCTTTCTAAAGCATGTTCGGCCTTAGTCTAGGATAGACTAGTGCTGCCTTAGACTCTCAAGTCTGATGTCATTTCTGATGGACTAGGTCCTTGTGGAATGGATCAATAGACTTGGGTCTGATAGTATGAGCCTTAGTCGAGGCATTTGCGTAGCTTGCTAGACTTTCTGTCTTCTCTTCCTACTTCTTCGGATCCGATGTGTTACTAGGGGTTTTGCATTCTTGAGACTGGAATGTTTCAGGTTTGGAGCCTTTGTGATTTTTTGTGAGACGACGATCCACGATGGCTTGGAGCCTACTTGAGATCCTCTTCGGAGTTGACATGCCCAGAGTCACTCTTGCTAGCTGGGCGGCCTTGATATCTGAGATCCTCTTCAGAGTCGACACGCCCCTGGGTCACTCTTGCTAGCTGGGCTGGGAGTGAACTGGTTGGCTAGGCGGCCTAGATTGACTGTCACTCTTGCTAGTTGGGCTGGGAGTTGACTGGACTTGGTGGTTGTTTGGGCTGGGAGCCCGACTTTCCGTCCATGGTTCTCTTTCTCAGTAGACTTAGCTATTTTGTGTACCTGTCGAGCTTATGGAGGCTCGTTCGAGTTTTATTTAAACTTGCACACGAGTGTACCTTCTGGGCTTATGGGGTCCAGTTAGGTTTAGTTTAGCTTTACTTAGATTTACTTTCAGTATGCTTGTGTGCTTTCTTTCATTTCCGCTTTGACCTTTGTCTGTGTCTAGATTCTCCCTTTTTAGATTGTTTTTACCGTTCTTGCTCAGTTGGCCTATGATGCCTACTGAGTATCTTTGTTTTGGTACTTATGTTACACTCTGCATATTTTTCGTGATGCAGGTCCTAGTACCAATTACCAGCGGTGATCGTTCGTGCCATCTTTTGCAGCTTTGGGATATCGGAGATGAGGGTGAGCACTTGACGTCCTCGATCAGCCTGTCTCTTTCTATATATATGTTAGCTAGTCTTTTGCCTTTGAGACGGCTTGTTGTGGTCCACTTTTGAGACTTGTATTTGTTCATACTAGACAACTCTACACTCGTGACTTCCAGGTTCTGGGAGGGTTCCTACTGTATATAGTTTTGTTTTGCTATGCCTTTGTCTCTTTTCTTATTGGTAGTGTTATTTCCTAGTTAGTTCTACCCTTGTACCCATTACTTGTCATTCTGGGTACGGTCTGGCTTGGATTATAGTAGGTTTTACATGACTCGGGAAGTCGGGTCGTGACATTTGAAGTGAAGAAATAATATTAATAATAGTAAGGATAATACGAGAACTTATTATTTTCTCAAGAGTACATAAGTCTATATTGTTGACGTTGTCTTTTTCATTAATTATTAAAACTATTTCATGTATTATAATCCATGGGAATATTAACACGTAGCCTTCAAAGTTTAATTTTGATATATTGCATTTGTTCCCCTTATTTTAAAATATTACGCTGAGTTATGTTCTATAACTTCTTTACCTAGTTTGAGATATATCTATAAATTTTCCTACATTTAGTATTTGAATTATAATTCTTTTATTTGACTTATTTTTTGTTTATATTTGTGAGTGTTCTAAAATTATTTAAGAAGTTGACAAAAACCAATAAGAAGACTTCAATCTTTTAAGTTAAAATTATTTGATTATTTTTACCTGCCATAATATAATTAGTAATAAATTAATTATAAGGATGTTTTAGTGGATTACTTGTCATATTTGCAGATTTCATAGTCCTATAAATACAAACATATTTTCTCCTTATTTTTTTTATGATATCTCAAGACTAAGGGTACTTCCCTTTCTATGTTCTTTCTTTTCACATATAATCTAGCAATTTTTTTCGTCCTTTTATTTTCTCATTGCTGTTTTTAATTTACCCTCTGATCCTATAGCATATTCATATTTATATATTTGTAAGAGCCATAAAAAAAGGGAAGAGATTTTATTTCTTGTAGATATACCATTGTCTTACATATTGATTTTTAATGATTTTTTGAAATAAACACAATTTTCCCACAATATAAATTAAACTTTTTATTTATTTTATTTCTTTATTTTGGTTCATCTTGATGCGGATGATTTAAAATTCTTTTTTTTTTTACATAGATTTGTGTTGAAATTTACGTGAAGTATTTGATCTCATGTAATTTAACACTGTATGAAATTATAACTCTTTATTCTATGTGAAGATAGTTTCTATTTCTTTTTTAATTATTCGTTAAAATTATATGATTAGAACATTACTTTCTCTTTTCTTTTATTTTTAACTTTTTATCTCTTGATTTTTTGTTATACAAGTTATAATGCGAGTGCTAAAACTCTATGTGAACAAACCTTTTTTTTCTTATTCAATAAATTGTATAATGTAAATTTTGTATTGCAACACATTAAATATTTGAGAAGAAAAATAACGTTATGACTTAATTTCATACATGTGTAAATCTATAGATCTTGATTTTTTTAATTTTGATTTATATTTTGTACCATAGATCTATTAAGATTTGAGGTATCATTATGTGTCAAAAATTTAGGGGTTTTGATATTTTCTTAAAATCAAACACTTCTAAAGAGAACACCTAATAAAACTAGGGTGATTCTCTTTATGTTTTTAATACATTTTATTTTATTTATTTTAGATTATAAATAAAATCGCTTATTTATACTAAATGTGTTAAAAATCATAGATCAATCTTATTCGGATGTACTTTATTTTAGTAAATCCTTATATATACATTTATTTTTGAAATCATTAATGTTGGGATAGTTCTACTTGTAACCTAAAATCAGGATGGATTGTTGTGGGAAAAAAATAAAAAGCTAACCATTAATTACTTTCTTAAACCTTAAAAGATTTTAAATTTATTGATTTTCACCTATTAATCTTTTCCTCTGCCTTCTTATTCTCTTATCTTTTTATATTTAAATCATCAAGCAATTATTCTATGAGTAAGCTAGAGTTTTGATGACAACTTTATTTTTAGATTTACTTTAAATGTAAATAATAAAATATCTCAGATGAAACTAATGATTTTCGTCTGGAAGAGTTATGTATCAAAATATTATTTGCAGAAAATTTAAAATTTAAATCTTAATTATATTATTATTTGAATTTTTCTTGTAATTACAGCAATCTATCATAGATTTTCATTAAGGCACATAACTTTAGTGACATTATGATATATTAATTGCATAAATATTTATTAGAAGTATTGATTTCTCCATATTAATATGTTGTGTGGAATATAAAAAAAATTGTCTTTTTGTGTTTTTTGTTTGTTTGATTGATTAATTTTTTCTAATAATCATGACCCTAAAATATCTTTTCAATTGGCATATTAGAAGAATAGTTTTCAGTTGATTGATTTAAGATATGTTTGTTATAGATTAAATTATGCGTTACAAAATTTGTACATTTTTATAAATATGATAATTAAATTGCAAGATATTAGTAAGTCGTTTTATCTATTTTTTTGTGACCCTTAATTTTGTTATACAGGAAAATTTTGGGAAAAAATGTCATTAAGTGAAGATATATTTTCAGAGAGCTCAACAAATGGGGAAAGCAATGATGACTTAATTTCTGAGGAAACTATGTCAACTAATCCTCAACGCCAACATCCACTTTACTCTAAACCCTTACCAGTTTCCCATGGTCAAACCGTTGTGGTAACTTTTTTCATTCCTTAATTTATCATTAATGAATATAAATCTATTATTTTTCAAATATTTTTTACACTTTCTCTAAATTAATTTGTATAATTAAAAGCTAATATTTTGTATATTTCATTCTATTAGGTTCAAAGGATCAAAATTACATTATATATATATACACACACACATCATTTTAATTTAATTTTAATTTTACTATGAAGATACAATGTCAACACTAATCAAGACCTCAAACTTGAGATAGAAACTATTAGGGGTGTTCATGGTTCGGATAAAAATCGATCCAAACCGAAAAATTGAACCAAACCGATTAAATAAATCAATTTTATTTGGGTTTGGTTTGGTTTTAGATTTTTAAAAAACTGATAATATTTGATTTGGATATGATTTTATTCGGAAAAAACCAAAGAAATAACCGAACCGAACCGAAAAATTATATACATATATTTTATTATTACCATACATAATATATTATTTTTATAAATAATTTTAAAGATCTTATAGATTTTTTCATCAAAATTTATTTATAATTTACTTATGAAAGCAAAAATGCTCTAGATGAGAACCTTTATCTTATTGATTTCATGTATATGAGTGTCTATGGAAATTCTTTATAGGACTAAAAAAGTTCTTGTCTCTTCTTTTTAGGGAAAAATAGTGCATTTTTTAAGCTTTATTCATAGTAAATTTAGTGATCAAAAGTTCTCTAAAGTCAGTCATTCTAGCTATTTTTCGTTTTGAATGGATTGTCACCTTTTTCACGTTTTGAATGAATTGTTTTATTTTATTTTTGTGTATGGTTAATAACCGAACAAAACCGAACCGAAACTGATAACAACCAAACCGATAAATGTATATCATGTTTGGTTTGGTTTGGTTTTGATAATCTTAAAACCGATTAAGTTGGTTTAAGTTTGATTTTGGTTTTGACCGATCCAAACCAACCCATAAACACTCCTAAAAACTATAATGGTTACTTAATTTTCTTAGGACATATATTATTACATTTTATATTCTTAAGTTTTTATATAATACAAATATTTTAGAAACAATAATGTAAAATTTCCTCACTTTAATATAAAATAATGGGCGTAGGTCAGTCATCCGCGTAGTAGCATGCCAATATTTTTCCGTTGGACCTTCTTCTCATACCGAAGTATGTGTTTCATCTCTAAATTATTGTTAATATTTTTATTTCACCTGTCAATATATATTTTCTCAATATTATTTTGCAAGAAAGTTTTATTATAGTTATATGAAATTTTCTCATTTTTTATATAACTTAATGGGCACAGGTTAGCCATCCGCATGGTAGCATACTAGTATTTTCTATTAGATTATCTTCTCCTACTAGAGTATGTGTCTCATCTCTAAATTATTTTCAATATTTTTTATTTCACTAGTCAATATATATTTTCTTAATTATTTTTGTAAGAAATTTTTACTATAGCAATATAAAATTCTCATTTTAATATAAAATAATAGGTGCAGGTCAACCAACCGCTTGGTAGCATGCCATTATTTTCAATTGGATCATCTTCTCGTACGGGAGTATGTGTTTTATCTCTAAATTATTTTAAATATTTTTTATTTCACTTGTCAATATATATTTTCTTAAATTTTATTTTTCAAGAAAATTTTATTCTAGTGATATGGATTTTTCTCATTTTTGTAAAATAATGGGCGTAGCATCCGCATGGTAGTATACCAATATTTTATGCTGGATCTGTAACTCCTCAAAAATTTCTAAGCTAAGGCCTGAACCATTCTTTAATTGCATGTAAAAATGATATCGGGTGATTCTTAAATTGCTCATATGTGTAAAGGTCATTTCTTTGGTGTTCGAATGGATTTGGATATGACTTAAGGTTACTAGAACCACCTAGCACAAAGTTGAGTTGAAAGCTTCATTATCAATTAAGTTTTGACATAAGATTCTATTTAGGTCAATTTCAAACAATCATATCTCCCAACACATAATGAATTAGGTGGCCCATAACCTATCAAATTGAAGGACTTTGAGTCCTCTTTCCAACGCCACCAAGTTTTCTTTTTTTTTTTGGAGCACGGAGGAAAATGTTGTGGCCATTTTACCAGAGACTGCCATATCAGAGTTTTCTGAGTCTGTGAACTACGGGTCCAATGTATGGGCAGTAGATGGAACTACGACCCGTACTGGCAAGTCGTCAAAAAAGTTCAGAGACTCAATTTTTGGGGTCCCTTTTCTACAGATCCATTTTACGGGCCGTAGATTGGACCCGTAAATGAACTTTTGAGCCTGAAATTTAGTATAAAGTCTACAGATTGGATCTATGGTCCGTAGGAACTTCAACGGGTCGTAGATTGGACCCGTAGGATGAAGTTTAGAGCTAAAAAATTCAATATCAATTCCACGGATGGGATCTACGGTCCGTAGATCAAGCAACGAACCGTAGATGGTCCCGTGGACAATTTTTATTAGCTTTTAAAGAGTAGTTCAGTCTTTTCCCACCCCTTCCAAGCCTAACCCACGACATATTTACACCTAATTAAGGGTGTAAACAGTTTTAAAACATTCTTTTACGTTCTTTAACACTTAGAAGATTCAAAGCAAAGTTCCTAGAGGAGAACAACTAGGGTTTTCAAACATTCTTCAAGATCCTTCGAGTTTCGCCAAGAACTTTGTTCTTCCCAGGTATGTAAGGCTATCATAGTGATGGATTGAGTTCGTCCTCACACCCTACATCTACTCTCTATCAGTAAAGAAAAATCTAGGGTTACATCCTTAGTTTTGATAATTCTTGAGATGAGTTTTGTCGTTGAATTCTGAGTTGCTATTCCTAATTTTTGAGTTGCTACATATTATGCATTGAGATTTTTGAGTTGATTGTTCATATCTAATTTTCAGTATGAACCCTATTATTTGAGTATTCCTTGAGTTATTATTGAGAATATTTTTAATCGAACAATTATCTTAAATTGATTTTTCTAAGAAAGTAAAGAGGAGTTTTGAGGAAAGTTTAAAGAAACATTTTGAGTAAATTTTAAGGGAACTATTGATTTCCAAATTCATCATTTTTACAGTGAGAAAAATAACTTTGATTTTCATAAAGAAGTTAAAGGAGTTACGAGAGATAATTGAGACATTGCCTCTTAAAGAGTATCTTTTGAGTAATTACCTCAAAATAGAGAAAGAGTATTTCTACTTGAGCATGAGTATATATAATTATTGGGAGTAGTATTGAGCACCGATATAGGGATGAGTTTAGACAACTCAAAATCCTCATAAACCATGTAGCCAACATGGGTACATGATCAAACTTTTTAGATGAATCCTTAGTGCCTTCGGGCAGAGCTTAGTGGATCCACTTAGTTGAGGTGTTCTCTACCCCGGCAAGGTATATGACAGTTCTGGCAGCGTGGGCGAAACACTATATCATCACTTAGCTCATAGTGATGGTTGTCAGTTAGAGAATCTCCCAAATAAGAGTAAAGTGTAATTTATTATATTTTTATATACATCCTTGAGTTAGCATCATTTATTTACAAAGCTTTAAATATGTTATCTCTTATTATTGCTTTGCATTGAGTTGAGTTGAGTTGAGGTGAGTATTCTCCTAGCCCTATCAGTTCAGTTATTGTTTTACTCAGCCATTTTACATACTCGTGCATTCAATGTAGCGATGTCGTTCGACCTGCATCTTTTTATGATGCAGATACAGGTGTTCAGGGTCATCAACAGGCGCTTCGTTGATACCATTAGCACTCCAGCTAGCTTTGGTGCACCTCCTTGCTTTCCGGAGGGCTTCACACTTATATTTACTATTTTGTTAAGTTGTCGAGGGTCCTGTCTCAACATCTATCTTAGTTTTAGAGGCTTCATAGATAGTTAGAGTTGAGGAGTCTCTCAGTATTTTTTTTCCTTTTTGTTAAGATGTTTTGAGACTGTTTTGCAAAGTATTATCTATATTGAACTTAAATACTTTTAGACAGTTTGAGTTAAGTATTTGTTGGAGTTTGAATGTTTTAAATTTAATTTCTAAGCTTGTTACCGTTTGAGTAAATCTTTCGCTAAGAAGTCAGCCAAGCCAAGGGGTTCGTTTGGGGACCAGAGATGGTTCTCAAGTGCCGGCCACGTCCAAGGTGTAGGCTCAGGGCGTGACAAACTTGGTATTAGAGCACAGAGTTCAAGAGTCCTAGGGTGTCTATGAAGCCGTGTCTGTAGAGTCCTTCTTATCTGTGTGAAGCGCGCCACATCTATAATTAGGAGGCTACAACATTTAGGAACTTTCACTCTCTTCTTACTCATGTTCGTGCGATAGAGTTCAGCTCTATAAAAATTTCCTCTAACTCATGCTTACGCGTGTCATTTAAGATCATGCCTCCACGAAGAGCTGTTTGAGAACGTCCTGCTAGGAGGAATGTGAATCTTCAAGGTCAAGAAGTTCCCAATGCACCAGAAGTGCAGCCCCTTTAAGGAGATGTCACCAATCCTGAGTTCAGAAATGCTATTCAGATGCTGACTCAGGTTGTGGCAAACCAGGTTGGTCAACAAAGAGTGGGTTGTCAGGATGCGGCTGATACATCCAGAATCCGTGAATTCTTGAGAATGAATCCCCCAGAGTTCATAGGGTCAAATATCATAGATGATCCAGAGAACTTTGTGGAGGAACTTTAGAAAGTGTTTGAGGTTATGCGGGTTGCTGATGCAGAGCGTGTTGAGTTAGCTTCATATCAGTTCAAAGGTGTTGTTAGAATATGGCATGACTAATGGAAGAAGAGCAAGGCAGAGGGGGCACCACCTTTGAGTTGGGCGGTGTTTGAAGATGCTTTCTTGGGGAGCTTATTTCCCCGCGAGCTAAGGGAAGCAAAGGTAAGAGAGTTTCTAAATTTGAAGAAGGAATCTATGAGTGTGCAAGAGTACAACATCAAGTTCACTCAGTTGTCTCGCTATGCTCCGGAGATGGTGGCTGATATGTGGAGTAAGATGAGCTTGTTTGTGTCTGGGCTATCCCGCTTGTCAAGTAAAGAAAGTAAGGCGGCTATGTTGATAGGGGACATGGACATAGCCAGACTCATGATCCATGTGCAACAAGTTGAGGAAGATAAATGGAAAGACAGAGAAGAGTTCCGCAGTAAGAGGGCTAAGACAGCAAGCCAGGAGACTAGCCAGCAAAAGACCGGGAATAGAAATCGATCATCCTTTCAGCAAAGGTCATCTGGACCTGCTCCATTTTCAGCTAGTGCACCTGTACCATCTTCAGCTAGTGCACCTGCACCAAAAAGTAGAAATGATTTTAGGAACCAGAACTCCCAAAATTTCAGAGGTCGACCTACTCAGTCTCAGGGTAGTGTGGTGCAAGGGGCTACTTGGACCCTCACATGTACCAAGTGTGGTAGGAACCACCCAGAAGAGTGTCGTGATGGCTCAAGTGGCTGCTTCAAGTGTGGTCAGATGGGTCACTTTATGAGAGAGTGCCCTAAGAACAAGCAGGGTAATGGGGGCAACAGAGCCCAATCTTCTTCAGTGGCTCCGGCAGATAGAGCTGCTCCGAGAGGAGCTACTTCGGGGGCAGGCGGAGGAGCAAACTGTCCGTATGCTATAACTAGTCGCCAGGATCAGGAGAACTCACCAGATGTTGTCACTGGTATGCTTAAAGTTTTACTTTTGATGTTTATGCCTTAATTGATCCAGGTGCGAGTTTGTCTTTTGCGACTCCTTATGTAGCCATGAAGTTCGGCATTTCTCCCGAACAACTTCTTGAGCCTTTCAGTGTTTCCACACCTGTTGGTGAGTCTATTCTAGCAGAAAGAGTCTACCATGATTGTACCATCTCTGTCTATCACAAGGACACCATGGCTGACTTAGTTGAGCTAGATATGGTGGACTTTGATGTTATTCTAGGTATGGACTGGCTTCATGCTTGTTATGCCTCAGTCTATTGCAGAACTCGAGTAGTCAAGTTTTAGTTTCCCAATGAGTCAGTTTTAGAGTGGAGAAGTAGTTCAGCAGTGCCTAAAGGTCATTTTATTTCATACCTTAAGGCCAGAAAGTTAGTTTCTAAGGGGTGCATTTATCACTTAGTCCTAGTTAATGACTCTAGTGTTGAGACACCGCCTATTTAGTCAGTCCCAGTTGTGAGTGAGTTTCCAGAGGTCTTTCCATATGATCTTCCCGGAATCCCTCCTGAGAGAGAAATAAACTTCGGAATAGATATTCTTCCTGATACTCAACCCATCTCTATTCAGCCATATAGAATGGCTCTAGCTGAGTTAAAAGAGTTAAAAGAGCAGTTGAGAGATCTTCTTTATAAGAGTTTCATCCGACCAAGTGTCTTACCTTGGGGCGCTCCGGTCTTATTCGTGAGAAAGAAAGATGGTTCCCTTAGGATATGTATCGATTACCGCCAGCTGAACAAGGTCACCATAAAGAATAAGTATCCCCTTTTGAGAATTGATGACCTTTTCGACCAACTTCAAGTGCCACTTGTTTCTCTAAGATAGACCTCAGATCTGGCTATCATCAATTGAGAGTAAGAGAAAGTGACATTCGAAGACAGCTTTCAAAACCCGTTACGGTCATTATGAGTTCCTTGTTATGTCCTTTGGTTTGACTAACGCTCTTGCAACATTCATGGATCTTATAAACAGAGTATTTAAGCCATATTTGGATATGTTTGTTATCGTGTTCATTGATGACATACTGATTTATTCGAGGAATGAGGAGGACCATGCTATTTATCTCAGAATAGTCCTCCAAACTCTCAAAGATCGAGAGTTATATGCCAAGTTTTCTAAGTGTGAGTTCTGGCTTGAATCTGTGGAATTGTTAAGCCACATTGTGTCTGGCGAAGGAATTCGAGTTGATACTAGAAGATTGAGGCAGTGCAGAATTGGCCAAGACTCACATCTCCAACTAATATAAGGAGTTTCTTGGGGTTAGGTGGTTAATACAGAAGGTTCGTCAAGGGGTTCTCATCTATTTCGTCCCCATTGACTAAGTTGACTCAGAAAATAGCTAAGTTTCAATGGTCTGAAGCTTGTGAGAAAAGCTTTCAGGAATTGAAAACTCGGTTAACTACAGCTCCAGTGTTGACCCTACCAGAAGGTACATAGGGTTTTATCGTCTATTGTGATGCGTCCAGAGTTGTACATGGTTGTGTATTGATGCAGAATGGTAAGGTTATAGCCTATGCCTCCAGACAACTTACGATTCACGAGAGGAACTACCCGACTCATGATCTCGAGTTGGCAGCAGTGGTTTTTGCTCTCAAAATATGGCGTCATTATCTCTATGGTGTTCATGTGAATGTGTTTACAGACCACAAGAGTCTATAGTATGTTTTCAGTTAGAAGGAGCTCAATCTCAGACAAAGGAGGTGGTTAGAGCTGCTCAAGGATTATGACATGAGTATCCTCTATCACCCAGGTAAGGCTAATGTTGTTGCTGATGCTTTGAGCAGGTTGTCCATGGGGAGTACTGCTCATGTCGAGGAAGGCAAGAAGGAACTAGCTAAGGAAGTTCACAAACTTGCACGGTTGGGTGTTCGATTGTTGGATTCCTGTGAAGGCAGAGTTGTCGTGATGAATGGAGCTGAGTCTTTATTAGTGGCAGAGGTAAAGAAGAAGCAATACAAAGGCCCCATTTTGCTTGAGTTGAAGGAAAATTTGCATAAGCAGAAAGTGATGGCTTTTTCGCAAGGGGGAGATAGTGTGTTGAGATATCAAGGAAGGTTATGTGTTCCAGAGGTGGATGATATCTAAGAGAGGATTATGAAAGAAGCTACAGTTCTAGATATTCGATTCATCCGGGTTCCACAAAGATGTACCATGACTTGAGAGAAGTCTATTGGTGGAGTAGTATGAAGAGGTGTATTGCAGAGTTTGTTGCTAAGTGCCCAAATTTCCAGCAAGTCAAATCTGAGCATCAAAGGCCGTGTGGTGTGGCTTAGAACATACCCCTTTCGGAATGGAAGTGGGAGATGATTAATATGGACTTCATTACAGGTTTATCGTGATCTCGCAGGCAGCATGATTCCATTTGGGTGATTGTGGATCGGATGACCAAATCAGCCCACTTCTTACCAGTAAATTCTACCAATACAGCAAAAGAGTATGCAAACCTGTACATTCGCGAGATAGTTCGATTGTATGGAGTCCCCTTGTCCATCATCTCAGATAGGGGTGCTCTGTTTACCGCGCAGTTTTGGAAGTCATTTCAGAAATATTTGGGTTCGAAGGTGAACCTTAGTACTGCTTTTCATCATCAGACTGATGGTCAAGCAGAGCACACCATTCAGACCTTAGAGGACATGTTGAGAGCTTGTGTTCTCGATTTCAAAGGTAATTGGGATGACCATTTGTCTCTTATCGAGTTCGCATACAATAATAGTTAGGCTTAACCCATCGGTGGCCCCCTAAAGTTGGCACAATGTTTCATTTAGATACCTTAACTGAGCAATGTTCATTTCAGACACCTTAGGTAAGGTTTCGCTGTGTCATTTTGACACTTTTTTAAAAGTCAGCAAAAATATATAGTGTGTGTGTTTTACACTCGCAAATGATGTGTAAAGTAACACATTAAACGAAGACATTTGTCATTTGTGTCAAAAGTAATTTTTAAATAATTAATTTTGAGTAAATATAAAATTTGACCAATCAATTAATGACACATGACCCAAATAATTACAAAATAAAACAAAAGTCTAAAATCAATAAAAAGAACCCACCCATCCCACCTCACTAACTGAGTCGTCTTCTCCAAATACCAGGCGCTTGTCTTCTCCAAATACCCCTAATTCTTTTACAGCAACCCACCCCAAACCCCCAAATCTCCCCTCCTGATTTGTGCTGCGTAATAGCTCCCCCCAACCCAAAATCCCCTCCCATCCCCCTCCCCCCAACCCCCAACAACAAAATGCCTTTTGCACGAAAATCGGATGCCCCTATTGCCTTCTCTTTTTGCAGGTTTCTGCATCTATGATTTTTTATTTTTTTTGGGAGCTTAATGAATAGTTTGACCACGAATGGAAGGTTTATGTTAGTTAAAAGAATTTTTTTAGTTTAGTTTAAAGAAATTTACTCTGTTATTTTGTTGAAACCTTCATTTATAATGGATGAAATTTAACTTGGGCAAAATAGTGGCTAAAAATGGAAAAGAAAGAAGGAAAAAATTAATTAAAAAATCATTTCACGCGCCAATCAATGAGTGTAATACACTCACCATGCCATGTAAACAAAAAGTGTCAAAATGACATAGCAGGACTCTACATGGAGTGTCTAAAATGAACATCGCTCAGTTGAGGTGTCTAAGTGAAATACGGTGCCAACTTTAGGGGGCCACCGATGGGTTTAGCCTAACAGTTACCATTCTAGCATTCAGATGCTCCATATGAGGCTCTATATGGGCGAAGGTTTAGATCTCCCATTAGCTGGTTTGAGATTGGTGAAGCTGGGTTGATAGGACCAGATTTGGTTCATCAAGCCATGGAGAAGGTGAAGACTATTAAGGAAAGGTTGAAAACAACGCAAAGTCGTCAGAAATCCTATACAGATGTGAGAAGGAGAGACTTGGAGTTTGAGGTTAATGATTGGGTCTATTTGAAGGTTTCACCAATGAAGGGTGTTATGAGATTTGGTAAGAAGGGAAAACTCAGTCCCCGATATATTGGTCCTTACAGGATATCCAAGAGAGTTGGCAATGTAGCTTATGAGTTGGAGCTACCGTCAGAATTAGCAGCAGTCCATCCGGTATTTCATATCTCTGTGCTAAAGAAGTGTTTGGGTGATCCTTCACTTATTGTGCCTAACGAGGGTATTGGTATCATGGACAGCCTATCTTATGAGGAAACTCCCGTTCAGATTCTTGATCGTCAGGTTTGCAAGTTGAGAACCAAAGAGGTTGCATCAATTAAAGTCTTATGGAGAAATCAGTTTGTTGAGGAGGCTACATGGGAATCCAAGGAAGATATGAAGAAGAGATACCCTCATCTCTTTACCTCCAATTTAGTTCCAATCCAAGGTATTAACTCTTCCTAAAGTGCTCATTAATTCTGTCCCTCCTTCACTATTTTAAGTTCATGAGTATCATGTGTATTTTGAACTAAATTGGGCTGTTAAACATTTCTCTACCCTCTTCATTCTAAGTTCATCAATCATTCGAGGACGAATGGTTTCAATGGGGAGATATTGTAACACCTCGAAAATTTCTAAGCTAAGGCCCGAACCATTCTTTAATTGCATGTAAAAATTATATCGAGTGATTCTTAAATTGCTCATATGTGTAAAGGTCATTTCTTTGGTGTTCGAATGGATTTGGATATGACTTAAGGTCACTAGAACCCCTAGCACAAAGTTGAGTTGAAAGCTTCATTATCGATTAAGTTTTGACATAAGATTCTATTTATGTCAACTTCAAACAATCATATCTCCCAGTACATAATGAATTAGGTGGCCCATGACCTATCAAATTGAAGTTCTTTGAGGGCTTTTTCCAACGCCACCAAGTTTGCTTTTTTTCGAGCTTGGAGTAAAACGGTATGTCCATTTTACGAGAGACTTCCATATCAGAGTTTTCTGAGTCTATGAACTACAGGTCCAATGTACGGGCCGTAGATAGAACTACGACCCGTACTGGAAAGTCATCAAAAAAGTTCAGAGACTCAATTTTTGGGGTCCCTTTTCTACCAACCCATTCAACGGGCCGTAGGAACTTCTATGGGACGTAGATTGGACCCGTAAATGAACTTTTGAGCCTAAAATTGAGTATTAAGTCTACGGATTGGATCTACGGTCCGTAGGAACTTCAACGGGTCGTAGATTGGACCCATAGGATGAAGTTTTGAGCTGGAAAATTCAATATCAATTCCACGGATGGGATCTACGGTCCGTAGAGCAAACCATGAACCGTAGATGGTCCCGTTGACAGTTTTTATCAGCTTTTAAAGAGGGGTAGTTCAGTCTTTTCCCACCCCTTCTAAGCCTAACCCACGACGTTTTTACACCTAATTAAGAGTCTAAACAGTGTTAAAACATTCTTTTACGTTCTTTAACACTTAGAAGATTCAGAGCAAAGTTCCTAGAGGAGAACAACTAGGGTTTTCAAACATTCTTCAAGATCCTTCAAGTTTCGCCAAGAACTTTGTTCTTCCCAAGTATGTAAGGCTATCATAGTGATGGATTGAGTTCGTCCTCGCGCCCTACATCTACTCTCTATCAATAAAGAAAAATTTAGGGTTACATCCTTAGTTTTGATAATTCTTGAGATGAGTTTTGTCTCTGAATTCTGAGTTGCTATTCCTAATTTTTGAGTTGCCACATATTATCATTGAGATTTTTGAGTTGATTGTTCATGTCTAATTTTCAGCATGAACCCTATTATTTGAGTATTCCTTGAGTTATTATTGAGAATCTTTTTAACCGAACAATTATCTTAAATTGATTTTTTTGAGAAAGTAAAGAGGAGTTTTGAAGAAAGTTTAAAGAAACATTTTGAGTAAATTTTAAGGGAACTATTGATTTCCAAATTCATTATTTTTACAGTGAGACAAAGAACTTTGATTTTCATAAAGAAGTTAAAGGAGTTTCGAGAGATAATTGAGGCATTGCCTTTTAAAGAGTATCTTTTGAGTAATTACCTCAAAATAGAGAAAGAGTATTTCTACTTGAGCATGAGTATATATAATTATTGGGACTAGTATTGAGCACCGATATGGGGATGAGTTCAGACAACTCAAAATCCTCATAAACCATGTAGCCAACATGGGTACATGATCATACTTTTTAGATGAATCCTTAGTGCCTTCGGGCAGAGCTTAGTGGATCTACATAGTTGAGGTATTCTATAACCCGACAAGGTATATGACAGTTCTGGCAGCGTTGGCGAGACGTTGTATCATCACTTAGCTCATAGTGATGGTTGTCGGTTTGAGAATCTCCTAAATAAGAGTAAAGCGTAATTTATTATATTTTTATATACATCCTTGAGTAAGCATCGTTTATTTACAAAGCTTTAAATATGTTATCTCTTATTATTGCTTTGCATTAAGTTGAGTTGAGTTGAGGTGAGTATTCTCCTAGCCCTATCAATTCAGTTATTGTTTTACTCAGCCATTTTGCATACTCGTGCATTCAATGTAGTGATGTCGTTCGATCCGCATCTTTTTATGATGCAGATACAGGTGTTCATGGTCATCAACAGGCACTTCGTTAATACCATTTGCACTCTAGCTAGCTTTGGTGAGCCTCCTTGCTTGCCGGAGGGCTTCACACTTTTATTTACTGTTTTGTTAAGTTGTCGAGGGTCCTGTCTTGAAATCTATCTTAGTTTTAGAGGCTTCATAGATAGTTAGAGTTGATGAGTCTTTCAGTATTTTTTTCCCTTTTGTTAAGATGTTTTGAGACTGTTTTGCAAAGTATTATCATTATTGAACTTAAGTATTTTCAGACAGTTTGAGTTAAGTATTTGTTGGAGTTTGTATGTTTTAAATTTAATTTCTAAGGTTGTTACCGTTTGAGTAAATCTTCCGCTAAGTAGCCAGCCAGGCCAAGGGGATCTCTTGGGGACCAGAGATGGTTCTCGAATGCCAGCCACATCTCGGGTGTAGGCTCGGGGCATGACAGGATAATCTTTTCCTACTGGATTATGTGTCTCATCTCTAAATTATTTTCAGTGTTTTTTATTTCACTTGTCAATATATATTTTCTTAAATTTTATTTTTCATGAAAATTTTATTCTGGTTATACGAAATTTACTCATTTGATATAAAATAATGGGCGCATGTCAATCATCCACGTGGTAGCATGTCAATATTTTCGATTGGACCATTTTCTCGTACTGTAGTATATGTTTCATCTCAAAATTATTGCTAATATTTTTATTCACTTGTCAATTGTATTTTCTTAAATTTTATTTTGCAGGAAATTTTTATTATAATTATATGATATTTTCTCATTTAATATAAATTAATGGGCATAGGGTCACGACCCGATTCCTCAGGTCATGATGGCACCTACTACAACCCACCAGTAGGTTAGCCTAACCCATAGCTCAGAACCAAAAGCAACGGGCTATCAAGCGGAAGAGGAACCAATGAAGTAACAAATGATAATAAAGAGAAGAAAGAGGAATCAACATAGGTATATCCAAGGAACCGTCCCCAAGACCTGACATCAGTCAGTAATCGAGCATCTAAAAAAACAAGAGTACAAAACTTTTGCAAATACAAATATAGATACAGATATTCTTCGAAAGCAAGTAAAGACTAGTCCTAGCCAAAGTAGATGGAAATCGGCAACTCCGGACGCCAGGAGCTCACCAAATCTCTGAATCCACGCTGCTCCGCACCAAGTCCAAATCACCAGCGATAACCTGCACTATGATATGCATGATGCAGAAATGTAGTATGAGTACCAAACGAATGGTACTCAGTAGGCATAGGACGATTGAGCTCCACAGATAAAGAAAGTGTAAATGACATAGAAACAAGGTAAGTACAACACAAGTAACTAAACAGGAGCTAACACAAGGTAAAGCAGGAAATAAGAGTAAAGAGCTAGGATACGCGAAGAAAGGAAACAGAGTCAAAGAACGCACCTGCAAACGCAAGCCACAACCTAATTACAATGAGAGAGCACTATAGGAGTCAACTAATCAAGAATGAAATACTGACTACCACCGCTAATCACCTAGGAACTAATTCAACTGAACGTAGCAGGAAGTACCAACAACAAATCAAGACTAAGACACCCTGTAGACCAACTATAGATACAACATAAGATAAAAACAAGTATAATCAAATAATAACTGACCGGATGCCCATACCTCCGAAAAGTACAAAAAATAACAAACATATCCCCCGCCCCCATAAACCGGGGGACCAAACAGCAAACAAGTATACTGGTGATAGGCGATGCTAATGAATGCAAGTTTGTAGTAAAAACCAGTAACATCATTGTTGGCTCTCAAATATCATCAACAACCAAGTGTATAGACCCACCCTGGCCCCACGCTTGATAGATGGAACGCATGTAGCTCCCTCATCCAGATCAATGGTGCACCGGACAGAGGGGCCCATAGGGGACGCGGGAAGTCAGGATACACTGCCTGGGCCCGAACCAGGTCTTATACATAACATATAGCATCCCTATAGTGGTACCGGAGAGTGGGTGGCGACGCCGATGTAGAAAAGGGCAACGCCACGCCAGATAGTCAAGTACAAACTAAAGGCATCCCAGATGCAGCCTATGTAGAAAAGGATGACACCGCTCCGAATGTCAATAAAAACGGAATGCATCCTCGATGCCTATGATACTTCCTGTATAAAAGGAGTACGTCCTCGACGCCTCATGAGTTTCAAAATCAGTTTATCAAAGTAGTCCAGGTGGTACGATTCCCGTTAAAAACCAATTTTAGAAAATAGTAAAAGTGTGAGAATGTCCACTCAAAACAGTAGTAAAAATCTAATGAAAGGAACGGGATCGTACCACAAACAAGTGAAAATGCTCAATCAATGCAAGCATGCCATCACCAGGATCCAAATAAGGTACACACAAACAAAAATATAATACCAAATTATGCCACACTACCAAGGCAAGGGAAACTAACCTAGGATCCAATCGCTCCTCGAATACGGCCTCGGGGCCAACAATAGACAATAGACAATAGGGCATCACAAGCCTACCGCTAATCAGAAAGCATAGTAATCGGGAGATGGCTCAAAATCAAATAGGGGAGAAATATCTCTAGGATCGATGCCTTACCCAAAATTATGCCATCTCAGCTCCCAATGAGCACAACTAAGCCAAACCTATGGCTACGACGAGCCTCTGAGGTTTCAGGCACTAGCACAAGGTACACCATCCATAATAAGCCCTACCGGAAGCTACGCCTAGCTATAAGGACAGTACATCACATGATAAACCATCTAAGGTGCAAACCTAGTCTAAGGCCACCAATACCAATCTTAAATAAGGATAATAACGCTAAGTCAATACCACAACCAAGGCCCATAGCCTAATCTAAGGATTTCATGAGACTACTCTAGCCTAAGGGTCAGCTGGGAACCAAGAAGTGAACTGGGAGGAGGAAAAACCTATACTCAGCAAGTACCAACCTAAATCACATGCAATTCATACTAAACCATATCTAATAAAACCCAGTCAAAGTGGGAGACCATAGCCTACCTCGAAGCCGATCACGAGCGCTTCGAATCCACCCAATTGAAGCTCCACTTTTATGAATCACCTCCAATCGCTGTCATGCTTTCAAAATATTGATCACAACGTCATTATGGACGTTTTGACACTAAAATCGCAATAATCAGAGACAGACCCCAAAATTGGGTCTAAAACGAGATTGTGGGACCCGCACCAAAAATCTCAAAATTGACTCCGTAAAATGGTACATTTGAGCTTACGAAACTTGTGCCCCAAAATGGGGCACAATTCGATGCTCGGTAATGAAGAAATCAGCCCATGCAATATTATTCACCAATAAAGCTAATTAAAATAACAAGGGCAGCAGCTTCAACGCAGAAATTACCTCAAACGGAGAGTATCCAACAGTTCCCGATCACTTCAATACGTAGCCACGAACATCCTGAACACGCTGGACTTCGAATCACCCAAAATGGAGCTAAAATGAGCAAGATGCCACCAAATCAATATAGCCAAAATCTAGAACTCGAAAAGAGCTACAACAGTCTGGTCTATCATGATTTCACCTCGATTTACGTGCACCTGACAACTTCCTATCATTCTACAGCGAAGCCACCATCAAAACAAAGCTTCCACACTTTGAATCACCTCTTTGGCCAAGAAATGAGAGAGATATGGGGTTTTGAAATTTCCAAAATGAGCTGCTATTTTTGCTATATAAATAGTAGAAATCTGGTCGCTAAAGGGCTGTTTCTGGTCGCTAAAAGTCCCATTGCTGGTCGCTAAAAGTCTGCACCAGAGATAACACTTTTGCTATTTTTCAAAGTCTCCGAACGAACCTTCGAAATTCGTTCGGAACCCAATGAAAATAAACCAGATATGCTACCCCACTAAATTTGACATTCCAGACTCAATGACACAATCAAAATTTCCTTACGAGGCCATCTCAATGAAAAGTGGGTCCCACACCCATGTGTCATTTTAAGTCAAAATCCACAAGGGAGCTCGGAATGAGCCCGAAAGCCTCGGGAAGCGCACAAAAGGTGGTTCCAAACCAAACTCAACATTCCAGAGCTAACCGTGCTGACGAAATTTCAATCTGAGCACGTTTACCAAGAATGTTGACCGAAGTCAAACTTAGGCCAAAGCTTAAAAGCTAAAACACCTAATGGCTCAAACTCGCACCGAAAGCCTCGGGACTCGAGCCAAACAGACCACTAGCCTAAAATGTTTATTCTAGAGCTGATGGGATCGTCAAAATTCCATTCTGAGGTTGTTTTCCTAGAGTTTTGACCGAAGTCAACCATTCAAACTCCAAGAGCTCCAAAACACAAAAACTGGCATAATACCCAAATGAACGACCAGGCAACCGAATAGTCAGTGCCAGCAAGTCATAAACGACTTGGGGTCGCTACAGAAAAGCTCTAAATACTGAAAAGATCGAAAAACGGAGAAAATGACCGGAGGGTCAGTAAAACATCCACTATTAAAAGGACTTTCGTCCGCGAAAGTAGAAGGATAGTTACAGCCTGAAGGCATGAAAAGACGAGGGTACCTGGCCTGCACACTTCGCCAGACCCTCGGACACCCTCTCGGGTCGAACAACGCCATCACAGAACTCAGACTGAGAGGAAAATCCTTAAATTCACTTTAAACTCCAAAAGCTTATCAAATTCCTTTTTGGGCTCCAGCTCTCGCTCAATTAACTCGATTTTGATCCAAAATACCATGTTCATCTGAGGAAAGCTAAAAACCACACTGAAACCACTGAAATGAGAACCACAGGATCATGGCAGATGCAACTCAACTCATAATTCAAAATACTTGCCTTATGCTCCAAATCCATCTTCTTTCGGCCACCAAGAACGTTCTGCCGGTCCTTGGCCATCCTGAATACCTCCAACACTATCTGAAACTTGCTTACAGAACCATACAATACAAACCTCAAAGGAGTCACATACTTCAACTGAACATCTAGGGATGACATCAAACCAAGCAAGGAAAACAACCTGGGGCAAAGCCCAAAATTCTAATCTCCACTTTAAAAACCAACAATCCCAGCTGAAACTCACCTGCTGAAACTGAACACTCCACTCCAAGGGATGATTATCCTGTGAATGACAAGGCTGCACTGAGCCCAGCTCTAGTGACTTACTCTTACCATAGGAACTTCCGAAACGCCGACACCATATGCCCACAGCTACTCAACGAGCGCAAATCTGATCTAGCCATCCTAGTCCAAGGGAAACCAAGCCGGTAGGCAACAAATAAACATAGTCAACCAATTGATAATGGTCCAAGGGCACCAACCCCCATCAACGAACACCGCAAGTCACCCAATATGCTAAAAGCAACCGGTAAGGGGACAAAAAGGAAAGCTAACTAGCCCGGCCAAAAACTCGTAACATAACCACCAAGGCAGAGGCACGGGGAGTTACTCAACCACTACTATCAGATATAGGAATCCGACCTAATTGATCCACTACTTAAAGATATTAACTACGGAGCTAAAATGCATACACAATCCCAAATAAGGTGGCCACAATAGTCAAGAGATGAATAGAAAGTCAACTAAGCAGGTATGGGTATGAAAACCCCCAAAACCACACAATATGAGCAATGCAGAACAAAACAAGAAAATCGAGCAAATAAAATCGATACCTGGATCCTCAGCCTCTGGCTGACCTGTAGAAGTATGGAACGGATCGCGACTGACCTCAAACTGAGCACCCCCACTACCACCTACTACCCTCAAGGCACTATCGCCGACTCAATGTGTTGTAGTCCCATGAAACTGTCTCGGCTGAACCAACCGCACCATGGTCCCACACCGGGTATAAAATCTTGACTAGTGGCCAAGCTTCCCACAGATGCGACAAGGTCCAACTGCTCTAGTCTGGGGAGTAGGAGAAGTAAGCGATGTCTAAAAGATCATCTGTTGCTTGGGGCACTCCCTGTACCAATGATCAAACTTCCCACAATCATAGCAATCTCTATAGTCTGAAGCCCGGCGTGAAGAACGTGACGAACTCCTTTGGCGGCCCCTAACAAACTGTGAACCATCTCCAACCCTCTGGGAACCACCCCTGGCTGACTGTACCAAGGTCCTGCGACACTCTCTAACAAAGTGACCTACCTCACCACACTCATAGCCACCATCACCAATATCAACCCGCTGAAAGGACCCAACTAGAATAGGACAAGCTCCAACACCTGAAGGCCCAATGTGCTCACCCCAAGAAGTCTTACCTGAACTCTATCTACTGTAAACTCCATGACCTGCCTCAGAATCTCCTGGAACCTGAGGTGCTACCACCGTAGGCCTGATGGGTCGAGAAGGAAGATGACCCTCACTGAACTGATATTCACCTCGAAGTGGGATGCTGTCACCACTGTGCTGATGGCGAGGCCTCTTACCACTATCTCTATAAGCCTCAAGGCATGCTTGCTCCATGGCCTTCGCATGACAAACAACCTGGGGAAAGGTAGACCCAGCCTCTATCAAGTGCCCCGACGCCAGACGGAGTGGCAAAGACAAATTCCTGACTCATATCCCGATCAGTAGGGGATGACGTGGGGTTATGCCCATCCCACTCAAGAAATTCCGTGACATACTTCGATACTGATGAACCTTTCTGGGGAACCATCAACCCATCTCTGACCTGAGAACCATCTGCCAAAACTCTGGTAGAACCTGCTGATGCTCCAACCGCGTCCACCGAGAATCTCATGCTATCTATCTAAGAGAGAGTAGATTCCAAAGGATCAATTTTAGAGGTTATTCAAAGAATGGACACACGATAAGGAGTCAATACCAAATTTCCTAAATATGCCCCATAGCCTCCCGAAGATAGGATACGGACATCTCCACACCGATCCACAGGACTCTACTAGGCATTGCCCGCATACCAACGATGCCGGTCAACCTAGAGCTATGATACCAACTTGTCACGACTCGATTCCTAAGGTCATGATGGCACCTACTACAACCCACCAGTAAGTAAGCCTAACCCATAGCCCGGAACCAGAAGCAACGGGCTATCAAGCGGAAGAGGAACCAATGAAGTAACAAATGATAATAAAGAGAAAAAAGAGGAATTAACATAGGTATATCCAAGGAACCGTCCCCAAGACCTGGCATCAGTCAGTAATTGAGCATCTAAACAAAATAAGAGTACAAAGCTTTTACAAATACAAATATAGATACAGACAGTCTTCGAAAGCAAGTAAAGACTAGTCCTAGCCAAAGTATATGGAAATCAACAACTCCGGACGCCAGGAGCTCACCAAATCTTCAAATCCACGCTGCTCCGCACCAAGTCCAAATCACCGGCGATAACCCATACTATGATCTGCATGGTGCATAAGTGTAGTATGAGTACCAAAAGAATGGTACTAAGTAGGCATAGGCTGACTGAGCTCCATAGATAAAGAAATTATAAATGACATAGAAACAAGGTAAGTACAACACAAATAACTAAACAGGAGTTAACACAAGGTATAGCAAGAAATAAGAGTAAAGAGCTAGGATACGCGAAGAAAGGAAATAGAGTCAAAGAACGCACCTATAAACACAAGCCAGAACCTAATTACAATGAGAGCGCACTATAGGAGTCAACTAATCAAGAACGAAATACTGACTACCACCACTAATCACCTAGGAACTAATCCAACTGAACGTAGCAGGAAGTACCAATAACAAATTCAGACTAAGACACCCTGTAGACCAACTACAAATACAACACAAGATAAATACAAGTATAATCAAATAATAACCGACCGGACGCCCATACCCCTGGAAGGTACAAACAATAACAAACATACCCCCGGCCCCCATAAATCGGGGTACCAAACAGTAAACAAGTTTACTGGTGAAAGGCGATGCTAATGAATGCAAGTTTGTAGTAAAAACCAATAACATCATCGGTGGCTCTTAGAGATCATTAACAACCAAATGTATAGACCCACCCCGGCCCTCGGCCTGCCAGGTGGGACCCATGTAGCTCCCTCATCCAGTTCAATGGTGCACCATCCAGAGGGGCCTATAGGGGACGCGGAAGGTCCAGATACACTACCTTGGCCTGAACCAGGTCTTATACATAACATATAGCATCCTCGTAGTGGTACCGGAGAGTGAGTGGCCAAGCCGATGTAGAAAAGGGCGACACCGCACCGGATAGTCAAGTACAGGCTAAAGGCATCCCAGATGCAGCCAATGTAGAAAAAGGGCAACGCCGTGCCGGATATCAATAAAAACTAAGTGCATCCTCGATGCCTCTGATACTGCCAGTATAAAAGGAGTACATCCTCGACGCCTCATGAGTTTCAAAATTAGTTTATCAATGTAGTCCAGGTGGTACGACTCCCGTTAAAAACCAGTTTTAGAAAATATTAAAAGTGTGAGAATATCCGCTCAAAATAGTAGTAAAAATCTAATGAAAGTCACGGGATCGTACCACAAATAAGTGAAAATGCTCAATCAATGCAAGCGTGCCATCACCAATATCCAAACAAGGTACACACAAATAGAAATGTAATACCAAATCATGCAACACTACCAAGGCAAGGGAAACTAACCTGGGATCCAATCGCTCCTCGAATACGGCCTCAGGCGCAACAATAGACAATAGACAATAAGGCATCACAAGCCTACCGCTAATTAGAAAGCGCAGTAATCGAGAGATGGCTAAAAGTCAAATAGGGGAAAAATATCCCTAGGATCGATGCCTTACCCCCAAATTATGCCATCTCATCTCCCAACGAGCACAACTAAGCCAAACCTATGGCTACCACGAGCCTCTAAGGTCTCAAGCACTAGCACAAGGTACACCATCCATAATAAGCCCTACCGGAAGCTATGCCTAGCTATAAGGGCGGTACATCACATGATAAACCATCTAAGGTGCAAACTTAGGCTAAGGCCATCAATACCAATTTTAAGTAAGGATAATAACGCTAAGTCAATACCACAACCAAGGCCCATAGCCTGATCTAAGGATTTCACGATACTACTCTAGCCTAAGGCTCAACCGGAACCATGAAGTGAACTGGGTGGAGGAAAAACCTATACTCGGCAAGTACCAACCTAAATCACATGTACTTCATACTAAACCGTATCTAATAAAGCCCAGTCAAAGTGAGAGACCATAGCCTACCTCAAAGCCGATCACGCGCGCTCTGAATCCATCCAATTGAAGCTTCGCCTTTATGAATCACCTCCAATCGATGCCACACTATCAAAATATTGATCACAACGTCATTACGGACGTTTTGACACTAAAATTGTATTAATCGGAGATGGACCCAAAATTGGGTCTAAAATGAGACTGTGGGACCTGCATCGGGAATCCCAAAATCCACTCCGTGAAAAGTTAAATTTGAGCTTACTGAACTTGTGTCCCAAAATAGGGCACAATTCGATGCTCGGAAATGAAGAAATCAGCCCATGCAATATTATTCACCAATAAAGCTAATTAAAATAACAAGGGCAACAGCTTCAATGCAGTTATTACCTCAAACAGAGAGTAAACAACAGTTCTCGATCACTCCAATACGTAGCCACGAACTTCCCAAACACACTGGACTTCACATCACCCAAAACGGAGCTAACGTGAGCAAGATATCACCAAATCAATATAGCCAAAATCTAGAACTCGAAAAGAGCTACAACAGTCTGGCCTATCGCAATTTTAGCTCGATTGACATGCGCCCGACAACTTTCGATTACTCTACAGCGAAGCCACCATCAAAGCGAAGCTTTCACACTTTGAATCACCTCATTTGGCCAAGAAATGAGAGAGATATGGGGTTTTGAAATTTTCATAATGAGCTGATATTTCTACTATATAGATAGCAGAAATCTAGTCGCTAAAGGGCTGTTTCTGGTTGCTAAAAGTCCTATTTCTGGTCGCTAAAAGTCTGCACCAGATATCAGCATTTTTGCTATTTTTTAAAATCTCCGAACGGACCCTCGAAATTCGTTCGGAACCCGATGAAAATAAACCAGAGATGCTACCGCACTAAATTCGACATTCCAGACTCAGTGATGCAGTCAAAATCTCCATATGAGATCATCTCGATGAAAAGTGGGTCCCACACCCATGCGCTATTTATAGTCAATATCCACAAGGGAGCTCGGAATGAGCCGGGAAGCCTCGGGAAGCGCACAAAAGGTTGTTCCATACAAAACTCGACATTTCAAAGCTAATCGCACTGACAAAATTTCAATCTGAGCACGTTTACCAAGAATGTTGACCGAAGTCAAACTTAGGTCAAAGCTTAAAGGCTAAAATGCCTAACGGATCAAACTCGCACCGAAAGCCTCGGGACTCGAGCAGCACCTGCCACTAGCTTAAAATGATCATTCCGGAGCTGATGAGACCGTCAGAATTTCATTCTGAGGCCGTTTTCCTGGAGTTTTGACCGAAGTCAACTGTTTAAACTCCTAGAGCTCCAAAACACAGAAACTGGCATAAAACCCAAACGAATGACCAGGCAACCGAATAGTCAGTGCCAGCAAGTCATAAATGACTTTGGGTCGCTACAGAAAAGCTCTAAATGCTGAAAAGATCGAAAAATGGGGAAAATGACCTGGTGGGTCATTACAATAGGTCAGTCATCTGCATGGTAGCATACCAATATTTTCTACTGAATCATCTTCTCTTGTTAGAGTATGTGTTGCACTAAATTATTTTCAATGTTTTTTATTTCACTTGCAAATATATATTTTCTTAAATTTTATTTTGCTAGAAATTTATATTATAGTAATATGAAATTTCCTCATTTTAATATAAAATAATGGGCGCAAGTCAACCATCCGCGTGGTAACATGCTAATATTTTCTGTTGGATCATCTTCTCACGCTAGAGTATGTGTTTCATCTCTAAATTATTTTTAATATTTTTAATTCACATGTCAATATATATTTTCTTAAATTTTATTTTTCAAGAAATTTTATTCTGGTAATATGAAATTTTCCCATTTTGATATAAAATAATAGGTGCAAGTCAGTCATCCACGAGGTAACATGCCAATATTTTCAGCTGGATCATCTTATCGTACTGGAGTATGTGCTTCATCTCAAAATTATTTTCAATATTTTTTATTTCACTTGTCATTTTTTGTTTTCTTAAATTTTATTTTGCAAGAAACTTTTACTATAGTAATTAAGTTATAATACTTACTAGTAATATGTCATATGTTTTTATGAATAAATACAGAACGAGGTTGCACAAGATTCTCCATCAGTTGGCAGGTAGTATTCTTTAAAAACTAATATATAAAAAGTGTTTATTTAGCTATTATTTAAATAGTTTTCAAATATAAAGTAACCTCAAATCAATGTAGATTGTTGCATAAATTAGATAATTCTTTTTGAATAACCCTCTTTAAAAGACAATTCAAAGTTATAAATTGTGGTTAATATTTGTTATAGAGTAATTAGACAAGTCCATACACAGGTCTCTTAGAATAAAAAAATTTCACTAGTTATCCTTTTTAATTTTAAGACATCTATTTAGTAAACAATATTTTTTTCTTTTATTTTTGTTGTTGCAATTTATGGTCTAAATTATTTTTTGTTCAAACTAAAAGCTTATTTGAAAATGCTAGACCACAACTAAAATTTTAGATGCTAGATAATAATCGAACATTTTATCAGTTTCAAAAAATTTATTTGTATAAATTTAAAAAATAACACTAACAACATTTTAATGATGCTATAAAAATGAACATTTGTTGAAGGGAAAAGGGTCCAAAAAATATACCAACTTTGACCGAAATTGTTGTAACATCCCAAACTTTGGGAAGGACCTATTACCCCCCTCCCCCCGCACTATTAAATAGTGTATTTTAAATAAATATATGCGCCCAGCTGGACAAGTACGTGAATACACGAGGCACAGGCGCGTAGGGCACGAAATTAAAATTTATGAGCCTATCATTAACTGACACTTATCAATACAGTCATTAATCTATACCCATTTCTTTTTGCCTCTTTATAATTATAATTTATAATTCCTTTTACCCACTTCCTCTTTGACTCAAACACAAATTTGGAAGATCACCATTGTAGGCCTTAAGAGATAAGCTTTAGCTTAAACGAATTATTCTCTTTAATTTCTTATTGTCTTGTTTGTTCGATTGTTAATTAGGGCTTCTAATTTCTTCTCTCCGATTTCTAATTTTTCTTGTTAGGGTTATCTATGGAAGATGTAAAATTGAATTTGAGTAGCATTTTTTTGATAAAGATGATCCAAAATTGAATGAAGAAGTGCGATGCTTTCACTGTTTGTTGCTCCCTTTGAAAACTTCTTGGTCTGATAATAATCCGGGTAGAAAATTTTGGTCTTGCCCATACTATGGATCAGAAAAGTGTAAATATTTTTGTTGGAGGGATGATATGGTTAATGAACGATCTAAGTTCATCATTCATAAGTTGGTTAAGAAAATGAAGGACATGAATGAACTATTAGTTGCAAATGTATAGAAAATGAAGGAGATGGAAGAAATCAATGGCTATAATGATAGAGAAATTACAGATATGGAAGCTCAATTTGTCTTTACCCAGTTGGAAAAACAATGTAGTGTGAAGGATATGGAAGGAGTGTTTTCGGACTATGAAGAGGTAGAGAAACTGATTGACGTGAAGAAGAAAGGGAATAGCTACTGTAACCTCAATATAATTTTCATGTTGTGTCTCTTGATCATGTATGTTGCTGTTTGGATCAAAATAGGTAGTTGATGTTGTTGTTTGGATCATAATAGGTAGTTGAAGCATCTTTATCATGTTTGTTGCTGTTTGGATCAAAATAGGTAGTTGATGTTGTTGTTTGGATCATAATAGATAGTTGAAGCATTTCCTTAGGTTATCGTAGGTTGTTGTTTGATTAAGTAGTTGAAGTATTTCCTTTGGTTGATGTAAGTTTGAAAGTATTTCAATGGAGTTGGTTTTGTGTTGGATGCAATATCCTTGTTCCTTATGTATGTTGCTACTTTGAAAGTGTTTATGTTTAATGTAAAATGCATATACAAAGTACTATAGAAAGTGTAAACACAAATTTTTTTTACTGTTAGTACAATTGATTAACACAAGCTGTTAGCACAAATGGTTAATACAAAATCAGTGTATGTATAATAATAGCAAATGTAACATACATTAGTTGGTTCATACAAAATCCGTGTATCAAGTTAACATAGATGTTCAACTGGACCATCACAACTTCAAAACATACAAACATAACAATGTTACATCATCTTTGATCTCAAAAAACTATCAATATCTTAACACTACTTTCATTGTTCCTTGGATTGCGAAGAAGACTTTTTCTGTCTTTTGTTCACTCTCATTTCATCCCTCATCACTTCAAGTTGATTTGATGTCATTGCTTTTTTTCCCTTCCATCTTATACCACTTCTTGGTTTGAAACCTAGCTCCCCAGTAACATCAGCAGACCTGATAGGCTGTCCAAAACCAGTATGTAGTATCCTATTACTTGGGAGTCCTGGCTGTAATATGTAGGAACAAAGTTAAGACATAACTATTAAAGTTAATACAAAGTTAACAGAGGTTTTAGGACTTACATTGTATGTTCTAAAGCCATTTTCAGCTATAAAAGCTTCCATTCCAACTGTTCTGGACCTTTTAGTAGGTACTGCATTAGATTGAGAATGAACAGGTGGATTTGGAGGAGCATTTGTAGTGTAACTTGTTGGATTTTCAAACCACTCATTCAAAGATGTCCACCTTGGCACTCATATACCACTTAGAGGTATTTTCAAACCCCTGCCCCTTCCTAGTGCTTGAACAGTTGCATCACTCCTTCCCCTACCTCTTCCTCTTACACCCCTTCCATTACCTATGTCTCTTCCCCTTGCAGGTGTTGTATCAGGCATTCCAATGCCTATGCCTCTTCCTCTTGCTTGTGTTGTATCAGCCATTCCAATGCTTATGCCTTTTCCTCTTGCTTGTGTTGTATCAGCCCTTCCAGAGCCTATGCCTCTTCCTCTTGCTTGTGCTGTATCAGCCATTCCAAGGCCTATGCCTCTTCCTCTTGCTTGTGTTGTATTAGCCATTCCAAGGCCTATGCCTCTTCCTCTTGCTTGTGTTGTATCAGCCCTTCCAGAGCCTATGCCTTTTCCTCTTCCATGTATTGTAGCAGCAGTGTCTCTTTCTAATGCTGCAACATGTTTGAAAATTAATTTATAAAAAAAATTTGAAAATGAATTGATTCAAGAGTCATACCTCTGCCTACAATTGATGCTGCAATAGGTTCATAAGTCCTTCCTCTGCCTCTTGCAGGTACTTCAACATCAAAATCATTGTTTGTTGTTTTTTATTTGGCCTTCCCCTAGCTCTATGAGGTGCATCAGGATTAACAGTTGTTTTTCTTGGCCTTCCCCTAAGTATATGAGCTTCTCCAGCAGTAGCAGGTGCTTCAGTAGTAGTAGTAAGTGTCTTTCTTGGCCTTCCTCTAGGTTTAGGAAGTGCTCTAGAAGTACATGCTTCATTACTTGGTCCAGCAGAAACAGAATCCTACAACATCAAATAGATGACAAGTCACATAAATCAAATATAAACCATAAATAAGGAATAACATATAAGTTACATACCTTTAAAGGACAACTCCTTTTGTTGTGATTTTTTCCATGGCAGATGCTACAAGTCATGTAAACACATGTTCTTAGTAATTTTCCAGACTTTTTTGACTCCCAACACTCTCTTTTTCTAATCTTTATTGGCCTTCCTGGCATAGATTTAACAACTGGTGGTTCCACATGAGGATTTCTTGAATCAGGCCACATGTTCATGTTGGTCACTAGTTGAAGGTAATGACAGTAGGTTCTTAGCTAAGTCTCCTTACTGTAGCAATTATCAACGTAGTCAATTGGTTCCTATTTCTTGTAAAGAATGCCAACAATGGCATGTGGACATGGTATTCCCTTGAGCATCCATGATCTACAACTACATGTCCCACTCCTCATATCAACAGTATGGACATAAGATCCATCTGAAATTTCAAAGCCTCTCTCTCCATTGAACTCAATATGACATTTCATTGACTTTTCTGTGTTCTTTTCTAGCACTCTCAATGCCATTGGAGAAATATTTGTCAACCATGTTTCAGGAAATTTATGAAATTGTCCTAGTCTAGTCATACCTTTACCCTTATCCCTTCAAGCATAGTGATAATGGTTTTATGCCTTGGAGCTAAGATCCAAGAATTGAAGCATTCAGCCATATTATTATCTATGCTATCACACGTAACATCAGTCCTAAAGTACATTTTGCACCAACTTTTTACATCGTAGTGAAGTAAATCTGGAACAATATCTTTGTTACCTAGCAATGCCATTTGAGCCAAATTTGCCTTCAATTCTGCCTCTAAGGTGCTTCTTGGACATTTTCAAAATTGATTCCTTCTTTCTAAACCTCTCCAATCTTTTGCCCAGTTAGCAAGAATGTGTATTGCACACATCCTATGCTCCATCTCTGGTAAAAGTTCCATGACTTTTGATGTAAGCCCCTGTAATGAACAAAAAGACATTATTGTTGTAGTAACAAAATTAATTTTAGCATTAAACATAAGTAAATTAACAAAAAAACATACCTTTTGCATGTCTGAATTGAGTGTGTAATCTCTGCCTTCACCTAATCCCAAGTCCTCTATCAACAATTTCAAAAACCATGTTCATGTGTTCTTATTTTCATACTCTACTACACTACATGCAATAGGCAACATTTGATTATTGGCATCTTTAGCCACAACAACCAACAATTGTCCTTTGGTTATGTCATTCAAGAAACATCCATCTAAACCAATACATTTCCTACATCCACCAAGAAAAGCTTTTCTGCAAGCATCAAAACATATATAGAAACTTTGAAAAATCAGCTTACCACTAACTTCAGAATCATCAACTTTTACTACACAAGTGCTACCTAGATTGGTCCTCAACAATTCATCCCTATAGTAAAAAATTCTACCAAACTCCTTCACCTGATCACCCATTAGTTCTTGCAATATTCTCTGTCTTTCTCTCCTAGTTGTAGTCTTCCCAACATGTATTCCCAACTCTTTTCTTATCAACTGTAGAAATTTGAAAATTCTAATGTTTGGTTGCTCACTGATTTTATCTTTGTAGTGCTTATGCAAGAACTTAGCATTACACATGTAATTTCTGTTAAAGATGAAGAAAGTTGATGATTGGAACATGTCAAAGGAACATGTCCAATGATGCTGACTGACGAGTTAGAGTTAGAGTCATACTAGGACTAGACTACTAAATACTAAATTATGCACCAATAAGCTAATATGATGTGTATAGGGCTAAAGTCGACTAGGATAAGTTATTTAGTATGTAAATACTATATTTGTATTGTAGTAGGATTCCTAGTATAATAAGATTCCTAGTATAACTAGTATAGGACTCTTCTCCTATATAAGGAGCATGTAACTCAAAAATTTATTCATCAATACAATCCTTGATTTCTCTAATCCTAGACGTGAGAATTCTACATGGTATCAGAGCATTGAATTTTTTCCGCTCTTTTAACGTATTAGATCCAAAAATCAGAATAACCACAACATCAAATTGCAATGGCTGCTTCTACCAACATTCTATCAACCTCCTCCCTTCACCATCTTATTGCGTCCTGTTCCATTAAACTTAAGCCAACAAACTATCTTATATGGAGGACATAAATGTCTCAGTTGATTCAAGTGATGAGATTAACCTACCTTATCACAGAGAATGAACCAACTAAAAGTACATGTTCCTCTAGACAGACTGCTAAGAAAACTGCAGTGGCTGAGAAGGATGCAAAAGACAGATGCAGTATTGATGATTGGGAGGAGAAGAATGTGCTACTAAGGAGTTGGATCTCAGGCACCTTGATAGAAGAAACCATGTACCTAATCGTAGGTTGCTCGACTGCCAAAGAGATGTGGGAATGCTTGGAAGAAGCTTATCTTCAAGCAACGAAAGATAAAGAGTTCCAGCTAAAACAATAACTACAAAGTGTAAGGCTAGGAACCAAAAAGATTGATGAATATACTAAGAAATTCAAAGGCATATGTAATGGCCTTGCAGCCATACACAAACCTGTGGATGAAGATAGCAAAGTAATTAATTTTGCTAGAGGTCTAGGTCTCAAGTACAAGACCTTCAAAACGGTCATGCTAGGTAAGACACCATATTCCACTCTTAATCAATTTATTAATGCTCTCGGGGGTTTTGATATGAGGGAGGATGAAGAAGAAGTGCCACAACAAAACCATAACATGACGTTCTCTGCCCAGAGGAGTAGGGGAAAAGAAAATCACTCTCAAAGAAGAGGAAACAATAACTTCAATTCCAGAGGAAGAGGCTTCAAGACTGTTGGTCAAGGAACATGTTCGTATGGATCTGGTCCTCAGAAAAGTCCTTCAAGTGGAAGTCAGCAGAGGTACAACACTGATGCGTGTCAAATTTGTGGTAGAAATAATCATACTGCTCTTAAGTATTTCTACAGGTGGGACTACTCTTACCAAGCTGCAGATGAGCTATCATAAGCATTGTCTACTACTAATCTACAAAACATTACTGATGACACCTTGTATGTGGACTCAGGAGCAAGTAGTCATATGACACCTAACTCAGGTATTCTAACTGATCTTAAACATTACAATGGACCAGATAAAATTATTATTGGGAATGGATCAAAGTTAGATATAACACATGTTGGGAACATATCAGGATCAGGCCTAAAGTTAAGAGAAGTTCATGTAGTGCCTAAGATTAATAAAAATCTACTTTCAGTTAGTAAACTTGCAAATGATAATTGTTGCACTCTTGAATTTGATGAAACTAACTTTGTTGTAAAGGAAAAGAAGACAAGGACACTGCTGGCCAAGGGATCTAAAAGGAATGGACTCTATGTTTTGGAAGATAACAATCTTTATGCTTTAATGGCTGCACACGACTGGAACACATCAGATAACATGTGACATGCTAGATTAGGACACCCTAGTTTGAAGTCTTTAAAAGTTTTGAGTAGTAATAGTTGCATCAATGTTAGTAGTTGGAATAAAAGGCCTATTGTTTGTTCTAGTTGCCAGTTAGGCAAAAGTTGTACACTTCCATTTGGTTTGAGAAATAAAATTGAGAAGGAACCTTTATTAAAAATTCATTGTGACTTGTGGGGACCTGCTCCTGTTGAATCTTCTCAACATATGAAATATTATGTTGTTTTTGTAGATGATCACACGAGATATACCTGGATTTATCCACTGAAAAAGAAATCTAATTTTTTTGAGGTCTTTGTAAAATTCCAGAAAATGGTAGAAAAATAATTTTTTTAAGAAATTAAGATATTTCAGTGTGATGGAGGGGGTGAGTTTATCAAAGCAGACTTCATCAAGCATTTGGAAGATTGTGATATTGTGAGACATATTTCATGTCCTAATACACCTGAACAAAATGGGGTTTCAGAAAGAAAACATAGGCATATTGTGGAAACTGGTTTAACTTTACTACTTCATGCTAACCTACCTTTGTTTCTATGGGTTGAGGCTTTCCTCACTGCAGTGTTTCTAATTAATAGACTGCCCTCCTTAGTCCTAAAGATGGTGACTCCATTTGTTAAGTTGTATGGAGAGCAACCTGATTACAACAGCCTAAAGGTGTTTGGGTGTAGAAGTTTTCCACACATCAAGGGTAGCAACAAGTTCAGTCCAAAGTCTTACCCTTGTGTGTTCATAAGGTACAACAGCTTACACAAAGGATATAGATGCTATCATCCCCCTACAAGAAGAGTATACATATCCAGACATGTTGTTTTTGATGAAAACACATTACCCTATGTGTCTCTAAGTCAATCTCAGACTAACATTGATATCTCACCTCATCTTGCTACTTTTGTTGAATTTTTCTCTAAATTGCAGGCACATGATAGTTACAATTCAGGGGAAGAACATGCTGCTATTACGCAAGGTCTTGGTGACAATGCTACTGCAACAACTCTTATACTCCTTCATGATGAGGAACAGGTTGAAAGTGTTGATCCATAAGGTATTGAACCATCAAGTGCAGTATCACATGATGAGCATGAGGAATATGTTGATAGTGATGATCCATGCAGTCATATTGAGACTCAGTTGATGGGTCAATAGCGGATGGATCAGCACTTTCAACATGTTCCTCATCATGAAGGAGTATAGGAGTTGTTGCAGTAGCATTGTCACCAAGACCTTGCGTAATAACAACCTTTTCTTCCCCTAAATTGTAACTATTATGTGCCTGCGGTTTAGAGAAAAATTTCACAAAAGTAGCAAGATGAGGTGAGATATCAATGTTAGGCTGAGATTGACTTGGAGACACATAGGGTAATGTGTTTTCATCAAACACAACATGTCTAGATATGTATACTTTCCTTGTATGGGGATGATAGCATCTATATCCTTTGTGTAAGCTGTTGTACCCTATGAACACGCAAGGGTAAGACTTTAGACTGAACTTGTTGCTACCCTTGATGTGTGGAAAACATCTACACCCAAACACTTTTTGGCTGTTGTAATCAGGTTGCTCTCCATACAACTTAACAAATGGAGTCACCATCTTTAGGACTGAGGAGGGCAGTCGATTAATTAGAAACACTGTAGTGAGGAAAGCCTCAACCATTAGAAACAAAGGTAGGTTAGCATGAAGTAGTAGATGCTATCATCCCCCTACAAGGAGAGTATACATATCCAAACATGTTGTGTTTGATGAAAACACGTTACCCTATGTGTCTCCAAGTCAATCTCAGACTAACATTGATATCTCACCTCATCTTGCTACTTTTGTTGAATTTTTCTCTAAATCGCAGGCACATGACCAATTACAATTCAGGGAAGAACAAGCTGCTATTACGCAAGGTCTTGGTGACAATGCTACTGCAACAACTCCTATACTCCATCATGATGAGGAACAGGTTGAAAGTGTTGATCCATATGCTATTGACCCATCAGGTGCAGTATCACATGATGAGCATGAGGAACAGGTTGATAGTGATGATCCATGCAGTCATATTGAGACTTCAGCTGCAAATTTCTGATCTGCAAGTAGCAGTAAGGAACAGGTTGCACTTACAGGTCCAGTTAATGAAAATCCACCTGCAGATGCTACACTTCAATCAACTACTTTAGTTGATGTACCAGTTGATCATCCACCTGACGACACTACACTCCAATCACCTACTTTATTTGATATACCAATTGAGCTACTTTCTGCCCCACAAGGGCATCATATGCTCACCAGACACAAGGCGAAGGAACATCACTTATCCCTTGTTGCTCGCAGCAATAAAGAAATCTTGAGGGAACCAAATACTATCAAGGAAGCACTAAGATCACCTCATTGGCTTGCAGCAATGCAGGAGGAAATCAATGCTTTACATGCTAACAAGACGTGGATATTGGTGCCCAAATCTCCTGGTATAAATCTGGTCGGATCAAAATGGATGTTCAAGATAAAATTAAAGGCTGATGGAACAGTAGATAGATACAAGGCCAGGCTTGTGGCCAGGGGATTCTCACAGCCTGAAGGGATAGATTTTGAAGAAACATTTAGCCTAGTGGTTAAAGCCACGACTATTAGGGTGGTTCTATCCATTGCTATCATCTTAAAGTGGGAAGTTCAACAACTAGATGTCAAAAATGCCTTTCTCCATTGGTTTCTACAAGAGGAGGTGTACATGAGTCAACCTCCTGGATTTATTGATCCCAGGTATCCATAGCATGTGTTTCTACTTAAAAAGGCTCTGTATGATCTTAAACAAGCACCAAGAGCCTGGTTTGATAGGTTTAGCATGCATCTGTTACACCTTGGTTTCATTTGTAGTAAGGCTAATCCTTCCTTATTTACTTTGCATACTCACAAAGCACCATATTCCTCCTGTTATATGTGGATGATATTATTGTCACAGGAAGTAATCCCTCGTATGTCTCAGAGTTGGTTCTACAACTTGGGAAAGAGTTTTCTATGAAGGCTCTTGGTCCTTTATACTTCTTTCTCGGAATAGAGGTTAAGTATTTTGAAGGAGGAATTCACTTAAGTCAGAGTAAGTATGCTACTGAGCTGCTGGACAAGACAGGCATGACTTTGGCAAAGGCTGTTGCCACTCCTTTGGCTCAAAAACATGGTTTGCATGAAGCTGTGGAGAGCCTTGTAGATGCCTCCTTATACAGAATGATCGTTGGGAGTCTTCAATACTTGATTCTCACTAGACCTGATATCACTCATGCTGTGAATTTAGCAAGCCAGTTTATGCAAAGTTCAAACATTGAACACCTTCAAGGGGTAGAAAGGATTCTCAGGTACATCAAAGGTACTCTACACTTTGGACTCAGACTTATTTCACAATCACCATGCAGGTTGTATGGATACTCAGATGCTGATTGGGGAGGTTGTACCACCACTAGGAGATCAACTACTGGCTATAGCATCTATCTAGGTGAAAATTATATTTCTTGGGTTTCCAAGAAACAGACTACAGTATCCCGATCGAGTGCTGAGGCTGAGTATAGGGCACTAGCCTCCACTACAGCAGAGATGACTTGGATCATGTACCTACTTCATGATCTTGGGGTGTTCCTTCGATCTGTTCCTACATTGTATTGTGATAACTTGAGTGCCTTGTACATGACAATTAATCCAGTTATGCATGCTAGAACCAAACATATTGAAATGGACTATCACTTTGTTCGTCAGAAGATGGCCAGAGAACAACTTGTTACTCAGTTTGTGAGGTTTAAGGATCAACTAGCTGACATTCATACCAAAGCATTGACAAAAACTTTGCTGGATTTCGCTGCAAGCTAGGAGTTACAGTTCCTCTACTCACTAGCTTGAGGGGAAGTGCTGAAGATGATGATTGGAACATGTCAAAGGAACAGGTCCAATGAAGCTGACTGACGAGTTAGAGTTAGAGTCATACTAGGACTAGACTACTAAATTCTAAATTATGTACGACTAAACTAATATGATGTGTATAGGGCTAAAGTCGACTAGGATAAGTTATTTTAGTATGTAAATACTATATTTGTATTGCAGTAGGATTCCTAGTATAACTAGTATAGGATTCTTCTCCTATATAAAGAGCATGTAACTCAACAATTTATTCATCAATACAATCCTTGGTTTCTGTAATCCTAGACGTGAGAATTCTACAATTTCTTGTGGTTTTCACACATCTGTGCCTAGGATTGTAGGTTTTAATCACAAAGTTATTGGTAGCTCTATCAAGACTTGCATATAACAACCAAGGACACCCTTCTCTACATCTAACCCTTAAATTTTTGAGTCATTAGTAAACTTTTCTAACTAGACACCTTTTTGAAGTGAATATTTTGTAATAGCATCCCTAAAACCATTCATATTCTCAAAAAGCATGCCCAACTGCCACATAACCTTTCAGCTGTTTTATCAAAAATCACTTTTCTACTATCCCTCCTTGTCTCATCATCTGAATCAGTTTCAACACTATAAGCATCAGAACTATAATACACATGCTTATCCCCAACAAATTTACCTTTTAACTCTTTATCAACAGGTTCAGTCTCATCAAAACCCACATCTGGACCAACTTCTGCAACTGGAACTTCTTCTGGGTCATTTGGTATTCTTTCTCTTCTCTACCTCATTTGGTATGACCTTCTCTCAGCCCTTAAGTTTATATTTTCTTCATGGACATCACTTTCATATTCAACATCACCTTCATGGAATAAATCTTGATGGTCTGAATTTGAACTATTTTCAGTTGACTGATCTGAATCTAGCACTGGAATGTCATCCTCAACAACATCAGATTCAACACTTGGATTAACTGCTGGTTGAGTTGCAGTAGTTGATGCTTAAGTAGGTGCAAAAATCTAAGGCTCAGCAGCTGTAAAACTTTGAGAAGCTGCTGGTTGAGTAGTTGCAGCTTCAAACTCTGGTTGAGTTGGTTCAGCAACAATAGGCTCAGTAAATGTAGTACCTAATGCTTGAGTAGTTGCAGCTTCAAAATCAGTATTTTCATTAATATCAACAACCCTCTCACCTTCATGGTTCCCTGTCACGACCCAGGGTGGCCCCTAGATGTAACACGGCGTACAAGACCCCGAGAGGCCTCATACAAGCCCTTAGCATACATAACATACAAGATAATAGAGAAGTAAGAGTTCAGAAGAGCATTTTTATATCAAAGCTTTAATCAAAACAGCGGAAGTCTACATCTCATGTCTCAAGCCATCTAACATAAAAGAATAGAAGATAAAGATTTGGGATGCAACCCAGTACAATATCCAAAATAATGGAAAAGCATGAAAATGTAACAAGGTTAGGCCCTCGGACATAGGAAGCCTCACCAAGTCTTCACGATCACTAGAACTGACTAGCCACGAGTGGGATGAGAGGAGCCGCCAAGCCCTACATCAATAGAATCAATGTAGGCAAGAGTATGCGTTAGTACAATCAAGTACCAAGTATGATAGCAATGCACAAATGGCATATAAAACATGCTAGAATGACATATAATCATGACATGTAATGGCCAAGCTAAAACATAATAGAACATAAGAAACATGAAGCATAAACCATGGCCAAGACAAGCTATTCATCTTTCCTTTACTTTACATCATCATAAGAACACTTAAGTTCATTAGCTGTGGGGAAATAGCCTTAACCGGCATATGAGACCATGTGAGCTATCAACATGGAATTCGGTGTCTGCCCCACACCGAAAAGGGGTGTCCTACTTGCCAAGGTAAGACCATGAACTTCTTAGCTTATGTGGATCCACTAGCTAGTGTCTATCATAGACCATCACCCTATGGTGGCGCATAGGTTATGGGACATGGGTAATCGCCACTTGTCCACTAGGTATTACGCATACTTCCCACAGATTTATCATAGTTCATTTTATCTTAGGCAGACATGGGTAATCGCCTCTTGTCTATCCTTAGTCATGATTTCATTATTAGTAGACATGGGTAATCGCCTCTTGTCTACATTAGGGAACATGGGTAATCGCCTCTTGTCCCTTCATAGAATAGCTCCTTAATCGTGGATTCAAGCTTAGTTGAGCAAACCTTTCAACAAGTTATGAATCATTACGTGTGAGAAAACCTTTCACATTCATAGGTTGAGCATTACATGAGAACCCTTTCACAACTCAACATTTCCATTAACATATCATAAACTTCATAAAACATACATGAGTTCATAAGCTTCATATTTACATAGCTCATCATGCTCTTAACTCATAAATCATGGGTTCATAAGCTTCACCTCACAACATGCAATTCAATGCAAGCTAATACTTAGAAAGCCATAAATCAAGGCAATTTAGTCATAATTGAGGGAACCCACATAATAGAGGAACATCATAGATTTTTGATTGAACATGCATCTTTTCATAAAATATCCTCTTTTCATCATTCATAGTCTTACATGAAATTCATAGCTTGATAATCATAATCCTTAACTCAATTCATAAAGAGTTCATGCAATTCATCTTTTTCTCAAATCAACCCACAAACATAAGTATAATCATAAATTGGGGGAAACTTAGCATGGACTCATGGGATTCGTCAAGTTGCATGTAAATCACGCTAAATCGTGCACTAGCTTACTTTACCACACTAGATCGTGCACTATCAACCATAACATCAACAATGGAAAGCATAATGAAGAACCCATAAGAATTTGTTAAAACCCTAGCTCTCTTGGGCAAGACTAAACCTTGAAAACCTTAAGGAAAAGAGGACCCATTGAAGGAAAGACTCCAAATGATAAATACTATCATACCTTAATGCCTATGCCTTGAAATAAAAAGAGGATTGATGACCTTGATGAGAACCCTAGCTCTCTTCTTCTTCTTCTTGTTCTTCTAGAGGGAGGAATATTTTTGGGAGATGAGAGTTGGAATGAAGGGATTAGGGCTTAGAAAGTATAAATAGGGCCAAGGTTAAGGGGCAAAATCGTCTAGGATAAGGAATAAACATTTAGGGAAAAGTCCAAAAAACCCTTAAATAAAACCGTCGGGGCCAATCGACGGACAGGATCTACGGTCCGTACATCCATTGACGGATCGTCCTTCTCTTTCGTCAATCGATTCAGAAAGTTCGTTTTGGTCTGAAAATTTGGCTAAGTCTAGAAGGCATCTACGGCCCGTCAACCGAACTACGAGCCGTCCTGCTATTCCGTAGGTCAAGGTTCAGAAACTCAAAATTCATAAAGTTGACAGGGCCATCGACGGTTCCCATCTATGGCCCGTCACTCCACCTACGGTCCGTAGATGGCCTCCGTCGTCACTGGCACCAGAAAAATTTTAAAACTGCATTTTTCCTTCTTTTCAAAAACTAGGGTGTTACATTCCCCTTGTCCCCTTCTTTATTAAAAGCACCAAAAGATTCCTCATTTGTAGGAGTGTATTCCAAAAAACCAATGCGGCCATCCACTTGATCAACCATATGACAAACATAAACCTCAACAATATCCCCATCTTCAAAGCTTTGTGAAAGTTTAAAAATATCCTCATCACTTTGTATATATAATAGAAAGTCACTGCTAGGTAGCCTAACATAAAATGTGCAACTTGTAGTATACCCCAACTCTTTAATATCATTAGTTTGTTCAAAGTAAGACATCCTATCCACATCGACATTGAATTTTTGAGTGATTTCTCCACCCTCATATAATGGTTTTCGGCTCTTAGTATTCAATTTTCCACCATGATAATATCTCATTGTTATATAAGTAAAAGCACCCATTCCTGAAATTTTGTCACAATCGCAGTACATAAATATTCAAATTTGAAGAAAATAGTCGGTTCTTACAACAAATCAAAAATAGTCTGTTCTTACAACAATTGGTACACGTATACAACTCAAACATATATCGCAATCAGTAACAAATCACAATTACAAGAAAAAATTATGACTAGTGAAAAACCCTAATTTATCGACAAACCCTAAAACTTTTGACTTCAAAATCAACAATAACGTCAATAGTAACCAAACCCTAGATAATTTCTGATGAAAGATTCAATTCTAAGATTAGACGACAAGAAAAAAAGGACTAACCTTCAAGTTATGCAGGTTACTGATTCAAGTCACTAGTTAAGGAATAGCCACACATCCACGATTTCAACAATGCTATCAAGAACTATCAAGAAACACGATAAAGAAGCTATCACACTGTCAAGAACTATCAAGAAACACGATTTGGTCTTTGATGTCGGATCAACCTAAGGGGAAAGGGTTTGGGAAAGAGAAAGGTTTGCCTAAATTTGATTTCTTGTTTTTGACTTTTAAAATATATTTCTTAAAATGAATTTATTAAAGTAATAGACTAATTTAATTAATTTATGAATTAAATACCGTGTGTGACACACTCAATAACAATTGACTGAGTAACTTGTCCAGCTGGGAGCATATATGTATTTAAAATACACTATATAACAGTGAGGGGGTGGGGGGGTGGGGGGGAGGGGTAATAGGTCCTTCCCAAAGTTTGGGATTGTTACAACAATTTCGGCCAAAGTTGGTGTATTTTTCTAACCCTTTTCCCTTTGTTGAAATCATCCTCACAAAACTATGTATCAGAAGTTACAAAAATAATAATCATTTTAACTAATAATTCTTTCATTACTTGAATCAGAGGCCTATTATTGTCAACGGGTTGTGCGATCCAAACTTTGCTATGATTGGGCTACCAGTGGATCCTCTTTTGTGTCAGTTCATGTTTAACCCAATTTTTGGTAAGTTATTTTCTACTAATTATTTTTTTTATTCTCAATTTTCTTTAAAAACAATTATTATTAATAGTATTTTTAAATTTTTAAAATATTTATATTATTTGCACTCTTTCATTTGTAGGTAATAAGCGTAAGTGATGCAAACGTTTGAATGGCTAGCAAGAAGGGATCATTTGTGGAATGTTCTCCTTCTATCTTCTTTTGAATTTTTTCTATTAATATGTAAACTTTTATGGCCTTGTTGAATGTTTTGACTATGTATTGGTCATATTTATCGAACTCCTTAAGTTCAATGGAAATTATGTTTCCATAGTCGAGAATATTTCATTATTTTCTGTAAGTGTGACATTTTAATATTAATTAAAATGTAATATATTGCTGGTGAAAGCCGCAATGTGCAACAATTTATGTCCATTGGTGGGCATCGAATATACCATTATGTTGGCATATATTTGTAATGACCTCCAGGTCATTTATGTGGTCATGCCTCCTGTTCATCGTTTAGAGTTTTTTTGTAGCGACTCCAAGTCATTTATGATGTTGGGACTGATAGCTCGTTCACCTGGCTATTCATTTTGTTTTTGTGAGATTTTGTGTTTGGAACACAAGTTCGAGGCGTAGTTTAGGACCTCTTGACAGAGTCAGTTCCGGAATTTCTGACACAGATCCTACAATTTTCGTTTGACTCTAAAATTGGTCCGTCTCTATTTTTTGTGCTTTTAATGTCCTAAACACCGTACTTACATTGTGATCCTATTTGTGATAGCGTGGTAGCGTTCAGAGGCCATTCGAAAAGGAAACGCTCTGACCCTGTGATTTGGAGAGCGCGCGATCGGCCTACAGGTAGTCTACGACTTCCTTTCTATTTAGATTGAGCATGAATATGTAAATTCATGATGGTGAGTGTGAATTGGGGGCGGGTACCTAGTCATTTCTACTTTTCTTCTCAGAAATCATGATTTAGGATTGATCGAGATGATTATGAGGGTAGTACCATGCTAGTAGGGTTGGTGACTTGCATGCTATGTGAAATTACTTGAGTTTATTTGCTTCCTGATGCATGTTTAGCCTTAGCCTAGGATAGGCTAGTGTTGCCTTAGACTCTTGCACCTTGTGACTTTAGTATACCTCCGATGTCGATTCGGATGGACTAGGTCATTGTAGACTGGAATATTAGACTTAATTCTGATAGTCTGAGCCTTAGCTTAGGCGTTATCGTTGCTTTATTGAACTTCTATGCTCTTTCTCTCTCTTTATTTTTGTGGCTTCGAGGCGTTACCGGAGGTCTGTGCTATCGTGGTACTTGGAGATTGAGTTGAGCTTGGCTGGGAGCCTTCTGTTGATACCTTTGGGAGTGGACGTCGATCCACAATGGCTTAGAGCCTACTTGAGATCCTCTTCGAAGTCGACACGCCCCCGAGTCACTCTTGCTAGCTAGGCAGCTTACGCCCCTGGGAGTGCACTGGCTGGTTAAACGGCCTTGATATCTGAGATCCTCTATGGAGTTGACATACCCCCGGGTCACTCTTGCTAGCTAGGTGGCTTACGCCCCTGGGAGTGGATTCGCTGGCTGGGCGGCTTGGATTGACTGTCACTCTTGCTAGCTGGGCTGGGAGTTGACCAGGTTATTGGTTTCGTGGTTACTTGAGCTAGGAGCCTAAATGATGTTCTTGATTCCAACTTTGGGTTACTTGTCCTTCCTTATAGACTTAGCTATTTTGTGTACCTGTCATGATTATAGGGGTCTATTCAGGTTTTTATTTAAACTTGCGCACGAGTGTACCTTCTAGGTTTAAGGGGGCCCAATTAAGTTTATCCTTGCTGTACTTAGATTTACTTTATGTATACTCGTGTTCCTTCTTTCTTTCTCGCTTTGACCTTTGTTTGTGTCTAGATTCTATCTTTTCTGATTGTCTTTACCTTTCTCGCTCAGTCGCCCTATGATGCCTACTGAGTACCTTATTTTGGTACTTATGCTACACTCTGCATCTTTTCGTGATGTAGGTCCTAGTACCAGGTATCAATGGTGATCGTTCTTGCCCTCTTTGTAGCTTATGGATACCGAAGACGAGGGTGAGCACTTGGCATCCTAGACCATCCTATCTCCTTCTGTATTTATGTTAGCTAGTCTTTTACCCCTGCGACTTCTTGTTGTGGTCCACTTTTGGGACTTGTATTTGTTCTTACTAGATAGCTCTATACTTGTGACTTTCAGGTTCTGTGAGGGTTTCCTTTGTATATAGCTTTTGGCTTGCCTTTCATTTCTATCTTTTCTTATTGTTAGTATTATTTTCTGTTAGTTCTTACCTTGTACTCATTGCTTGTTGTTCTGGATACAGGTTGGCTTACCTACTGGCGGGTTATAGTAGGTGCCATCATGACTCGATGTATAGGGTCGTGACAATATTGTCTCATTATGCTACCTTGACTTCTTACATTATGAACTTGTGGTGAGTAGAAGGTCACTATTGCTGATGACATGCTGCATTAAGCAGCCAAAGTTAGTAGCGGGAGATGACTGTTTGTTTTCCAATAACTCCTACATTATCACTAATATATTATTTCACTCTTTACTTTATCTCATTATATCCTATAATTTATGTAATTTCTAAGTAAGTTATTTATCTAATTTTTCATGATTTTTTTCCAATTTCTTCTGAAGATCATCAAAGCCACTAACAAACTAAACCAAACTAGCTTCACAAAATCTAATCAATCGAGACTCATATGAGTAGGAAATAATTATTGTGCTCCTATTTATGACTTATCTTTCCTAATTCCTCATAATAATAACCAAAAAAAATAATAGAAGATGAATAGTCTTTTCCATTCGGGTTTGATTTGAAGGGGTAAAAATATAAGTGAGATAGTCATGTAGTATTTTTGTAGTTAAAAATTTAGTTTTAGGATATTTTTTAATTCAAAGTAAATATAGATCTGCTGATAAAAATGATATGCATGAATTATTTGTTAGATGATAATAATATATATGCATCGCCTTTTAAATTAGAAATATATTTATTTTTAATCACAAAGTTAAGAAGTATATATCATCAAAGTAAAATAAAGTATTAAATGAGGACTTTCTATTACAAGCAATTTCCAAAAGAAAGAGTTTGAAAAAGATATAACCCAATTCCCAAGAAAACTTTGGAAGCATACGATTATAACCATTAAAAAGGGTTTGAAAATTTGATTACGAAAAATATTTAATAGTAAACTTTTATTTTAAATCTCACCCATAGACCATGTCAGTTATTATAATGACCTGGTTGGTCATTTTTGGATATTTTCATGAAATTTCTATTTTTTCCCTCCCGATTTTGACCTCGAGTTATTCTTTTTTGAGTTTTGAAAGTTTGTTTCAAACTTTGAGTAAAAAGTTGAGAATTTGAGTAAGTTTGTAATTTTGAAAGGCTAAGTTGCTTAAAAGTGATTTTTCGAGTCTTTTAGAGTTTCGAGTGTCAAAATAGAATTTCGATGATTTCATTAGTTTCAGAATGCGGAAATTGGTCTTTGAGAGTTGTCGATTTCAGATTCAGAGTTATTTTGAGGATTTGAGGTCCTAAGTTGGAAATTATTGAGATTTTAGCCTTTGAGTTGACTTTGGTCAATATTCGGGGTTCGGATGCTCGGATCGGAATTTTGAGAGTTTCGTTGGATTCAAGGGACGATTTTAGGCCTAGGTCAAGTCTTGGTTGAATTTTTAGAGGTCCCGAGCTTGATTTGGACTTTTTAGACATTATGTTCATTTCTTGTGACTTTCACGAGTTTCGGGTCATAAAGACCTCGTATTCATATTTTGATGGTTTCATTGTATCCAGAACGTCAATTTTGATCAATTTTTATATATGGTTAATGTGTATGGGGTTCCGAACGAATCCTAAGGGCCGTTACGATGATTTTTGAGATGACTGATTTTTCTGTTCTATTGCTGAAGTCAACCCTCCATGATCGCAGAGGGAGGACCGCATTCGTGGGAGGTCAAAGCTCTGACCTCTGCATTCGTGCATCAGTAGGCATGTTCGCGAGTCTTTAATGAGCCGAGGGGCCGTGTTCATGGACAGGTGTCCGCATTCGTAGAGGACCCCTGGACAGAATATCTTTCAAAAATTGGGGTTTCAATGCCATTTCACCATTTTTGAGTTTTGGGATCTTTGGTGTGACCATTTGATCAAGTTGTTTGAGAGGAAATATTTGGATAACGATTTATAACCTTAAATCTTCAATTACCCATGATTATTTATGAATTAAAGTGTTCAAATCAAGCTTTTGAAATGAAAATTGGGGTTTATCTTCAAGAGCCCAAGAACTCAGTAAATGATGATTTTGATATGATTTTAGCTCCTTTTTAAAAAAATTTCACCCATGAGTTCCAAATTCCTTGAGTAATATTTTCAAGCAAATATTTTTTGATTTAAACCTCAAATTTGGAATTGAGTTTTTGAGTTGATTGACCTTTTTGTCTAAATTATTGTGATGGGTAGTGTTAACTTCGGAATCTTATTGTGATTACTTGATTGAACTAGATTGTGGGGAATTGGATATCGTTAGAAAGGAGAAGGCTCAAGCTTTGGATTGATTAATTGATTGAATTAAGACAAGTAATCTCTTAAAACTTTGTAACCTAGTAGAATCGTCTATTTCCCTTCATTGTGTGTGTTGGGGAGTAATGGGATTGAGGAAGGGTTCATTTTTCCACTTGTTTAATCTTAATGAATAAAAAGAAGATTAAAGAAAAGGTAACTTGTTGATCGTAATGCTTGTGAATTGCCTTGTTGTGACCCCTATGTGATTGATTGATGAAATGTGTTGATGGCATGAATATGGACTTGAATTGCTTGAATTGTTGTCTCTTTCTTATGGTGTGAAATTGCTTATTTGTATTGATTTTTGAACACCGTGATGAGACATGTGATATAAAGCCGAAGGGAAATGGTTCAAACTAGTGATTTGATATAAAGCTGAAGGGAAATAGTTCCATCTAGTGATTTGATATAAAGCCGAAGGAAAATGGTTCCATCTAGTGATTTGACATAAAGCCGAAGGAAAATGGATTCAGCTAGTGTTGTGATATAAATCCTAAGGGTAATGGTTCCGGCTAGTGATATTGTGCCGGAGGGAAATGGTTCTGGCAAGAGTTTCATTAATGTGAATTAATACCTTTTGATACTTGTGATTGATCTAATTGTTACATGTGATTGATCTACTTGTTACTTGTGAGTGATCTACTTGTTACTTGTGCATTGGCATACTGATACATGTTAGATATTGAAACTGTGACTATTGAACTGTGTGGTTAAGCCTTGTGAACTATGTACTATGAAACTGTTAGGTTGGGTTGATTTCTATGCAGGTTGTAGTTTGAGGAGGTTCGGCTGAGATTGAAGGATTATTCGACTTCTAGCTAGTTTGCTTTGTTATTAGGTTGCTTGCTGAGTACCATGTTGTTTGGTACTCACTCCTTGCTTCTACACTTGTATAGGTTTTGAGCCTAGTACTATGTGATTGCTCTTCTTCTTCTTCCATTCCGAAGCTTGTTGAAAGACTTTGAGAGTTAGCTGCTATTCATCCCGACAGACCCTCTTTTCCTTTTTATTATGCTTTTTTCTATTTGAAAAACAAAGATATTGAGGCTTGTAATTATTTTCATTAACACTCTTTATGCTTTAGTGGCTTGTACACATGATAACCAGGTTTTGAGGTTATTTTAAAATGAATAAGTTTTCTATTTTTATCTTGTTCTTCCTTTATCTTTCCGCATTTCTTTCATTTCATTGGGTTGATGTTGACTCGTCTTGGTGGGAAGAGACTAGTGCCATCACGTCCATTTTGGGTCATGACAAATGGTATCAGAACCCAGGTTCATAGGTCTCATGTGTATACAAGCCAAGTCTAAGTAGAGTCTCAAGGATCAGTACAGAGACGTCTGTACTTATCTTTGAGAGGCTATGAAGACTGTTAGGAAACCTCCTTTTTTTCGTTCTTTCTTATCGTGCGTGGTTACCTTCGTTAGTACTGAGTTGCTGTGTGTTGTTTTTGCAAATGTCGAGTACCAGAGCTTCTGTTTCTAATGGTAGAGGGGAGGCAGTTCCCGAGGCAGTTGTTGAGACCAAAGCTAGGGGTAGAGGTTGGGCTAGAGCTAGAGGCCATGTTTTTGGAGTAGCACCGGCTTGAGGTCATGCTCGTGGAGCGGCACCAGCCAAAGGCAAAGCTAGAGAAGTTTCACCTAAGCCACAGGTTGAGGTTGCTGAGGACTAGGTTCCTCTCGGAATTGGAGCTCCCTTGTTTCAGAAGACTTTGTTGAGGATGCTGGGTGTGCTGCAAAACTTCTCTCAGGGTGGTGCGACAGGTACACCACATGGCTCTCAGATTGGATTGAGGGTGCAGACCCCAGGTCAGCAGTAGACTCCAGGTATTCAGGATCAGGTGGGTCTGCCACCAGTGGTTCCAACACCGATTGTGGGTGTTCAGATTGCTCTTGAGGTTATTCTGACGACAACTATGAAGCAGTGTTATGAGAGGTTTCAAAAGATGAAACCAACCAGTTTTAGAGTGGTAAGGGCGAGGATGCTTATGAGTTCTTGACTTTGTGCCATGAGATGCTTGGGGTAGTGGGTATGGTGGATGCTCATGGTGTTCATTTTGTTGCACTTCAGCTGCGTGGACGCGCCAGAGAGTACAAATGTTTATCGGACGGATCGGGTGAATAATTTCACTTAATAGTCTGGCCTAACGGATATCAGTTTTTAAATTTACTAATCCTCTAGCCAATTTTTAAGACATCAATTGGTTTCGTAATGAATTAGCACTTATCGGGCAGTTATCGGATGATGTATCGGCTAACCTCTACCTTCCTTTTCTCTATGAAAGCACCTTAAAATGACTTCTTTTCCCTATTTTGAATGCAGTTAAATTATAAAATTCTTTAATATTACAAAAAAATATATAGATTAATAGTAATGTAATAGTTAATAACAGAAAAGTAAATAGGTTTTCAAGTTTTTGGCTTTACAGCCTTAGGACTAACCATATATAATTATATATTATGGAAATATATTAAATGATGTTAATATAACTAAGTTAAAAGTGTAAGTATGGTAACTCTTAATAGGTTAACGATTTATTCGATAAGGAAATTGAATAATCCACCCCCACACCAACAAGCCGTAAATTATAAAATTCTAATCCGTTCATCAACCATTTATTCAATAACCCAATACCAATAAGCCAATTTTGTGGTTGGCTTATCGGTTATGGTTCAGTTTTGAACACCCCTACCAGAGAGTGATGGAGGACTTTTATGAGGTCTAGACCAGTTGGATCTCCCCCAGTAAGTTGGACATGTTCTCTAGTGCTTTCCAGGACCGCTTTATTCCTTGGAGCATGAGGGAGGAGACTCGACTAAGGTTTGAGGACTTGAGACAGGGCAGTTTATTTGTGACTGAGTATGAGGCCCATTTTTGTGAGCTTTCTAGACATGCTATAAATATTGTTCTGGATGAGACATAGAGATTTCACATGTTTGTGAGAGGGTTGACTTTCTCCGTCAGGTTGTATGTATTTAGAGCATCCCGAGAGGGGGCTTCCTTCCAATCCATTGTGATCACCACCAAGGAGGCAGAGTTGATGGTTTTAGAAGATTTTGGAAAGCCTAAGAGGGTCCAATTGTCTAGTTAGTTTTCAGGTGCCTCATCTGGAGGCAGAGGTTCGCATAGAGCTAGTAGTTACTTTCAGCACCGTGGGCTGGTTCATGCATCTATGGCATCAGCAGAGAGTGGGCAGTCATCTTGAGGATCTTATGGTTCTGGCCGAGGTGGCCATGGTAGCTCATCTGGTTCACAGTAGTAGTTATCCGTGCCGAGGTCATGTCATGGTTGTGGGATCCTGGTCATATGATTCAGTAGTATCCTCCATAGACTCACTTAGGGCCCAGCGTACTTATTCAGCTGCTCCAGCTAGAGATTCAGTGCCTCCAACCAGGGGATGAGGCAGAGGTCAGTCTGACAGAGGCTGCATGACTTTTAGTAGAGGTGCTACAGCTCAACAGGGTGGAGGTCGAGGTTCTACTCAAGCTGCAGGTGGCCAAGAGGGCCAGTGTTATGCTTTTCCGGGGAGGCCAGAGGCCGAGACTTTTGATGCTTCTATTACAGGTATTGTCCCAATTTGCCATCGACTTGCGTCTTTATTATTTGATCCGGGGTCTACTTTCTCGTATGTGTCTGCCTATTTTACTGCTTGGTTTGATATGATGTCTGATAGCATGCATGTGCCTATTCATGTTTCTACACCAGTGGGTGAGTCCTTAGTGGTGGATCGAGTGTATCGATCTTGTCTTGTTTCTTTGGCCGGTTATGATACTTGGGTAGATTTGACATTTTGGATGGTAGACTTTGATGTTATTTTGGGTATGGATTGGCTCTCCCTGCATCATGCTATTCTTTATTGTTATGCTAAGACTATGACCTTAGCAATGTCAGGTGTTCCGAGAGTTGAGTGGACTGGTGCTAGTTGTTCTTACCCTAGCAAAGTTATCTCCTTCATTCGAGCTCATAGATTGGTTGATAGGGGTTTTTTGTCCTATTTGGCTTTCATTCGGGATACTAGTATTGAGCCACCTACCATGGATTATTTGCCCTTGGTTCAAGAGTTTTCAGATGTGTTCCCTACTGATCTTCCAGATGTTCCTTTGGATAGGGTTGTTGATTTTGCTATTGACTTGGACTCGGGCACCAAGCTCATCTCTATTCCTCTTTATCACATGGCTTCAACAGAGTTTAAGGAATTGAAGGATTAGTTACAGGACTTATTGAGTAAGGGGTTTATTCGCCCTAGTGTTTCTCTGTGGGGTGCTCCTGTGTTGTTTGTGAGGAATAAGGATGGAACCATGAGAATGTGTATCGATTATCGACATTTGAACAAGGTGATAGTAAAGAAAAAGTATCCTCTTCCTCGTATTGATGATTTTTTTATCAGTTTTAAGGTGCATCCTTGTTTTCTAAGATCGATTTATCATCAGCTAAAGATCAGGGCATCGGATATCCCTAAAACAGCCTTTAGGACTCGTTATGGGCACTATGAGTTTTTTGTTATGTTTTTTGGTTTGACTAATGCCCTTGTAGCGTTCATGGAGTTGATGAACGGGGTATTTCGACCTTATCTGGATTCTTTTGTGATAGTGTTCATTGATGAAATCTTGGTGTACTCCAAGACTGAGGAGGATTATAATCAACATTTGAGGATTGTGCTCCAGAGATTGAGAAAAGAGAAATTGTATGCCAAGTTCTCGAAGTGTGAGTTTTGACTTGATTCTATTGCATGTCTGGGACACATGGTGTCCAATGAGGGTATTAGGGTGGATCCAACCAAGATTGAAGGAGTTAGAGGTTGCTTAGGCCTACTTCAGTTACTAAGATCAAAAGTTTTGTGGGATTTGAAGTCTATTACGGACGATTTGTTCAGAGCTTCACCACTATTGTATATCCTTTGACCAAATTTACTGGATAGAGGGTGAGCTTCCAGTGGTCTGATGAGTGTGAGGAGAGCTTCCAAAAGCTAAGACCTTGTTGACTTCGGCTCCTATTTTGACTTTACCCGAGAAGGGTATAGGCTTCACCATTTGTTGTGATGCTTTTGGAGTTGGATTGGGTGGTGTTCTGATGCAAATGGGGAAAGTGATCACCTAGGCGTCTAGGTAGTTGAAGACCCATGAGAAGAACTATCCTACCCATGATCTAGAGTTGGCAGTTGTAGTGCTTGTGCTTAAGATATGGCGACATTACCTATACATAGTTCATTGTGAGGTCTTCACTGAGCATCAGAGCCTTCAGTCTATCTTCAGTTAGAAGGATCTAAATTTGAGTTAGCGTAGATGGCTTGAGCTACTGAAGGACTACAATATCACTATCTTATATCACCCTAGAAAGGTCAATATGGTGGTCGATGCTTTGAGTAAGAAGACTTCTAACATGAGGAGTTTTGCCACTATCAGTGTTGAGGAGAGACCATTAGCTAGATATGTTCAGAGGTTAGCCAACAGTCTTGTCCAATTGCAAATTTCTGAGGAGACATGGGTTTTAACTACTTTTATAGAGGCCCGTTCTTTCTTGGTTGAGCAGATTCACGAGCACCAATTTGATGATAAGAAGTTGTGTCTCATTCGAGACAGAGTGTTAGGAGGGGAAGCCAAGGAGGCTTTCCTTGATTCTGATGGTGGCTTGAGGATCGGAGGTAGGATTTGTGTGCCAAGACAGGCGAGTTGACTAGATTGATTCTTGAGGAGGCCCATTGTTCTCAATAATCTATTCATCCAGGAGTGGCGAAGATGTATCATGACTTGAGCTAGCATTATTGGTGGTGTGGCATGAAGAGGGATATTGAAGACTTTGTTTCTAGGTGTTTGACTTGCCAACAGGTCAAATGTGAGCACCTGGGGCCCGAAGGTATATCTCAGAGGATGCCTATTCCTACTTGGAAGTGGGAACGGATCACTATGGACTTTTTTGTGGGTGTGCCTGCCACAATGGGTGATTATGACTCCATTTGGGTTGTTGCTGATAGGCTGACCAAGTCTGTCTATTTTATCCCGATTCGAGTGAAGTATATGGTGGAGAAGTTAGTTGAGCTTTATATTAGTCAAATTGTGCGACTACATAGAGTCCTAGTGTCCATGGTCTCTGATCAAGGTTCCTTGTTCACTTCCCATTTCTGGAAGGCATTACAACATGGTTTGGGTACTCGATTAGATATGAGTACAACTTTTCACCCTCAGACAGATGGTCAGTCTGAGCGGACGATTCAGGTGTTGGAGGATATGCTCCGAGCATGCGTGATTGATTTTGGCGCTAGATGAGATCATCATTTACCCTTAAAAGAGTTTGCCTACAACAACAGTTACCACTCCAGTATTCAGATGGCTCCATTTGAGGCCTTGTATAACAGACGATGTAGATCTCTAATGGGTTGGTTTGATTCTGCTGAGATGGACTCTTTCAATACATACTTTCTTAGAGATGCTATGGAGCAGGTCCGTATGATCCAAGGTAGACTGTTTATGGCGCATAGTCAACAGAAGAGTTATGCAGATAAGAGGGTTCGAGCTCTAGTATTTATGGAGGGCGATCATGTTTGTCTTTGAGTGTCACCAATGAAGGGTGTGATGAGGTTTGGAAAGAAGAGCAAACTTATCCCTAGATTCATTAAACCCTTTGAGATCTTGAGCTGAGTGGGAGAGGTGGCCTATAAGTTGGCCTTGCCACTTAGTTTGTCACTTGTGCATCCTGTATTTCTTGTCTCTATGCTTCGGAAGTATGTGCGGATGAGTCCCATGTACTTTCTCTTGATTCAGTTGAGATAGGCCTCGACTTATCTTTTGAGGAGGAGCCTATAACCATTCTAGATAGGCAAGTCCGAAAGCTTAGGACCAAGGAGATTACTTTAGTGGAGGTGCAGTGGAAGCACCATTCAATCGGTGAGGTGACTTGGCAGATAGAGTAAGATATGTGTGCTAGATATCCTCACCTTTTTAGGCTTCAGGTAATTTCTTTTGCTTTATGTATGAGGACGAACATGATTTTTAGTGGTGGATAACGTAATGACCCAATTGGTCCTTTTTAGATATTTTCATGAAATTTCTATTTTTCCCTCTAGATTTTGACCCCAAGTTATTCTTATTTGAGTTTTGAGAGTTGGTTTCGAACTTTGAGTAAAAAGTTGAGAATTTGAGTAAATTTGTGATTTTGAAAGGTTAAGTTCCTTAAAAGTGGTTTTCGGAGTCTTTTAGAGTTTTGAGTGTCGAAATGGAATTCCATCAGTTTTGAAATGTGGAAATTAGTCTATGAGAGTAGTTAGTTTCAGATTCAGAGTACTTTTCAAGATTCGAGGCCCTAAGTTGGAAATTATTGAGATTTTAGCCTTTGGATTGACTTTGGTTAACATTTAGGATTCGAATGCTCGGATCAAAATTCTAAGAGTTCCGTTGGATTCGAGAGACGATTTTAGGCCTAGGTGAGGTCTTGGTTAAATTTTTAGAGGTTTCGAGCTTGATTTTGGCCTCTTTAGGCATTATGTTCATTTCTTGTGACTTTCACGAGTTTCAGGTCAAGGAGACATTGGATTCATGTTTTGTTGGTTCCATTGTGTCTAGAACGTCGAGTTTAGTCAACTTGTATATATGGTTTGTGTGTACGGGGATTCAAACGAATCTCAAGGGCCCTTTCGATGATTTTTGAGTTGCTAATTTTTTTGTTCTGTTGCTGAAGCCAACCCTCCGCGATCACGGAGGGAGGTCAAAGCTATAATGCGCGCATTCGCGGGGCTTTAATGAGCCGAGGGACCGCATTCGCGGAGGACCCCTGGACAGAATATCTTACAAAAAATAAGGGTTTCTACCCCATTTCACCATTTTTTTAGTTTTTGAAGCTTTGGTGTGGCATTTTGATCCAGTTTTTCGAGAGGAAATATTTGGTAACGATTTCTAACCTTAAATCTTCAATTACCCATGATTATTTATGAATTAAGTGTTCAAATAAATCTTTTTAAATGAAAAATTGGGGTTTATCTTCAAGAACCCAGGAATTCAGTAAAAATGGTAATTTTGATATGATTTTAGCTACTTTTTCGAAATGGTTTTCACCAATGAGTTCCAAATGCGTTGGATAATGTTTTCAAATAAAGATTTTTGGATTTAAACCTCAATTATGAAAATGGATTTTTGTGTTGATTGACCCTTTTGTCTAAATTGCTTGAGTTGGATAGTGTTAATTTCGGAATCTTATTGTGATTACTTGATTGAACTAGACTATGGGACATGGGATATCATTCGGAAGGAGAAGGCTCAAGCTTTAATGATTGAATTAAGGGAAGTGATCTTTTAAACTTTGTAACCTAGTAGAGTCATCCATTTCCCTTCATTGTGTGTGTTGGGGAGTGATGGGATTGAGGAAGGGTTCATTGTTCCACTTGTTTAATCTTAATGAATAAAAAGGGATTAAAGAAAAGGCAATTTGTTGATCATAATGCTTATGAATTGCCTTGTTGTGACCCCTATGTGATTGATTGATGAAATGCGTTGATGGCATGAATGTGGACTTGAATTGCTTGAATTGTTGTCTCTTCCTTATGGTGTTAAATTGCTTATTTGTATTGATTGTTAAACACCGTGATGAGACATGTGATATAAAGAAAAAGAGAAATAGTTTCGGGTAGTGATTTGATATAAAGTCGAAGGGAAATGGTTCTGGCTAGTGATTTGATATACAGTCGAAGGCAAATGGTTTCGGCTAGTGATTTGACATAAAGCCGAAGGTAAATGGCTCAAGCTAGTGATGTGATATAAAGCCGAAGGGAAATGGTTCCGTCTAGTGATATTTTGCAGAAGGCAAATGGTTCCGGCAAGAGTTTCATTAATGTGATTTAATATCTTTTGATCTACTTGTTACTTGTGATTGATCTACTTGTTACTTGTGCATTGGCATACTGATACGTGTTGATTACTGAAATTGTGATTATTGAACTTTGTGGTTAAGCCTTGTGAACTGCGTATTATGAAACTGTTAGGTTGGGCTGATTTCTTTGCACGTTGTAGTTTGAGGAGGTTTGGTTGGGATGAAAGGAGTATTCGACTTCTAGCTAGTTTTCTTGGTTATTAGGTTGTTTGCTGAGTACCGTGTTATTTGGTACTCACTCCTTGCTTCTACACTTGTGTAGGTTCCTAGCCCGGTACTGTGTGATTGCTCCTCTTCTTCTTCTTCTTCTTCTTCTTCTTCTATTTTGAGGCTTGTTGAAGGACTTTGATAGGTAGATGCTTGTCATCTTGTCGGACCCTCTTTTCCTTTTTGCTATGCTTTGTTCTATTTGAGAAACAAAGATATTAAGACTTGTAATTATTTTCATTTACGTACTTTATGCTTTAGTGGCTTGTACACGTGACAACCAGGTTTTGGGTTTATTTTAGAATGAATAAGTTTTCCCCTTTTATCTTGTTCTTGCTTTATCTTTTTGCATTTCTTTCGTTTTGTTGGGTTGAAGCTGACCTGTCTTGGTAGCAATAGACAAGTGACATCACTTTCTTTTTAGGTTGTGATAGATATGGAACAGATAAAATAAAGTCGACAACATAAATTAGTCATTACGATTAATATTCATCCTAACAATATCTTCTCTTCGTCTGATTTCAAAATAAAAAACCACGAGAAACAATAACAATGCAGAATATCATGCAATCATAAAGTAAACTAAGACAAGGAAAAGAAACAATGTAGGCTATGATACCAATGAAGAAACTAAACAAACATTTAGTTTGCAGAATCATTAAATTCGTTTCACTAGTCAGAAAATGTAATCACATATAAAGACGAATTACACCATATAAAGCACAATCTAAAACAGTACCTTGTTACAGATTCGTTCCAATACTCTTCGGAGAAGAAATCTTCATAAGAATCTTCACAGAAACTTTAGAGGAATTGAAGCAAGAAGAAGGATAAGAAAGAGCACTTCTTTCTTTTTCTGTTTTGAGAAAGAAGATCATTGTTTCTCTGAAAGAGAAACCTTTTATAACTCTAAAGGGACAAAACTTTTTAAATTGTTGTGTCTCTTCCCCTTTATTAATAAATATAATATATAACTATTATAAATTATTTATTTATTAATATGGATCCGGATTGACCCACATGAGTGATCCGATCCAATTTCCTTCAATAATGAAAAGATAAATTGAATTAGACTTGGGAATAAAAAGACTCATAGGTTGAGAGTGTTACAAATATTGCACAATACGCTTCACAGTTGTCAATTGATTGATAAATTAACTATGCATAAACTAATAGACCTTATTAACCGAATAGAAAAGGCCAGGTCGGTGAGCCATAAGTAATGCAAACCACCTAAAATATATTGATATAAAGTAAGGTTGTCTAGTGGGCCAAGTCGTCCTGATTCGTCCTGTCCCCCACCCCCACCCTTTTTATTAGAGTTCTAGATATCAATAGCTCATGTTATCACGGGTTCAATATATGTTATTTTTTCTATTTTAATTTATGTAGCACAAATGTAATTTAGAGTAAACCAAACTACATATGTTTTTAGAAATATTTTAAATTATTAATTATTATGATTTATTGAACTTATTATGTAATTTTCACATAATATATAGTATACCCTCTATCTCAATTTATGTGGTACAATTAGAATTTTGAAAGCCAACTAAATTCTCTATATATTTTTAATAGATATTTAAGTTAATAATTATTCTGATTTATAGTATTTTCGACATAATTATATGTTACTCCTTTCATCTCTATTTATTTTTTTAGATATTTTAAATTGTTAATTATTGTGATTTATATCTCTTTTTATATAATAGGGCCAAATATACCCCTGTACTATTGTAAATAGTTTAAATATACCTCTTGTTACTTTTGGGCTAAATATACCCTTTCTGTTATACTTTTGGCTAAATATACCCCTCACATAATACTTTGGCACTGATTTGCCCTTGTAACTAACAGAAGGACATGTGGATGGGCAAGATTAAGAGAACACATGCAACTTAAACTATACCTAACCCATCTATGAAAGAACGCAGTTTTCTGGGTTTCGATGAAATTCTTGTTGCTAGCATGACAATATTCATCTTTTTTCTTTTTTCCCACCATCTTTATATTTTTCTCAGTGTTCTTGGTTTCAAAATTGATCTGTAGCCAAGCTGACGGTTTTTGTTGTATTTCACTATCACTGGATGGTAAATTAACCAAAGGTATTGGTACCTGATGCTTACAAGAATTAGTAAAGGGTTGTACCATTTTCTCAATTTTGGATACCTTTGTGATAGCCGTAGAGCAGTCCATGTTGCCTCAGCTAGTGGATTCAAGGTTTTTATTTGGCTTATACATGCGTACAGAATGTGATCACATTCTTAGATAGAGCTAGTCAAAAGGAGAACACACTTTTCTTTTGATTGTTAAATCATTCTTATTTTCTGAATATGGGTAATGAAGCAGATGATATGGATAGATGTCGAGCTATGGTATACACGCATGTAGCTTTTGTGGCAATTAAATGCAAGAATGTAAGATCCCACCAAATGGACAGAAGGAGGAGCTAGTTGCCGTTTGAAGTGATACATTTATAGATATGTTAGCCTACAATTGGGTATAGTTTAAGTTGGATGGGTTCTCTTAATCATGGTCGTCCATGTGTTCCTCTGTGTAATGACCCAGAAGGTCATTTTTTGAGAAATTTTCATAAAATTACCATTTTACCCCTTCTAATAGTTTCCCCGAATCATTTCTATTCTGTCGGTGAAGTTGGTTTGAGAATTTTTAACTATTCATTTAACTGTAGTTAATTAATTGACGGCTAACTTTTAAATAATAGGAAAATTTTCAAAATGTCAATATTTTAGCATTTAATAGGACCCTTTAACTACAGTTTCAATATTTATTTAAAATGTCAATATTTTAGTTTGTTATATATATGATTTATGTTTTTTTATTTTTTTTAACTGAAAGAATACAATTATTTAATAACAGAAAGGAGAAATTTAAGGGAGATAATATTTTAAAAAGGAACATATCACTTAAAATTCTCATCAGTTACAAATTCAAAAATAAAAAACAGGGCACCCATCCCCCTTGTTCATCAAATTTTCAATATCGACTTTTAAATTTTCATTGATAATACTCAATCTGTGTTAAAGTGAATTCGATTAAATTATGTTTTTTTCAGTTTGGGAAAAAGATTTTGAAAATGGGTATGAAATTTCGTTGAAAAATGGGTAAAATTTCATTGACAAACAACTTTAGAGAAGGAATTCTCAGCTGGAACATTGATATAATCAGTGAAATATAAAATTGATTAGGTATACATGACCCTATCCGCATAACTACATTGTATTCCACAAAAGTTGAATACAAAATCATCAATAAATACATATTCACATTCATATAACAAAAAAGTATTTATGATTGAGTTATGTACTTATTTTACTTTCATAGTGAAAACTAAAAATTGTATCCCGTTAATCAAAATTGTATTATATGATTGCCAAATATATTTTTCTTTTATTTGTATTACAAAAATATTACTGATTGTATCCCAATATAATCTAATCATTACATGTAAATACGATTTAAGAAAGGATACAAGATTCTGGAAAAAAAATAGCATACATAGTGGAAATAATACAATCTGTTGAGAAATGATACAATATTCTAAAAAAAATACAAATTGACTGCAAAAGAAATATGATACATCTATGCTTAAGAAATACAAATCCATTTGGCATACCTATTGGAATGACTACAAACTAAAAAGAAATACAACTTTCTAAATAAAAATACAAATGCTGAGTAAAAGAAAACAATTGACAAATAAAAACTAATATGAATTCAATTATGGTATGAATACAATTTTTGCAACCTTCTTCTCTGACTCTCTCTTTCTTCTTCTTCATCTGCTATGTTCCTTTTTTCGATTTTTTGTTCACCAAACCCAAATCCGAATCTGTATTCACTTACATAGATCAAAAGATGGCAAATCGCTAGAAAATTGATGATTAAGTGGGATGCCTCTTGTAATCCTCTTAGAGTCGGCCATTAGAGAGGGATCTTTGAGGTTTTCCTTATCCAAAACCCTAATCAAAATTGAAGAATTTACTAAGCAACTAAACAAACAAATATTTTGAAAGATCTTTTGAATTAATTGTTAGATTTCTTGAACAAATTGGAGGAAATTGGAATAGGTGATTTTCTTAGACAAGAAAAGGGGATAATAATGGTGAAAAATGCAACAGAGAGAAAGGAGTGATTTGGGGTAAAAACCTATAAAAAGAAGAAAGTGGGTAATGGGGTTTTTTTTCACTGAATACTGAGGTAAAAATTAGTCCAATGTGGGCCTGATTTGAGAAATAAAAGGAAACAAAATTAATTATATTAGAATACATTTTATCTGCTAAAATATTGACATTTTGAAAATTTTAATAATTATTTTAAAGTGTAGATGTTTTTAATAATTATGTTAGGGATTTTGACTAGTTTGCTAATTTTTTCTTAAAGGATTAAGTTAGTTGGTAATACTGGGCCAAGTCTGAAATTTATTTAAGACCCTATACCATTTGACCCATATATATTAAAATAAGTTAGTAGAATTTGTCACTTTTAAGGTATAATTATTATTCTTTAAAGAAAAACAAACTACTCTAAAACGTGAGTTGTGCAGCATCTAACGAAGAAGAAAATCTTCTGTAAGAAAATTTCATTTATATAAATGCATATAATGAGTTTCTTTATTGCCACATACATGATCTAAATCAATTTCATATTCATATTAAATAAGGTTGGATAACGAAATGGAGTTCAAGTTGATTGAACTGTAGTGTTGCTATTTTTTTTTGGGGTTGTGGGGAAGTCATCAATTGTCAATAATTACAATCATTACTTGTTATAATTTGGTTAACTTACAGGCAAGGAATTTCATGATTTTGTTTCATATGGTCTCCGCCATTGGTTCCGTAACCAGTTGGATTCCATATTTAGTAATTCTTATTTTATTATCATATTATAAATTAAGTTTTTGATATATTGAGATAGATAATTAAATATTAGGTATATTGTATTATATGAATATTATTAGATTTATGATATTGGAGAAATCAGAACTTAACCCTAGGATTGAAATTTGAAAAATATGAGAGCTGACATGTTAATTGGCATCAAGATTAGGAACTTGATTATAGATTTGGGTGAGTTTTTGGGTCTAGTCTAGGCATATAGTAATATGGGTGTTGTCAGTGTTGAAATCTTATTGTGATTATTTATGTGAATAGATTGCATTATTTAAAATCCCAACGAAAGGGGAAAGCCCAAGTCCCTGAGTAATTGTTCGATTATCTGAGACAGATGAATTTCTCGACCCTTGTTAAGTGTATAAAATCGTGTATTTTCTTGTGGTATGTGTTGGGGAACAATGGGACTTGGTGATGGATTGAATTGTTTATATTGAATGATCCTAATGAGGAAAAGGGGGTAATAAAAAGGCAACTTAATTATATATTGATGTGTGATGTGTTGAGAATGATTGAAAATTTATTGATTCGTTGTTAATATTGTATCATGATTGTATTATTGTGAATTGTGCATTGCTGTGAAAATGTTTATCTCTTCACTAATTGTATGAACATGTCATTTGCATTGGTTTTGACACATAGTTGTGGCAAGTGTTATGTGAATTGAGAAAGAATAAGGAATTAAAGAGGATGTACCATTTTGAGGGATGTGTCGCGCACCGCGACAGATATTATGATTCGAGGGAAGTGACATACGCCGCGATGGATTCTATTTTTGAGAGTTGTATCGCACACTGCGGAAGATGCATGGACAGATATGTTCCCATGATCCCAAACTCAGAGACAGTGGGTGTATATCACTAGGTCAAGCATGCATCACCATTCTTGGCATTGTATTTCATTGTATTGCATATCTTTATCATGTTGAACTTGTGAGTGCTTTTCTGTGGTACTTGTCATTTATTGTAACACCCCGGATTTGAAAAGAACGAAAAATTCAAACTTTTGAAAATCAGTGTGACCTACTACTTGACCTACTATTCGTTGGTTGATCTACCAACCGTAGGCCAAGTGGTGGGAGGAGCCGTAGGTGCTACTGTTTTGGGGAGGGAAAATTATAAAATTTTGGGGGCTTGGCAGTGTGACCTACGGTTGGTCACCTACGGTCAGTAGGTTGACCTACCAACCGTAGGCCATGTAATAGGTGGGGTCGTTGGCTGATTTTCTTTAAGGGATCTTTTGGTCTTTTCACCCAATGACTTATTTACTAAGTTAGGTCGGTTAACCCTATTCCTAAGCCATTTATAAGTCTTATAATCCTAAAATCTAACCTTTCAAAATCATTCCCCAAACTCTCCTCTCCCAAATATTTCTCTCTCTAGAATCAAGAAGAAGAAGAAGCCAAGCTCGGGTTCTTCAAGTTCAAGTAAGGTATGTAGGGAGTTCATCAATGGGTTCCATTCACCCATTGAGCCCCCAAGATTTTCTTCAACTCTCCAATTCAATTTCCCAAAATTTATTAAGGTTTTGATTTCATTCTTCATGGGTTCTATTTGTATGGATTCAATTGATTGCCTTTGATTTTATTTTGAGGATTTAGACTTGATTACATTCTTTCCAACTAATTCCATGTGAACCCATGTATTGATCTATGAATTTCACTATTAACCCTAACTTTCTAAGTAAGAATTGTTCAATCAAAATCTAGGTTTTCTTCTATCATGTGGGTTCTTTCAATTATGATCATATTGCTTTGTTTATGGTTTGCTAAGAATGAAGTTGAGTTGAATTGCATATTTTAATATGAATTCCCATGAACCCATATGAAATCCCTAAATATCTAGAGTTTGATTTATTGTTGGGTTTGAACCACGAAAAGATGGATTTTATGAAATCATGCATGTTTTTATGAAAGCAATGTTTATGACGACATGATTGACATCTAGATTTGCCATCAATGCTTTTTGGGCTATTTTCTGAAACTAGGTCTTGATTAGTATGGTAGCTGGTTATGCCATCAATGATTATAGTCCATGCTTTTAAAACTATTTCCACTAGTAGTATGTCATTTCTAGCATGAAGTGAATGACTATGGGCCTTAAAAGCTATTATGAAAAGATCATGGATGGTGAAAGGTTTTCTCACGCATGGTCTAAGGAGCTATTCTAATGACGTAAGCTTGGACTAAGTCCATGGAAGATGAAACGTCTATGAACATGATTTTTAGCTTGGATTGGTAACTCTAGTTGTACCTTTCCATGGATAATAAGATGAATAAAATTAAAGACTATTCCGTGGGATTTATGCTTAGCACCGAGAGGATATTGAGATGGAATCTCTCCCGTAGCTAGAGGTCGGGTTTCTAGTAGCAACCTCCTTATCCCAAACCTATGTGCCACCATAGGATGATTGTCTAGATAGACATTAGCTAGTGGATCCGCGTAAGCTAAAAGTTCATGGTCCTTACCTTGGCAAGTAGGAAAACCCCTTTTCGGTGTGGGGAGGACACCGGATTCTATGTTATAGCTCACATGGTCTATGTCGATTAAGGCTCACTTCCCACAATAATGAACTAAGGTTACTTTTAAAATATCTCGCAAATGTTTTAAAGATGTTTAGCATGCATTGACCTTGGTTTGTGACTTATGTTTTCTAACCCTTTTTACTTCATGTTTTAGTTTGGCCTTTGCATGTCATGGAAATGTCCCCTTTTTAGCATGATTCAATGTTTTATTGCATTCCCCTCATACTTGGTACATTTCATGTACTAACGCGTACTTTTGCCTACATGGTCTCATAATGTAGGACTTGGTGCTTCTTCTCATTCCGCTCGTGGCTAGTGAGTATCTAGAGGCTTGAAGACTTGGTGAGTCCTCATACATTCAAGGACGTAGCCACTTTATCTTTTATGTCTTTATTATCAAACTTTGTATGGGTTATGTCCCAACTTTTCATTCTATTAGTTTAGATGGCTTTGAGACTATGTTTAGCTTTCCGCTATTTTTATCAAACTCTTATGATATGAAACTTACTTTTGTACTCCTTGATTCTATTATCTTGTCTATGTATGCTAAGTGGCTTGTATGAGGCCTTTCGAGGTCTTGTACGCCATGTCACGGCTAGGGGTACTTTGGGTCGTGAACAACTTGGTATTCAGAGACAAAGGGTTTAGAAAGATCCTAGGATGTCTCATAAGCCACGTCGAGTAGAGTCTTGTTCATGGGTGTGAAGCGCGTCACACTTATGAATGAGAGGCTACAAGATGTTTAGGAACTTCAACTTCTTTCATTATTCTAAAGTCATGCGATAGAGTTTAACCTCATAGGTCTTCCTCTCCTAACCCCTATTTGTACTTTTCAGAATATGCCTCCACGAAGGAATCCCTTGAGAAGGAATGTTCGTGAAGATGTGAGACAAGAGGTTCCCCATGTTCCGGTCAACCCTTTGGCCGATGAAGTGACTAATGATGAGTTTCGAGCCACATTTCATGTATTGGCCCAAGCTATGACGACCCAAGCAAATAGAGAGGTGGTGGCTCCCGTGAATCCAAGGGTAAGTACGGCGGCAACAAGAGTGAGGAACTTTATTATGATGAATCCTTCAGAGTTTCATGGTTCCAAGGTCGAGGAGGATCCTCAAAAGTTCATTGATGAGGTATACAAGGTGTTGATGATCATGAGTGTGACGCCGGTGAAAAAGGCAGAATTGGCTGATTATCAACTTAAGGGTGTTGCTCAAGTGTGGTTTGAACAACGGAAGAGTTAGAGGGCGGTTGATGCGGGTCCTCTTGATTTGGAAAAGTTCAAGGTTGCTTTCCTTGTTAGGTTATTTCCCCTTGAGATGAGGGAGGCAAGGGTGCTTGAATTCATCAATCTTCATCAAGGAAGCATGAGTGTGAAGGAGTATGCTTTGAAGTTCACACAATTGTCTCGATATGCTCCTACTATGGTTGCCGATCCTAGGGCAAGGATGAGCAGGTTCATTTTGGGTGTATCCAAATTGGTGGTTAAGAATGTCGTACCGCTATGCTCATCAAGGAAATGGACATTTCTCGTCTAATGATTCACGCTCAACAAATAGAAGAGGAGAGACTTAAGGAGAAGACTAGGGATTCAAAGAGGGCAAGAAGAGATGATGGTGATCTTCACATCCAAATTTCGGTGAAGGAAATCATTCTCAAGGTAAGGATTCTAGTGAGCAAATGTGGCCCAAGTTCCGGGAATGTGGAAGAAGACACAAGGGTGAGTGTCTAGCCGGTTCGGATGGTTGCTTTGGTAATGGAAAGAGTGGTCACAAGATAAGGGATTGTCCAACGCTTACAGCTAAGGGAAGAGAAGGTAAGCAAGCTCCATCTAGTGGTAGTCAGCAACAAGGTAGGTCATATGCACTTCGGGCTCGACGAGATCATGAGGGCTCCTCGGATGCTGTAATTGGTAAGTTATGGTCTTTTAGCTTGTGGTTATCCATTGTTTGATGTTGGGTGATTTGTTGGCGATGATAAGACTCCATGTATGGTTAGTGTGTTTAAGGTCGACTTTGAAATCCTTGTGGAAACTTCTTAAGTGCTTACTTGTATTAATGGTTTCGTAGTTGTTAAGACTTTGGTTCTATGATTGGGGATTGAGGGAGATGGATTCGAAAGGACTAGAGAGGTTTGCTCCCAAGGGGGAGATGGTGTGCTTCATGGTTGAAATATGTGAATAGGCCTATGTTGGTTTTGGAAGGTTCCTTGTCATGGTGTGGTATGTGAAAGGAAAGATCGGAGGTGATATGATCTCTTACTATCCCTATCTATTTCCGTTATCTTCGGGTCTAGCTTAAGGCCTTAGCCCCTCTTAGTTCACTCTTAAGGATTCTTGTGTCTCAGTCATCTCATGTTTCCTCATGCATCCATGCTCACGAAAATTTGATTTTTCAAAGATATGATTTAGCTTGATTGATTTCTTCATAATTATGTACATTTGAGTATGAGTTCCATAAGGCCTTCATGAAATGATATTTTGAACATGCTTTAGCTTGGAGTTGATGTTTCCTCCTCGAATATGTGCATATATGTGATAGCATTCTTGGTTGGGTTGTTAACTCTTGTTTCTACCTTCCTTATGATGTATTAATTCTCATTCGAGGATGAATGTTCCAAAGGGGGAGATAATGTAACACCCCGGATTCAAAAAGAATGAAAAATTACAACTTTTGAAAATCAGTGTGACCTACTACTTGACCTACTATTCGTTGGTTGACCTACCAACCGTAGGTCAAGTAGTGGGAGGAGTCGTAGGTGCTACTGTTTTGGGGAGGGAAAATTATAAAATTTTGGGGGCTTGGAAGTGTGACCTACGGTTGGTCACCTACGGTCAGTAGGTTGACCTACAAACCATAGGTAATGTAGTAGGTGGGGTCGTTGGTAGATTTTCTTTAAGGGATCTTTTGGTCTTTTCACCCAATGACTTATTTACTAAGTTAGGTCGGTTAACCCCTATTCCTAAGCCCTATATAAGTCTTATAATTCTAAAATCTACCCTTTCCAAATCATTCCCCAAACTCTCCTCTCCCAAATATTTCTCTCTCTAGAATTAAGAAGAAGAAGAAGAAGTCAAGCTAGGGTTCTTCAAGTTCAAGTTTCCATTCTTCATCATTGTTTAGGGCTTCAATTAAGGTATGTAGGGAGTTCATCAATGGGTTCCATTCACCCATTGAGCCCCCAAGATTTTCTTCAACTCTCCAATTCAATTTCCCAAAATTGATTAAGGTTTTGATTTCATTCTTCATGGGTTCTATTTGTATGGATTCAATTGATTGACTTTGATTTTATTTTGAGGATTTAGACTTGATTACATTCTTTCCAACTAATTCCATGTGAACCCATGTATTGATCTATGAATTTCACTATAAACCCTAACTTTCTAAGTAAGAATTGTTCAATCAAAATCTAGGTTTTCTTCTATCATGTGGGTTCTTTCAATTATGATCATATTGCTGAAACGACCCCAAAAATACCCGAAAATGTGCTTCGGAAACACCTATAATTGTAATTTCCTTATATCTCAAAATCCGTGCATGATTTCGGAAATTCGACTTCATATTCTTATTCGTGGGGTCAAATTGAGTGGGAAATGGGTCTAACCCGAATTTTAGAGCAACCGTATCAAAATTCGAAAATCGCAAAAATTGCGATTTGGAGGGTCAACTTTAAAGGGGCATATCTCTTAGCACACAAGGAACTGGAAGGGCTGCAACCTATCAAATTAAAGCTCTTTGAGTTAGCTTTCCAACGCACTTGGTTTCACCTTATTCCGCGTTAGGATGAGGGAGTTATGACCATTTTCGTAAAACCTGTCTGTGCAGAATTTCCAATTCCAGTGAGCCTTTTTTTTCTAGGCGGGTTGGAGACTTTTTTTATAAAAAGGGGATATGTCCCATACTTAGTCATTTTCTTAACTCCAAAAACACTCTCTAAGCCCTCTCCAAAAATTCCACCAAGATCTTCAACCAAATTCAAACAATCTCAAGCTTCGATTCTCCATTCCAATCTTCATCAAGGATTCTCCAAAGTTGAGGTATGTGGGTTTGATTGTGGAAACCTTCCTTTCCACAAGTCCAACCATTTATCCTCTATTTCTACTTCAAGTTTATGGGTCCTCATGATCAATTATGAATTCTTGAATTACGGAATTACTACTACACACCCTATTATGGTCCTTTTTGCATATTATCATGAAATGGAATTTTTATGTGATGTTTATGGTTTACATGCTTCCATGATCAAATTATGAAGGTTGATATATATATGTATGTTGTTGGTGGGCTGATTTATATGGATTTTGGAATTGGTTGGAATTAGTATTCTTGAAATACATGATTTCATTTACATGAACAATTGCCCACCTGTGTTTGATAAAATGCCCATTTATAGAATTCTTAGGAAAGGGAAGGTCCAAGGTACGTCCTATGAGACGGATGGTTATGTAATTACTGAATGATGATGAAATGGACACATGTATATGATTTTCTCTAAATAAGTGTTGTGAGTCGACCATGCCTAGTACGGGGGGTAGTAGGCCCGTATAGTAGGCCCGTATAACCATATCGAGGGGTTTGTACCTTGGTTGCCTAGTACGGGGGGTAGTAGGCCCGTATAACCATATCGAGGGTTTGGTACCTTGGTCCCTAGCACGGGGGTGGTAGGCCCGTGTAACCATATCGAGGGGTTTGTACCTTGGTCCCTAGCACGGGGGGTGGTAGGCCCGTGTAACCATATTGAGGGGTTTGTACCTCTTTCGCCTCTCCAAGGGGGTGGTAGGCCTTGGAAATACTATATTGATGGTCACTCGCCACACATGTACTACGTCCCACTAAATATGGTTTTATGTAAGCATCATTATACATACTATTTTATTAATATGCTATCTATTGGGTATGATTACGCATTTTTCCTATGATGTCCATCTAATGTAGCCTTGCATTGCATCCCATATACTTAGTACATTCAAATGTACTAACGCATACTCTATGCCTACATGATGTCACCATGTAGGGACCGGAGCACCGCTTGACCATCCTCCTCCGCGTGGCTAGTACGATTTTCTATAGTGGTTATTGGTGAGTCCTCCATTTCGGGGACGTTGCTCATGATCTTTTGCTATGTATAAAACTTTTCCTTTCTAGTTATGTTTTGACTATGAGGGTGAGCCCGGTAGTTTGTCTTGGCCCCCGCTAAGTACTCATGTTTAGAGGTGGTGTTGGACAAGTTGTGTTTTATGCTTGAGCTTGACTCATCTATGGTATTTATGTATCATTTCTTTTTTTCTTCTTGCTTCCTTAGTCCCGATTTCCCCTTGACTATGCTTATCGCTTATGGTCATTTAATTGCTTCCGCGACCAAGAATGTGTAATGATACTCTATGAGGCTTGTTTGGGGTTCCTTCGGGTTCCCCATTCGCCGGTCACACCTAGGCCCTAGGCTTGGGTCGTGACAATTGCTTTGTTTATGGTTTGCTAAGAATGAAGTTGAGTTGAATTGCATATTTTAATATGAATTCCCATGAACCCATATGAAATCCCTAAATATCTAGAGTTTGATTTATTGTTGGGTTTGAACCACGAAAAGATGGATTTTATGAATTCATGCATGTTTTTATGAAAGCAATGTTTATGACTTAAGTATGCTTATGGATGAAAGTTTTTATATGTTCTATGAAGCTTGGCCACATGACATGAATTACATCTAGATTTTCCATCAATGCTTTTTGGGCTATTTTTCGAAAATAGGTCTTGATTAGTATGGTAGCCGGTTATGCCATCAATGATTATAGACCATGCTTTTAAAACTATTTCCACTAGTAGTATGGCATTTCTAGCATGAAGTGAATGACTATGGGCCTTAAAAGCTATTATGAAAAGATCATGGATGGTGAAAGGTTTTCTCACGCATGGTCTAAGGAGCTATTCTAATGACGTAAGCTTGGACTAAGTCCATGGAAGATGAAACGTCTATGAACATGATTTTTAGCTTGGATTGGTAACTCTAGTTGTACCTTTCCATGGATAATAAGATGAATAAAATTAAAGACTATTGCGTGGGATTTATGCTTAGCACCGAGAGGATATTGAGATGGAATCTCTCCCGTAGCTAGAGGTCGGGTTTCTAGTAGCAATCTCCTTATCCCAAACCTATGTGCCACCATAGGATGATTGTCTAGATAGACATTAGCTAGTGGATCCGCGTAAGCTAAAAGTTCATGGTCCTTACCTTGGCAAGTAGGAAAACCCCTTTTCGGTGTGGGGAGGACACCGGATTCTATGTTATAGCTCACATGGTCTATGTCGATTAAGGCTCACTTCCCACAATAATGAACTAAGGTTACTTTTAAAATATCTCGCAAATGTTTTAAAGATGTTTAGCATGCATTGACCTTGGTTTGTGACTTATGTTTTCTAACCCTTTTTACTTCATGTTTTATTCTGGCATTTGCATGTCATGGAAATTTCCCCTTTTTAGCATGATTCAATATTCTTTTGCATTCCCCTCATACTTGGTACATTCCATGTACTAATACATACTTTTGCCTACATTGTCTCATAATGTAGGACTTGGCGATTCTTCTCATTCCTATCGTGGCTAGTGAGTTTCTAGAGGCTTGAAGACTTGGTGAGTCCTCATACATTCGAGGACGTAGCCATTTTATATTTTATGTCTTTTATGTCAAACTTTGTATGGGTTACGTCCCAACTTTTCATTCTATGAGTTTAGATGGCTTTGAGACTATGTTTAGTTTTTCGGTACTTTTATCAAACTTTTATGATATGAAACTTTCTTTTGTACTCCTTGACTCTATTATCTTTTCTATGTATGCTAAGTGGCTTGTATGAGGCCTTTCGGGGTCTTGTACGCTATGTCATGGCTAGGGGGTACTTTGGGTCGTGACATTTATGAACTTGATCCTCTGTATTGTTGATCCGTAATCGTTGGAGTGTTGTTATTGAGTTATGTGCTATTTAATTTGTGAACTCTGAGGTTGGGCTGGTTTCATGCAGGTTGTAGCTGTGGAAGTTCGGTTAGAGTGGTAGGAGTACCTGTATTGTATATTCTTAACTTGTGTTTAGGAGTTCGTTTGCTTAGTACCATGTGGTTTGATATTCACCCTTTGCTTCTACATTTGTGTAGGTTTCGAGCCTTAATCTTCGTGATACTCTCTCTTCTATTCTTGTCTGAGGCTTCCTGTGGAGATTTGTAAGGTAGTTGTTTGTCATCTCAGTGGACCTTCTTACTCCTATTTATGATTTTGTTATACTTTAGAGATAATATCATTTGAGACTTACGTATTTTCTTCCAAATCTATTGTAAAACATTGAGGTCTCACGTGTATACAAGCTGAGTCTAAGTAGAGTCTCGAGGATCAATACAGAAACATCTGTACTTATCTTCGAGAGGCTATGAAGACTGTTAGGAAACTTTATTTTTTTTCTTTCTTCCTTATCATGTGTGGTTACCTTCGTTAGTATTAAGTTTTCCCGTGTTCTTTTGACAAATAGTGAGGACTAGAGCTATTGTTGCTGATGGTAGAGAAGAGGCAATTCCCAAGATAGTTGTTGAGGCCGCAGCTAGGGGTAGGGGTAGAGCCTGAGCTAGAGGTTGTGCGCGTGGAGCGGCACTAGCCAAAGGTCGTACCTATGGAGTAGCACCAGTGAGGGGCCGTGTTAGATAGCCTCCCAGAGCCTCAGATTAATGTTTGAGAAAACCAGGTTCCTCCTGAGCATGCAACCACACCTCTACTTCATGATACCTTATTGAGGGTGTTGAGTGTGCTCGAGAGCTTTACTCAGGGTGGTGGTGCGACTGACACACTACAGGGCTCTCAGACTAGAATGGAGGCTCAGACCCCAAAGCAGTAGCAGGCTCCAGTTATTCAGGATCTGGTGGGGTAGCCACCAGTGGGTCCCGTGGTTGGAAATAATCTTGCACCGGCAGTTGGGGGTCAAGGTGCACCTTTGGTTATTCTGACAGAGGATGAGAAATTCCAGAAGATGAACCCACCCCAATTTCAGGGTGGAAAGAGCAAGGACGCTCATGAGTTTCTGACCACATGCCAAGAGTTGCTAGATGTGGTTGGGTTTGCTGAGTCACATGGGGTTCTGTATGCTACACTCCAAATTTGTTGTCCAGTAAGAGAGTGGTGGGGAGTTTATTCGGGGTCTTTGCCAGTTGGATCTTCTCGAGTGACGTGGGAGATATTTTTCAGTGCCTTTCATGACCGCTTCATCCCTTGGAGCGTGAGAGTGGAGAACCACTTGAGGTTCGAGAATCTAAAATAGAACATATTATCCATTGTAGAGTATGAGGCCCATTTTTTCGGTTGTCTAGCATGCTTTGGCCATTATTCCAGACGAGACAGAGAAGGTCCATAGATTTGTGAGGGGGCTGACTTTCTCTATCAAATTAGTTGTGTTTAGGGTATCTCGAGAAAGGGCTTCCTTCCAGTCCATTTTGAGCGCCGCCAAAGAGGCAGAATTGATGGAGAGAGAGGAATTTGGGGACCCCAAGAGGGCCCGTACATTAGGTTAGTTTTCTAGTGCCTCATCTGGAGGCAGGGGATCACATAGAGGGGGTGGTTCCTTCCAGCATTTGGGACCCGTTCAGGCATCTATGTTGACATCCAAGGGTGTTTAGACACCTCATAGATCTTACAGTCCGGGTCAGGGCTCATACTGTTCAAAGCAGCGACCTATGGGGAAAGGCAGTTGTAGTGGTTCTTCTGGATCAACACAACAATCCCAGAGTTAGAGGTTTTGCTTTAGTTTTGGAGATACAGATCACATGATGTGACACTGTCCTTGGTAGAGGGGTCTGGGTAGACCCCAACCCAGCTCTTCAGTTCAGACTAAACCCTCGGCACCACAGGACAAAGGCTGAGGCAAAATTTAGTCAAGTAGAGGTGGTAGAGCTTCTGGTAGCGGTACTACAACTCAACAGGGTGAGGGGTAGAGGTACTACCCAAGCTGGAGGTGGCAGAGGAGGTCAATTTTATGCTTTCCCAAGGAGACCTGAGGCGGAGAGTTCAGATGCAGTTATTACAAGTATCACCCCAGTATGACATCGATATGCGTCTGTATTATTTGACCCGGGGTCTACATTCTCTTATGTGTCTACTATTTTGTTATTGGGTTTGATATGATATGTGATAGCATGCATGTACCTGTTCATGTTTCTACACCCATGAGTGAGCTCTTAGTGGTGGATCGAGTGTATCGATCCTGTCTTATTTCTCTAGCGGGGTATGACACTTGGGTAGACTTGATCATTCTGGGTATGGCACACTTTGATGTTATCTTGGGTATGGATTAGCTCTCTCCTTATCATGTTATTCTTGACTGTAATGCTAAGACTGTGACCTTAGTGATGCCTGGTGTTTCGAGAGTTGAGTGGAGGGGCGCTAGTGGTTCCTACCCTAGTAAGGCTATCTCCTTCATCTATGCTTAGAGATTAGTAGAGAGAGGGAGTTTTTCCTACCTATCCTTTATCATAGATACTAGTGTCAAGCCACCTCCCATGGATTCTATTCCCGTAGTTCAAGAGTTACCAGATATGTTTCCTACTGATCTTCCAAGTGTTCCTCCCAATAGGGATATTGATTTTGCTATTGATTTGGAGCCAGGCACTAAGCCCATTTCTATTCCTCCCTACTATATGGCTCCAACAAAGTTGAAGGAGTTGAAGGATCAGTTACAGGATTTGTTGAGTAAGGGGTTCATTCGCCTTAGTGTGTCACCTTGGGGTGCCCCAGTGTTGTTTGTGAAAAAGAAGGACGGAACTATGAGGATGTGTATTGACTACAGGCATTTGAACAAAGTAACAGTGAAGAACATTTATCCTCTTCCGCATATTGATGACTTATTTGTTCAACTTCATGGAGTATCATTGTTCTCTAAGATTGATTTGAGGTCTGGGTATCATCAGTTGAATATTAGGGCATCAGATATCCCTAAAACAACTTTTTGGACTCAGTATCGGCATTATGAGTTCCTAGTGATGTCCTTTGGGTTGACTAACGCCCCTATAGTGTTCATGGAGTTGATGAACGGGGTGTTTCGACCATATCTAGATTTTTTTGTAATTGTCTTCATCGATGATATTTTGGTGTACTCCAGGACTAAGGAGGACCATGTTCGACACTTGAGGATTGTACTTCAGAGGTTAAGGGAAGAGAAGTTCTATGCCAAGTTCTCAAAGTGCGAGTTTTGGCTTAATTATGTGGCATTCTTGGGACACGTGGTGTCCAAAGAGGGTATTAGAGTAGATATGTCAAAGATTGAGGCAGTTAGAGGCTGGATGCGACTTACTTCTCCTACCAAGATTCAGAGTTTTATGGGATTGGCAGGCTATTATCGACGGTTTGTTCAGGGTTACTCTACTATTGCACCTTCATTGACCAGATTGACTCGACAGAGTGTTGGTTTTCAATGGTCCGATGAGTGTGAGGAGAGCTTTCAAAAGCTCAAGACCTTATTGACTTTGGCTCCTGTGTTGACTCTACCTGAGAAGGGTGTGGACTTTACAGTTTATTATGATGCTTCAGGAGTTAGTTTGAGTGGTGTCGTGATGCAAAAGGGGAAGGTGATTTCTTATGCTTCTAGGTAGTTGAAGACCCATGAGAAGAACTACTCTACTTAAGATTTGGAGTTGGTGGTCGTGGTCTTTGTGGTTAAGTTATGGTGTCACTATTTGTATGGGGTGCATTGTGAGATCTTCATCGATCACTGGTGTCTTCAGTTCATCTTCAGTCAAAGGGATCTAAACTTGAGGCAGCGTAGATGGCTTGAGTTTCTAAAGGTCTACGACGTGACCATTCTATATCATCCGAGGAAGGCTAATGTGGTGGCCGATGCTTTGAGTAGGAAGACTCCTAGAATGGAGAGTCTTGCCGCATTCAGTATTGAGGAGAGACCATTGGCTAAGATGTTCAGAGATTAGCTAACAGTCTTGTCCGGTTGCAGATTTCATAAGAGAGTGGCCGTATGATTGCTTTTATTGAGGCTTGGTCTTCTTTGGTGGTGCAGATACGTGAGCGATAGTTTGATGGTGAGAAGTTATGTATTATTCAAGACAAGGTATTAAGGGGCGAAGCCAAGGAGGCTGTGCTTTCTTCTGATGGGGTCTTAAGGATCAGAGGTAGCATTTGTGTGCTCAAGGTGGGCGAGTTGGTTAGGTTGATTTTGGAGGAGGCTCACTGTTCTCGATATTCTAACCATCCGAGAGTGGTCAAGATGTATCACTATCTAAGTTAACATTAATGGTGGTGTGGTATGAAGAAAGATATTTCTGAATTTGTGTTTAGGTGTTTGACTTGCCAACAGGTCAAGTGTGAGCATCAGCGACCTGAAAGTGTGCTTCAGAGGATGCCCATTCCTACTTGGAAGTGGGAACATATCACCATGGACTTCGTTGTGGACTTGCCTACCACCGTAAGTGGTTATGACTCTATCTTCGTTGTGGGCTTGCCCATTCCGCCCATTTCATCCTAGTTGGGGTGAGGTATTCGGCGGAGAAGTTAGCTCAGCTCTACATCAGCCAGATAGTCTGACTTCTTAGGATGATTGTTTCTATTGTCTCCGATCGGGGTTCATTATTCACTTCTCATTTCTGGAAGGCACTACAGCATGGTCTGGGTACTCGGTTGGATATGAGTATGACTTTTCACCCGCAGACGAACGAGTAGTCTGAGCGAACGATTCAAGTGTTGGAGGGCATGCTTCACGAGTGCGTGATTGACTTTGGTTCTCATTGGGATCAACACTTGCCTTTAGCGGAGTTTGCCTACAACAACAATTATCACTTTAGTATTCAGATGGCCCCATTTGAGACTTTGCATGGTAGGCGATGTAGATCTCCAATTGGCTGGTTTGATTCAGCTGAGACGGACTCATTAGATACAGATTTGCTTAGAGATGCTATAGAGCAGGTCCGTCGGATTCAGGGTAGACTATTGACAGCCCAGAGTCGACATAAGCATTATGCAAATAGAAGGGTTCGAGCCTTAGAGTTTATGGAGGGCGATCATGTTTGACTGAAAGTGTTACCTATGAAGGGTGTGATGCAGTTTGGAAAGAAGGGCAAGCTTACCCCTCAATTCATTGGTCCTTTTGAGATTTTGGGGCGATTTGGAGAGGTAGCTTATAAGTTGGCCTTGCCACCTAGCTTGTCGGCTGTGCATTTTGTGTTTCATGTCTCCATGCTCCGGAAGTATATGTCGGATGAGTCACATGTGCTTTCACTCGATTCATTAGTGATGGGTCTAGACTTGTCATTCAAGGAGGAGACTATAGCTACTATGGATAGGCACATTCGAAAGCTTAGGACCAAGGAGATTGCTTCAGCGAAGGTGCAGTGGAAGCACCGTTCTGTGGGGGAGGCAACTTGGGAGACAGAGTCTGACATGCGTGTCAGATATCCTCAGCTTTTCGAAGCTTCAAGTACTTTCTTTCACCTTATGTTCGAGGACGAACATGATTTTTAGTAGTGGATAATGTAATGACCCGAAAAGTCATTTTTTAGAATTTTTTGTAAATTTACCATTTTACCCCATCCGATAGTTACACCGAGTCATTTCTATTCAGTCGGTGAAGTTGGTTTGCAAATTTTTAACTATTCATTTAACTTTAGTTAATTAATTGATGGGTAATTTTTAAATAATTAAGTTAGTTGATAATAATGGACCAAGTCTGAAATTTATTTAAGACCCTATACCATTTGGCCTATATATATTAAAATAAGTTAGTAGAATTTGTCACTTTTAAGGTGTGATTATATTCTTTAAAGAAAAACAAACTACCCTAAAACGTGAGTTGTGCAACATCTAATGAAGAGGAAAACCTTCTGTAAGCAAATTTCATTTATGTACCTGCATATAATGAGTTTCTTTATTGCCGCATACATGATCTAAATCAATTTCATATTCATATTAAATAAGGTTGGATAATGAATTGGAGTCCAAGTTGATCGAATTGGAGTTCAAGTTGATCGAATTGGAGTGTTGCTATTTTGTTTTGGGGTTGTGGTTAAGTCATCAATTGTCAATAATTGCAATCATTACTTGTTAATTTGGTTGACTTATAGGCAAGGAATTTCGTGATTTTGTTTCATATGGTTTCCGCCATTGGTTTCGTAACCAGTTGGATTCCATATTTAGTAATTCTTACTTTATTATCATATTATAAATTAAGTTTTTGCTATATTGAAATAGATGATTAAATATTAGGTGTATTGTATTATATGAATATTATTAGGTTTATGATATTGGAGAAATCGAAACTTAACCCTGGGCTTGTAATTTGAAAAATATGAGAGTTGACATGTTAATTGGCATCAAGATTAGGAACTTGATTATAGATTTGGGTGAGGTTTTGCGTCTAGGCTAAGTATATAGTAATATGGGCGTTGTTAGTTTCAAAATCTTATTGTGATTATTTATGTGAATAGATTGCATTGATTTGGAATCCCAACGAAAGGGGAAGGCTCAAGTCCCGGAGTGATTATTCGATTATTTGAGGCAAGTGAATTTCTCGACCCTTGTTAAGTGTATAGAATCGTGTATTTCCTTTTGGTATGTGTTGGGGAGTAACGGGACTTGGTGATGGGTTGACTTGTTTTATTGAATGATCCTAATGAGGAAAAAGGGGTAGTAAAAAGGAAACTTGATTATATATTGATGTGTGATGTGTTGAGAATGATTGAAAAGATTTATTGATTCATTGTTGATGTTGTATAACGATTGTGTTGTTGTGAATTGTGCATTGATATGAAAATAGTTATCTCCTCATTAATTGCTTGAACATGTTATTTGCATTGGTTTTTAGACATGGTTATGGCAAGTGTTGTGTGAATTGAGGATGAATAAGAAATTAAAGAGGATGTACCATTTCGAGGGACGTATCGCGCACCGAGACGGATATTATGATTCGATGGACATGTCGTACGCCGGGACGGATTCTATTTTCTAGGTCCGTGTCGCACGTCGCCACAAATGCATGGACAGGTATGTCCCTCATGGGTCCCGGACTGAGAGACAGCGGGTGTGTATCACTAGGTCAAGCATGCATCATCATACTTAGGATTGCATTTCATTTTATTGCATATCTTTATCATGGTGAACTTGTGAGTGCTTTTCTGTGGTACTTGTGATTAATGAACTTGATCTTGTGTATTGTTGATCCGTAATCGTTGGAGTGTTGTTATTGAGTTATGTGCTATTTAAATTGTGAACTGTTAAGTTGGGATGTTTTATTCAGGTTGTAGTTGTGGAGGTTCGATTGGAGTTAGGAGTAGCCGTATTCTATATTCTTAACTTGTGTTTAGGAGTTCGCTTGCTGAGTACCATGTGGTTTGGTACTCACCCCTTGCTTCTACATTTGTGTAGATTACGAGCCTGGATCTCGTGATACTCTCTCTTCTCTCCTTGTCTGAGGCTTCCTATGGAGATTTGTGAGGTAGTTGTTTGTCATCTCAGCGGACCCTCTTACTCCTATTTATGATTTTTTTTCTACTTTAGAGACAATATCATTTGAGACTTATGTATTTTCTTTCAAATTTATTGTAATACATTAGAGGTTTGTGCACAGGACAACCAGATTTTGGGGATTTAATTAAGTTGACTTGTTATCTGCATTAGTAATTACTATTAAACTTTTATTTTTATTTTATTTACACACTTTATCGTAATGGTTGGGTTTTAGGCTGACTTGTCTTGGTGGGATAAGACGAGTGCCTTCACATCAATTTTTGGGTTGTGACACTCTGTTAGTTATAAGGGAAATTTCGTGCCAAAGTATAATGTGAGGGATATATTTAGCCCAAAAGTATGATGGGAGGGGTATATTTAGCCCAAAAATATAACGAGGGGCATATTTAAACTATTTTCAATAGTACTGGGGTATATTTGACCCTTTTACATTTTAAATATATAACTGATTTTAAAAAAAATATTAAAACAAAGAGATTTTCAAAAATACCCTCGGCTAGAAGCAAACATATGACAAACAATTGTTTGCTTCTAGCCATTTCTTATTATCAGTAAAGTAATACATTCGCATTTCTAAAAGTTTTGATAAAATGTATTGGAGTTTAATCAACAAATTATTTTAATTTTAAGCTTGAAAAAAAGACAATTTAAATTTCTTCGAGAAATACATTCTACTATCTCTAAGCTGCCAACTCCACTAAGAAAAATAAAGAAGAACAACAAGTCAGAAAAGCGCTTAAGGGCATCTCCAACCTTACCCTTTATTTTACTCTCCAAATATAGAGTTTTCTATTTTTTTCAGACAACCAACTCCAATCCAATTCTTTTTACTGTCTAAAAAAGAATTTTCTTCTCTCTCTTTAATAATATATTATTATTTCTATTTCATTCTTATTTTCTTATTTCACAATATAAACCCTTTCTTTCTTTTTTCCAAATAATCATTTTATATAATTTTAATGTAATATAAAATTATTTTTTTTCGAATTCTTTATTTAATATAAAATTATATTTTATTCTAAATTTCTAAATAACATAAATTGCCAGGAAATATTATATAATATACAAATTAATGGACAATTCAAATAAAAGCGAAATCATTAATGAAACACAATTACATAGACATTAAATAAATACTCAACTTTCAAGATTATTAGGTTGCTCCCATAAATGTTCTATTAATGCATTACAAGTTCAAAATGAGCATTTTTGTCCTTAATTATTTTATGTCTAGCTAAAAACATTCAAATCGGAGATTTTCATCTACCACCATTTCTATCGTTGCAATTGGAGCCTCTACAACATCTTGAATCGATGCATTGAGATCACATTCATCCTCGATTATCATGTTGTCCAGTATAATACATGTCGTCATTAATTTTGTGCATTCTTCATAGTGAAAATTAATAATAAAATCAAATTATATTAAAGTGAGGAAATTTTTTTAAAAATTAAAATATTATTAATTCGGGATGAAGTAGTATATATTAAATAACATTTTAACTAAAATGTTATATTACATTTAAAAAGAATTACAAATAATCTACTATATTATAAGAGGGTCGCACACAACAAGTCAACATGTGTGCTTAGCTTTTGTGGGGTATTTTAGTCATTTCAGTTTAAATGGAGCATCATGATTGGGCCTTAAGGATTCTTACTTGCAATTGTTGTATATAAGACTAAAGTGTCCTCTATTTATATCATCTTCATTCATTGCTTGGGTTCTATTAGACCATTTCCACAGGTAGAGACTAGAGAGAGAGTCTTCGGAGAAGAAATCTTCCCAAGGATCTTCACATGAACTTTAGGGGAATTGGAGAAGGAAGAAGGATAAAAAAGCCACTTCTTTTCTTTTTCTATTTTGAGAAAGAAGGTCATTATTTCTCTAAAAGAAAAACCTTTTATAATTCTAAAGAGACACGTCTTTTTAAATAGTTGTCTCTTCCCTTTTATTAATAAATATAATATATAACTATAATATATTATTTATTTATTAATATGAATCCGGATTGACCCACATGAGTGACCCGATCCAATTTTCTTCAAAAACTTAAGGAGGAACTGAATTAGACTTGAGAATTAAAAGGCTCATATGTTGAGAGTGTTGCCAATATTGCACAATACACTTCACAGTTATCAATTGATTTGATAAATTTATCATGCATAAACTAGCAGACCTATTAAACGAGTAAGAAAGGTCAGGTCGGTTAGCCATAAGTAATGCTAATTGCCTAAAATATATTGATATAAAGTAAGGTTGTCTAGTGGGCCAGGTCGTCCTGATTCGGCCTGTCCCCACACCTTTTTTTAGTAGAGTATAAGGGGACGGGATAAGCACAAGGAGACGGGACAATAAGAGATTGCTCCTAGTCCCACACTTCCCCATCCGCCTTGGTTTCTCCACGCATCTCATCCCATCCAATCCCACTGGCTAGTCTTAGCACAAAGTGGGATCACGGAATGGAGGATTGTCACTACTATAAAGTTGAGCCAAAGTAGACATAGGTTACAATAATGATTTGCAAGTTTGCATTCCTGCCCTTGCAAGAATGCTAGAAGCATACTGGAGTTCTGATATGGAAGGTCATTTGAGTGGCGCGTCACATGAATACCCAAGAAAAATGACTTGAGGGCACCAAGTCTAGATATAAGACTCAAGAAAAGAGGGGTTGTTCCCTGTCATAACAAGCATCGACATAAACCAAGGGGATCAGAATTACAAATATAAATACAGATGCATCAGTTTTGGAACATTTGAAATCCATAGCCAGCAAGAAATGAGCAAGAACATATAGCCTGTGGAGCCTGTTTTAGCCATATAGGTACTTGTTCAGCTTGCACACATAGTAAAGAAGATGATGTGTGTGAATCCAGACAATTGGACCATAAAAACACTTTCTTGGAGGTCACCATGTAAGAAAGCATTCCAGACATCAAGTTGGTGACGAGCCATCGATGGATTAACGAGAAGGCTGCAACATCTCTTTGTAGAATAGAAATGAGTAAAGGTAGAAACACATACTTTTGTCTAGCTGTAAAAAGCTCAAAGCTGATTAAACAATGGATTAGAAACTGAGTACCCTCAGTGAAAGACCAAACTGTCTTACAAATACTTTTATCACAATTAATTTCTTACAGACACATGATACATAACCTACCCCACTTGACATACACTGAACCCTTTCCTTCTATTTTATTTTCTAGTAAGTACACAAAGTCAATCTATTTATTATCAGATCCATACTCAACGCCAAGACCATACAGGACACCTGCATACTTCTCGGTAGACCCATTAAAGAAGTTATCTTTTAACTTCTTGAAGGCACACGAGGTAAGTAAGCTATCTGAACCTGCCTGATGACAAATACCGACCCTCTCAAGTTCCAGTAGTTCTGCCAACTTGTTTAAGCCACCATGAAGGCTATTACAGAACTTCATCAGGTGCTTGATGTCATAAACCAGCGGAAAGTACATATTTAGCAAATCAAAGAACCCTGCTTGCGTTTCTGGTAAGGTCCTACAAGTTAATAATTTGAGCAAGTACCCAAAATCATACCCACTGTGAAATGTCACCCAATGAACCATGTCATTCAAAACGATTCCAGAAGACATTAAGAGCTCACCAAACTGTTTTGCATCAATACCCATTTCATTGTTCTTCTTGAAATCAATCCCACACTGAATCAGCAATTCAATTGAATCATTTGCAAAAATATCTGCACTTGTGTCAAACTCACGAAAGTTGAATTGCCAAATGTAGTAGTACTCACTCCCACAAGTAGGTAGATTGCCATTTTCGTCGGAAAATGTGAGACCCAACTGAATCAAATTCAACATATCAACATTGTCCTTCAAGGTCTGATAGTTATACTCATTGATATGCTTGAAATTGCCAACAGGCCGAAGCACCACCCCTGGAAACTCAGTGTCCATGGCAATGTAAGGATAATCATCCACAATTTTACGGATCAAAGCAAATTCCTCCTCAAGATTATCGCTCCATACCTCTCTAATTTGGATAGAATCAATTTTTGGTAATACAGACATTCTTTGCAAAAAAAGCTGAATCTGGTGAAGTTTAAAATAAGTAGATCTGCAATTTTCAGGAAAAAAGAAATATAATGAGACTAAGAATTCTAAAGAGCCTTTTTTTGTGTGTATGAAGCATTTCTAGTGAATGGCATTATGTTTTCTAGGTTGGGATCCCGAAGGATTTATGAACAAAGAATACATAAGGACATTTTTGTTATTTTGGTACAGTCTTGATCTGTCTTACAAACCTCTGAGCTTGGTAACAGAGCAGGGAAGATTTGTAAATACAAAACACTAACTTGACCAAGTTTTACTTATTACTTGAGCTATGTCTACTGCATATGGGTTTTTGTGTGAGAGCAGAAATTCCTACCACATTTGTGGTTCTTATATCATGTTTATTATGACAAGATCTACCTGCTTCTACATTCTCAAAATATTTCTAGTGGAGGGACTCTGTTTTTTCGTAAATGAAAGTAATGTAATCCAGCAAGTATCAGCTTTAACTTCCCTTAGCTCGCCACTGTCTTGCTTAAGAACTTATATACAAGTGCTGATTACTTGTAAATGTTTTTTAGCAGAACTATTTTAATAGAAACCTTGACATTCAGGGAGTAGTTGCTTCATAAAAAAATTATGAGAAAAAGTAGGCTCATTGTTTGTCAAAGGCAAGTCGTAAATCATTAAAATGCAAGAAAATTAGTTCCTCTAACATATAGTTCTAGCTTCAGTTAGCGACTGTAAATTGTTGAAAGAAGTCGGAGTAATGAATCCTATTTTCCTATTTATTTACAACATTATTAGCAAAAGCCTAGTTAACTAGATATAGAAAAAGGAAAATGCAAATTCTAAGGCATAGAACTTACAGATCAAAAATGCCTGGGTATAATCTTCATTACATGGTGGACTTCAAAGCTACAATTACAAATAGATCACAACAGCTAACACAGCACAACAGACTATCCTGCATAATACAATCACAGAACATTGCAAGTTAAACAACTAAGGTCAAAATCTGAAAAGCAAAGCACAGAATAGGTCTTCCAGCAAAGTCCTTACATAAGCACAACAAATTGGTCTCATATCAATAGTAAGTGTACAACACAATAACACAAAGTAAGCAGAAAACAAAAGAAGAGATGAATGTGCTCCCATTCAACATAATTTTTAACTATTAGCCAGTATGTTTGAGATGAATGTGCTCCCATTAAACATATTTTTTTAACTATCAGCCAGTAAGTTTTGCTCCACATTTCTTTCTTGTCATCAACCTTAACATGCTGGTATAAATAAACTGGACAATAGTGGAAAATAAATTTAATTGATTAAAGCAGCTTTAAGCACACTGAAGTTATCAAGAAGAGAGGAATCTGCTGGATACAGTAAATCATACCAATTCAAACTAGAAAACATTTTCATCTAAACTCGACTATCATATAAGCAGAAAAAACTTGTTCATTGAGAAACATATTTTGAGGTTTCAAACCACAAAAAGTACCAAATGAAATTTGAATCATTATACTTCTCAAGTTCAAGAATAAGACAGTACATGCCAACACAAAGGAACACAATTACCAGCACAATACTTTTCTTTATCAATCCTCTCTCCTCAATCTTCTCCCCATTTTTTAATTTCCAAACAAAAATAGAGCTCAAAAACATAAAATACATAAAACAGTAAGAACTAAAGGAAAACACAAATGAAAATTAAGCAAGAAAGATAAACTCTAGTTCTGCTTTATCCACCTTGCTCTCTTCAGCAGAGAAAACCATATATACTGTTTCCTCTCTCTTCTTCCTCAGTTTTAACAAACAAGGCTAAAAATTTACTTATGACTGCAACTAGAAACAACGAATATAATCCCTTCTGAAGTTTAAACAAAATACTCCTCGTACGTATCCATACTTATATGACACTTCCTATTTGAGGTCTCATAGTAGTTCTCTCTTGGACTACGATAGTTTCAAACATTTCTTAAATAATTTCACCTACTCCATCAAATTTAAAGAATTGTTGTTCAAATTATTATCAAAGACTGTATGCTTTGACCCTCATCTAGTAGGAAAATGAAGCAAGGCAAAAAAAACCCAGAATAGCAAAAAGTTCAATTTTTGTTTAGGATCCAGAAAATAGTTTAAAAAACGAAACCAATCATTTCAAACATTTTTTCAACAAAAAAGAAAAGGGGGAAACGAAGCTAGCTAAATCGGGTGAACTGGATCTATAACACGACAGATATGAGTTAGATTCAGATCAAACAGCTGAACCAGATAGATCGAATCATAACTTAAAAATTAACTCAAAATTGAAGAAACATAGAACTACCCATAACTAAAATCCACTTCAAAATCACTTTAACATATCCATAAACATCAATAGTTAAATCATCAAATCCTTCTTCAGATTCATACATAAACATAAAAGAAAAACCCTAGTTTAAACAAAAAAAAAAGTGAACTTGAGGTATAAAATTGATAGATCAAGAATAAAAATTAGAAACTAAACCTGATCTGTGAAGAATGAAGCAAGTCAAAATGGAAGAGCTCATCAAAATGTGAGAAAAGTGTGATGTAGTGATGGTGTTTTCTTCTTTTTTGCTGCTTTCATTTTCCTATTCTTTTGGCCTTTACTTTTTATTTATATTTGTTTGATTGAAGTTTGCTTTTGGACGAGTGGGCAGGTCGTGTTTGGTTTGCGGTTTACTTAATTAAAGCGCGTTACATAATGGTCACCGGATTCAATGTAAGATGTGGTCGGAATGAGGGCCCTATGGGCTCATTCAATTATTGTGAAAGTTAAGTGAATCAAGCCCATTTATCGCAATTTCCATGGCCCAATAATAATTTTTGAGTATTCTTAACCCAACAACCAATTAAGAACTAAGTTATTATATAAAATGCTAAGAAAATAGTCTTAAAACACTGAAAAGGTTGAGTTTCCAAAAACTCAAATTTAAAAAAGAAACCAATATCGGAATAAAACTCTTTAGAACCTGAAAGTCATAGTACCAAAACATCTAACAGTCTAGGATAGGGGATGCAACCCAAAAACAAGAATGAAAATATAGGTCTAGAATGTATGAGTCTGAATAATGGACTAAGAACATAAAGAGGAATTCATAACATCCCGGAGGAACCATTTTTTTAAAATCAAAAGACCCAATTGGGTCACTTTATTAAGTAAATGTAAATTATTTACAGAAGACCAATTAGCCCAAACAAAGAAAAATAAACAAAAAGAAAACGAAAGTGATTAAAAGGGGAAACAACTAAAATTGGGCAGTGGGAAAGGAGATATGGATTATCATCTTCTCCATCGTCTTTGTCACTGCAATCGGAAAGTGGAGAACCAAATCTTCTCCATTGTCTTCGACATCTCCTCTAATCTTGAACTAAGAAGTCCATTTCAGCTAATGGAAGAGTAGTGGAGCTATGGCACGAAGTGTAGCTGCTACTCTAAGATTCAAACCTTCAACTTCAAGTTTGAGGAGTACTCTTCAATATTTAATACCTTAATTCTTAGATTTGTCACTCTATGGGTTGAATCCCAAAAGGGATTAATACCACCATTCGAGTTAAATCTGTGAGTTCAGTATCCGGAGGAAGTGACTCACACGTGGATTCAGATTTCGGTGGTCTCACAGTTGAGGCCCGAAGCATCTGCCTGAAGATGTCCTATACTCAACAAAGAGAGAGCAAGTACAGTATCAACACACAACAATAGTGCATTGGTAAGATCATTGGCTAGTTCCAATATATGAAATATAGGCAGGCAATCACAACTTAGTAAGCACATAATACACCATCACAACACAATATAACATAGTCTGTAATTTCTATGTGTAGCAATATGAATTACCACAACACAGCAAGTCAGTTCGGTTTTCTCATGGAACTCACTCATACACACTGTTAATGTACTGGTGTTGTACCCTGTAATACCTCGAATAAGAAATGGGCTAAAAAGGAAAATTAGAAAGGTCCACGAACCCAACATGGACCATGGACCCTTCACGACACATTAGACGGTCCGTGAAGTGGACCACGGCCCGTTAAAGGACTCGTGAACATGTTCCAAGAGTTGGCCCAGATGGTGTCCCTTCCACGGAGGCCTTGACGACTCGAGGTGAGGTTCACGGGCCGTGAAAGGGGTCGTGAGGTTACCCACTCAGGAAGGGCTTCTCCCCTAGTCACTAATCAAGGACCACAGACGTCTAAATGGCCTGTGAAGCCCCACACGGATCGTGAAGTCGTCCGTGAAGGAGACTTGTTAAACTTAGTGTTTAGGGTCAACTTCAAACGATCATATCTTTTAGCTCAAAATGAATTAGGTGGCCCATGACTATCATATTAAAGGTCTTTAAGGTCCTCTTTCCAACGCCACCGAGTTTGCTCCTGTTGAAGTTCAGAGTAAAAAGTTATGCCCCTTTTAGTGGAACACTATCAGGCTGATAAAATCTTCACGACTTGCTTGACGGGCAGTGATGGCTTTGACGAGCCGTTTGGGTCTCCTTGAAGTCATTTAGGCAGTTTTTAAGTTAGGGGCTATTGAGTCTTTTACCAATTGTTTTAACTCGATACTACGTCGTTTTGCCTTCTACCCATAGCCTTATATAATGATTTTTACCTCCAAAATCACCCAATTCAATTCATTCTCTCAAATTCCAAAAGATTAACCAAGTTCATCCTCCCCAAATATTTCTCTCTCTGAGGAGGAAGAAGAAGGAGTCAAGTTAGGGTTTCAAGATCAAGTCTCCAATTCACCAATTGCTTAAGGGCTTTGAACCTCAAGGTATGATAGTATTCATCCATGGGGCCCTTTCCTCCATGGAATCCCTAAAACCTCCAATTTTCAAAGTATCAAATCCCCAATTTGATTTAAGGGTTTTCTTCTATGATGTGGGTTCTTTCAATTATGATCAAATTACTTTCAATTATGGTTTTCTAAGTATGAATTGAGTTGAATTACATGTTTTAAGATGAATCCCCATGAACCCACATGAATTCCTCTTATTTTGATATTTATGCATTGATGATGGGTTGAATTATGAAGAAGATGGAATTTATGAAGATTATGTGAACTCATGCATATTTTTATGATTTCAAAAGCTATGATTCATGATGAAAAATGGGTTTTATGAAGTATGCATGTTCAATTATGAAAATTATAATGATTATGAATAGCTTTAAGATTGAAGCTTAATTGAAGTTGTTGTTGAGTTGTGAAAGGGTTTCTCACATAATACTCACATTATGAATTAGAAAGGAACAAGAGGTTATTACCCATGTTTCTTAAAGAGCCATGCTAAAGGTGGACAAGAGGCGATTACCCGTGTTCCATAATGATAGATAAGAGGCGATTACCCATGTTGACTAAAGTTAAGATGAATTATGATTTATGACTATTCCGTGGGATTTAAGCTTAGCACCGAGTGGTGATTCCCCATGTCCCATACCTATGTGCCCCCATAGGATGTCTTAAATAGACCTTGTATTAGATAATGGATCCACGTAAGCTAGATGTTATGGGTCCTACCTTGGCAAGTAGGATGGCCCTTCCGATGTAGGGAGTGTGTCGAATTCCATGTTGATAGCTCACATGGTCTTAAATGTCGGTTAAGGCTAACTTCCAACAAACTAAAGTATTTATATGATGTTCCTCAAGTAAAGTAAAGATGTTTAGCTTGCTTTGACCACGGTTTATGTTTATGTTTTCTAACCTTTATCATGTTTTAGCTTGGTCATTGCATGTCATGAAAATGTCCCGTTTTAGCATGTTTTAAATGATTTCGTGCATTGCTATCATACTTGGTACTTGATTATACTAACGCATACTCTTGCCTACATTGACTTGTTAATGTAGGGCCCGACGATTCTCTATATATTCGTGGCTAGAGCTTAGTAGAAGGATTGTTGAAGACTTGGTGAGTCCCCATCCATTCGAGGACCTAGCCTAGTTGTTATTTCTTTTATGTTCTTTTATTTCGAAATTGTATTGGGTTACGTCCCAAACCTTATTTCTCTTTTTTATGTTAGATTGGCTTTGAGAGATGAGATGTAGACTTCCACTATTCTCTTAAAAGCTTTGATATGATATTGTCTATCTTTTGAACTCTTAAATCGCTATGATCTTATATCTATGTATGCTAAGTGGCTTGTATGAGGCCTTTCGGGATCTTGTACGCCATGTTACATCTAGGGGGTAGCTTGGGTCGTGAAAAACTTGGTATTCAGAGCATAAGGTTTTAGAAAGATCCTAGGATGTCTCATAAGCCACACTTATGAATGAGAGGCTATAAGATGTTTAGAAAACTTCACTTCTTTCATTACTCTTAAGTTGTGCGATAGAGTGTAACTTCATAGGTCTTTCTCTCCTAATCCCTATCCTATGCGTTTCAGGATATGGTTACCCGAAGAGCTTATGCTAAAAGAAATGCGGGAGAAAATGTGGAACAACAAGCTCCTCCTCAAGTTTTGGCCGACCCTTTGGCCGGACAAGTGTCCAATGCGGAGTTTAGGGCTGCTTTTCAAGTGTTGGCTCAAGCCATGATGGCTCAAGCCAATAGAGAGGTTGTGGCTCCCGTGAACCCAAATATGGGTACAGTGGCATCGAGGGTGAGGGATTTCGCAAGAATGAACCCTCCAGAATTTCATGGTTCTAAGATGGAGGAAGATCCTCAAATATTCATTGATGAAGTGTACAAGGTGCTAATGATCATGGGTGTGACGCCGGAGGAAAAGGCGGAGTTAGCCTCTTATCAACTTAAGGGTGTTTCCCAAGTATGGTTCAACCAATGGAAGAGTGAGAGGACGGATGATGCGGGTCCTTTTGATTGGGAGAAATTTAATGCTGCTTTTCTTGATAGGTTCTTTCCCCTTGAGATGAGGGAGGTAAAGGTACTTGAGTTCATTAACCTTCGTCAAGGGGATATGAGTGTGAAAGAGTATGCCTTGAAGTTCACACAATTGTCCAAGTATGCTCCAACTATGGTCGCCGATCCAAGGGCAAGGATGAGTAAATTTGTGTCGGGTGCTTCCGAGCTGGTGGTCAAAGAATGTCTAACCGACATGCTTGTTAAGGAGATGGATGTCTCCCACTTGATGGTTCATGCACAACAAATAGATGAGGAGAAACTTAAGGAGAAGACTAGGGATTCTAAGAGGGCAAGAAGGGATGATGGTGATTCTTCACATTCAAAGTCCGGTGGAAGTAACCATTCTCAAGGTAATGATTCTAGTAAGAAAAAAGTGTCCGAGTGTCGGAAATGTGGAAGGAGTCATCTGGGTGATTGTCTAGTTGGTTCGAATACATGTTTCGATTGTGGAAAAATGGATCATAAGATAAGGAACTGTCCTTCGGTTGCTAGGAATGAGGGAGATAAACGTTGGCGGGCTCAACCTTATCTATCTAGTGGTAGCCAGCAACAAGGTAGGGCATATGCACTTCGGGCTCGACAAGATCATGAGGGTTCCTCAAATGTAGAAATTGGTAAGTCATGGTCTTTTAGCTTATGGTTATGCATCGCTTGATATTGAGTGTTATATTGACTATGGTAAGATTTCATGTATGGTGATTATGTTTGGAGTAGTCCTTGAAATCCTTGTGGAAACTTCTTAGGTGGTTACTCGTATCAATGGTTTCGTGGTTGTTAAGACTTTGGTGCTTTGTTTGGGGTTGAGGGGGATGGATTTGAAAGGACTAGAGAGGTTTGCTCCCAAGGGGGAGATGGTGTGCTTCATGGTTGAAATATGTGGATAGACCTATGTTGATTTTGGAAGGTTCCTTGCTTTGGGTTGGGATGTGAAAGGCCAGAGGCGATGTGATGTCTTAGTATCCTTATTTCTTTCCTTCTATCTTCGGGTCTAGCTTGAGGCCTTAGCCCCTCATGGTTCACTCTTAAGGATTTTTGCGTTCTAGTCATTCCCATGTTTTCCTCATGCATGCACGCTCATGAAAAAAAATTTCTTTTCAAAGATATGATTTAGCTTGATTGATTGATTCGTGATTATGTGCATTTGAGTATGATTTGCATGTATGTCTTATGAAATGATGTTTTGAATATGTTTTACCTTAGATTTGAGGTTCCTTCTTGGTTATGTGCGTTTTGATGAAGTTGCATTCATGATTGGGTTGTTAGTTTCTCTCCTACTCATGCATGCACGCTCATGAAAAAAATTTGCTTTTCAAAGATATGATTTAGCTTGATTGATTGATTCGTGATTATGTGCATTTGATTATGATTTGCATGTATGTCTTATGAAATGATGTTTTGAATATGTTTTACCTTGGATTTGAGGTTCCTTCTAGGTTATGTGCATTTTGATGAAGTTGCATTCATGATTGGGTTATTAGTTTCTCTCCTACTCTTTTGTGCTAGTTTGAGTTTCATTCGAGGACAAATGTTCCCAAGGGAGAGATATTGTAACACCTCGAATTTAAAATGGGCTAAAAAGGAAAATTGGGAAAGATCAACGAACCCAAAATGGACCATGGACCCTTCACGACACACTAGACGGTCTGTGAAGTGGACCACGGCCCGTTAAAGGACTCGTGAACATGTTTCCAGAGTTGGCCCAGATGGTGTCCCTTCCACGGAGGCCTTGACGGCTCGTGGTGAGGTTCACAGGCCGTGAAAGGGGTCGTGAGGTTACCCACTCAGAAAGGGCTCCTCCCCTAGTCACTGGTCAAGGACCACGGATGTCTAAACGGCCCGTGAAGCTCCACATGGATCATGAAGTGTCCGTGAAGGAGACTTGTTAAACTCAGTGTTTAGGGTCAACTTCAAATGATCATATATTTTAGCTCATAATGAATTATGTGGCCCATGACCTATCATATTAAAGTCTTTGAGTCCTCTTTCCAACGCCACCAACTTTGCTCCTTTTGACGTTCGGAGTAAAAAGTTATACCCTTTTTAGTGGAACACTGTCAGGCTGATAAAATCTTCACGACCTGCTTGACGGGCAGTGATGGCTTTGACGAGCCATTTGGGTCTCCTTGAAGTCATTTCGGCAGTTTTTAAGTTAGGGTCTATTGAGTCTTTTCCCAATTGTTTTAACTCGATACTACGTCGTTTTGCCTTCTACACAAAGCCCTATATAATGGTTTTTACCCCCGAAATCACCCAATTCAATTCATTCTCTCAAATTCCAAAAGATTGACCAAGTTCATCCTCCCCAAATATTTCTCTCTCTAAGGAAGAAGAAGAAGGAGTCAAGTTAGGGTTTCAAGATCAAGTCTCCAATTCACCAATTGCTCAAGGGCTTTGAAACTCAAGATATGATTGTGTTCATCCATGCAGCCCTTTCCTCCATGGAATCCCTAAAACCTCCAATTTTCAAAGTATCAAATTCCCAATTTGATTTAAGGGTTTTCTTCTATGATATGGGTTCTTTCAATTATGGTTTTCTAAGTATGAATTGAGTCGAATTACATGTTTTAAGATGAATCCCCATGAACCCACATGAATTCCTCTTATTTTGATATTTATGCATTAATGATGAGTTGAATTATGAAGAAGATGGAATTTATGAAGTTTATGTGAACTCATGCATGTTTTTATGATTTCAAAAGCTATGATTCATGATGAAAAATGGGTTTTATGAAGTATGCATATTCAATTATGAAAATTATGATGATTATGAATTGCTTTAAGATTGATTCTTAATTGAAGTTGTTGCTGAGTTGTGAAAGGGTTTCTCACGTAATACTCACATTATGAATTAGAAAGGAACAAGAGGTGATTACCCATGTTTCTTAAGGAGCTATTCTAAAGGTGGACAAGAGGCGATTATCCGTGTTCCATAATGATAGATAAGAGGCAATTACCCATGTTTCCTAAAGTTAAGATGAATTATCATTTATGACTACTCCGTGGGATTTAAGCTTAGCACCAAGTGACGATTCCCCATGTCCCATACCTATGTGCCCCCATAGGATGTCTTAAATAGAACTTGTATTAGCTAGTGGATCCACATAAGCTAGATGTTATGGGTCCTACCTTGGCAAGTAGGATGGCCCTTCCGATGTAGGGAGTATGTCGAATTCCATGTTGATAGCTCACATGGTCTTAAATGTCGATTAAGGCTAACTTCCAACAACAATGAACTAAAGTATTTATATGATGTTCCTCAAGTAAAGTAAAGATGTTTAGCTTGCTTTGACCATGGTTTATGTTTATGTTTTCTAACTTTTATCATGTTTTAGCTTGGTCATTGCATGTCATGAAAATGTCCCGTTTTAGCATGTTTTAAATGATTTCGTGCATTGCTATCATACTTGGTACTTGATTGTACTAACGCATACTTTTGCTTACATTGACTTGTTAATGTAGGGCCCGACGATTCTCCATCTATTTGTGGCTAGAGCTTAGTAGAAGGATTGTTGAAGATTTGGTGAGTCCTCATCCATTCGAGGACATATCCTAGTTGTTATTTCTTTTATGTTCTTTCATTTCGACATTGTATTGGGTTACGTCCCAAACCTTATTTTTCTTCTTTATGTTAGATTGGCTTTGAGAGATGAGATGTAGACTTTCGCTATTCTCTTAAAAGCTTTGATATGATATTGTCTATCTTTTGAATTCTTAAATCGCACTATCTTGTATGTATGTATGCTAAGTGGCTTGTATGAGTCCTTTAGGGGTCTTGTACGCCATGTCACGTCTAGGGGTACCTTGGGTCGTGACATATCCGATCCTAAGTTAGTTTACCAGTACGTTACCCGATCCCAAGTTAGTGTATCAGCGTGGTACTCGATGCCAAGTTAGTGTACTGCGTGGTACCTGATCTCAAGTTAGTGTACCGGTGTGGTACCCGATATATATATAGCACAATAAAAAATCACAATGAATCACAATCACCCATGTACATTCATGTAACACATTTATTGTATACGATTGTCAACATCTTACATTTCACATTATACCTTTTTAACATCCCTTATCATGTATCATGCATGCATTAATAACGATGAAGTTAACAAGCACATATAACATATACTGGAAAATATCAATCATCACCTACCTCGAATCAAGCCCCAGAAACTCTAGAAAACTGAAGCTTTCCCTTGGTTATGAATTCCGGCTTGTTCTTGGTCTAAACAATAATAAAACAAAATAATCAATAAAATATGGCCTAACAATATCCGAGTTACCACTCAATCCTAACCCCAGGCCATTCCCATGATCATTCTACCCATCAAGGGTTCTTTCCACTACTAACTTAAGTTAAAAACCTTTCCCCCAAGATCAACAACCTAGTTTTTGAAGATTAAGAATCAAATTACAAGTTGGAGAAGTAATTAACTTATCTTAACCAAAGAATTAGATGGAAAATTGAAGGAAACTACCCTAAATCGCCCTTCCCAGTTCTAAGAATGAAGTTGCAGAAAATAAGAGGTTTGGGACATTTCTGCACAAAACCCCGACTAACCCCGCTATAGCGGCCCAACCCGCTATAGTGGAAATTAATTCATCCCGCTATAGAGGTGTGACGCCCGCTAAAGTAGCTTGCATGGAGGCAGAACCTCGTATATCCTCCCCCCCAAACCTCCATTTTGCAATACTCCTTTGAATCTTGACATTCTAAACCAACCCCTTCACGACAAATCCGATACCGAGAGTTTTACTCATCCAAATTTGATTTTGGAAGGCCTTATGGATTCCTTAATGTCTTGGCTACTAGAAAACATAAACCAAGCCTAGACATATCACCCCACCCATTCCCTGATGGCCCTAGACCTCATATTACTCATATTTCATCTGAGATTGACCTAGCCTAATATTTTTAAATCACTAATTGGAAAGTTTTCTGGCCTGATTTCTTCCACTAATGGCCTACTCATAACAACCGAGATGGTTCATTACAATAGATACCAATTTATTCATCGCTCATCACCAAGTGATCAAACAGGAAAAACTGGGCTAATTAGAAAAGAGGGTAGTACTTGAATCCCCGAACAAGTGAGGATACTTTTCTTGCATGTCTCTCTTGGTCTCCCAAGTAGCCTCCTCAATTGGAAGATGTTTCCATTGGACCTTTACTGATTTGATTTCCTTTTTCCTCAACTTCCAGACATCCCGCTCAAGAATCGCCATCGATTTCTCCTCATACTGCAAATTCTTTTCTAGTACTATCGAGTCCCACTTGATGAGATAATTTTCATCCTCATGGTACTTATTTAGCTTAGAAACATGAAAAACTGGATGGACTCCAGAAAATTTGGGTGGCAGTGTTAACCTGTAAGCTACTAGCCCCACACCTGTCAAGGATCTTGAATGGACAAATGTAATGAGGGCTAAACTTACCCTTCTTACCTAACCGCATCACTCCCTTCATGGGTGACACCTTCAACAACACTCGCTCACCAACCTGAAAAGTCATGCCTCTTACCTTGTAGTCTACATACTCTTTTTGCCTACTATGAGCTGCCGACAGCTTGGTTTTGATGCTTCTTACCTACTCTTGAGCTTCCCTCACTAGATCAACACCCAAGGGCTTCACATCACTAGCCTCAAAACACCCTATAGGCAATCTACATCCCCTCCCATAGAGTGCCTCGAATGATGCCATATCTATGCTTGAATGATAACTATTATTATAAGAAAACTCACTTAGAGGCAAGAACTAACCCCAATGACCTCCGAAGTAGAAAACATATGCTCTCAACATATCTTCTAACACCTAGATAGTTCTCTCTGACTGACCATCCTTCTGCGGGTAAAAATTCATACTAAAAGTGGGTTAAGTGCCTAATATTTCATGTAACTTACCCTAGAATGTAGAAGTAAACTGAGTGCCTCTACCAGAGATGATAGAAAGGGGCAGCCCGTGCAGCCTTACTATCTCTTTAACATATATCTTGGTTAACTAGTAAGAGTTATAATCCACCTTTACTAGAATAAAATGAGTTGATTTAGTCAACCTGCGATGATAACCAAGATAGAATCGTACTTCCCTAAAGTCTTAGGGAGTCCCACTAAAAATTCCATGGCTATCATTTCCCACTTCCACTTAGGAATGGGTATTCTCTAGAGTAGGCTGGCATGGCTTTTAATGCTCATACTTTCCTTACTGAAAGTTCTTACACTTGGATACATACTTAGCTATATCTTTCTTCATTCCAAGACACCAATATAGCTGCCTCAAATTTTGATATATCTTCGTTACACCCGGATGAATAGAGTACCGCAAACCATGAGACTTTGCCAACACACTCTGTTATCAAGTCACCAACCCAAGGAACACAAATCCTTCCTCTAAAATCAAGTACACCGCCTGCAATTAGGGTAGCATTTGGAGTCTCTCTAGACACAACTTTATTCCTGAGCTTATTCCAATCTTCATCCTGAAACTGTTTAGCTTTAATTTCCTCTATAAAGGTGGGATTAACCTCAACACTGACTAACACCCCACCTTTCTCAGAGATACCCAATTGTATTAACTTAGATTCCAGAGCCTGAATCTCTCTAGCTAAGGATCGCTTGGACACCCCAAGCAAGCCAAATTGCCCAGGCTAACTGCCTTCCGACTCAAAGCGTCTGCCACCACATTGACCTTATCCAGATGGTACTGAATGGTCACATCATAGTCTTTTAACAATTCCATCCATCTTCTATTTCTCATATTCAGATCCTTCTGAGTGAACACATGCTGGAGACTACGATGATCAATGAACACCTCACACATGACCCCATACAGATAATGCTACTAGATCTTAAGAGCAAACACTACCGCTGCCAACTCTAAATCATGGGTGCGGTAGTTCCTCTCATGGACCTACTTTTCGGAAGCATAAGCTATAACATTCCTATCTTGAATCAACACAACACCCAAGCCCGAATGTGAAACATTAGAATAGATAATGAAATCCTTACCTTCCACCGGTAATGTCAGGACGGGGGCCGTAGTTAAGAGTGTCTTTAGCTTTTGAAAACTCTTTTCACACTTGTAAAACCTCTCAAATGGAACCTCCTTTTCAGTCAATCGGGTCAGATGCGTAGCAATATAAGCAAAATTCTTAACAAACCTGTTGTCGTAGCTGGCAAGACCCACAAAGCTCCTAACCTCTATCATAGAGCTAGGCTGGACCCAATTCTTAATTGCCTCAATCTTTTGGGGGTCCACTATCACCTCTTCTTTCGAAACCACATGCCCCAAAAAGGCCACTGAAGTCAACCAAAATTCACACTCGGAGAACTTAGCATATAGTTTCTTCTTTCCCAAGATACCCAGAACACTACGAAGGTGTTCTGTATGCTCTTCCTTACTTTTGGAATAGATCAGAGTATAATCAATTAATACAATCACAAAAGAATCTAAGTATGGCTTGAAGACCCCATTCATCAAAATCATAAGGTTGCCGGCGTAATAGTTAACCCGAAGGACATTACCAAGAACTCATAATACCCATACTGAGTCCTGAAGGTTGTCTTAGGTATGTCTTTTGCTCTAATATTTAGTTGATGATATCCAGACCGCAAATCATTTCAAGAGAACACTGAAGCACCATACAAGTGCTTGAACAAATCATCTATGCGAGGTAAAAGGGTACTTATTCTAAATAGTGACCTTGTTCAACTGCCTGTAATCTATGCACATTCTCATACTACGTTCTTTTATCTTCACAAACAAAACTGGAGCACTCCAAGGTAATGCAATAGGGAGGTCAAATCCCTTATGTTTTTTCGGTAAATAAAACAAATTTTATTACCATTGAAGAATTACATAACAAAAAACGGATTGAGATTACAACTCAATCTTAATCAACAACGTCACACATATCTATTACTCTTCATTCTAGCCTCTTCCTACCTATTTAGCTGATCATAGAGGGTAGAAACTATGAGTTCGCAACTTCATTTCCACATTTGGCTTGATACATCCCCTATGGCAAACCTCTTGGATAACTGTCTTGATTATCTCATCAGGGCCTCTTGTTCTCGCTTGGAATATTCTACGGCTCCTTTCCTTCCAAATACGATAAATACACCCAGTGGCCACCATTCTGAAGATGATATCTGTTGGGCATTTCCTTCTCCAGCTAGCCATCCTTATTAGTTCATTTTTCCAACTAAGTGGTTTTCTATTCACCCCTTGCCACCTCAGTAGTCTCTTCCACACATAGTCAGAATAAGGACAGTAAAAAATAAATGAGGTAGAGTCTCTAGTCCAGTCTAGCACAACGCGTATCTACTGTTACTAATGATTCCCGATTATTACTCTAGCCTACCCTTTGTATATAATATCTCCAAAGCGGCCCTTCGAAATATAAAGGTCCATTTGGGAGCCCCTAGGTTGTTACAAACTAGCTTCCTCCAGATGACTTTGGGAAAAATCCCTTATCTAAAAGCTCTTGAAGTTAAGCCTTAAGTTCTCTCAGCTAACTGGACCCCATAAGCCCAGAAGGTACACTCATGCACAAGTTTAAATAAAACCCGAAAGGACCCCATAAGCCCTACAGGTACACAGAATAGCTAAGTCTACAGAGAGAAGAGTACCACGAACCAAAAACTGGGCTCCCAGCTAAGTAACCATCAAAACTAGTCAACTCCCAGGCCAGCTAGCAAAAGTGACGCTCAATCTAGGTTGCCCAGCCAGCCAGTCCACTCCCAGCCCAGCTAGAAAGAGTGACTCGGAGGTGTGTCGACTCCGAAGAGGATCTCAAATATCAAGGCCACCCAGTCAACTAGTCCACTCCTAGGGGCGTAAGCCGCCCAACTAGAAAGAGTGACCCGGGGGCGTGTCGACACCGAAGAGGATTTCAAGTAGGCTCCAAGCCATTTTGGATCGACGTCCACTAATAAAGAACCACAAAAAACTCCAAGCCTGAAATCCTTCAATCCCGAGAAAGCACATAACCTCTGGTAACGCATCGGTGCCGCAGAAGTAGGGAGAGAAGGCATAAATTCCACAAAGCTGCAAAAACACCTAAGCTAAGGCTCATACTATCAGATTCATGTCTTCTATTCCAGTATACAAGGATCTAGTTTGTCCAAACGATGTCGGAGATGGAAATAAGGCTACGAGGCTCGCGAATCTAAGGCACCACTAGTATATCCTAGACTAAGGCCGAACATGCTTCAAATAACAAGTAATCAATGCAAGTAGTTCACAGTAGCATGCAACAACACACATAAACCCCAATTAGCATGGTACTACACCCGAAATAATGCCGATCAATCCTAAAACATGGTATCTAAGAAGAAAAGTAAGAATAACCAGGTACCCGCCCAAATTCACTCTAATAAACATGTATTTACACATTCAAGCTCAATCTAATTAGAAAACAAGTCATAGCCTACCTGTAGGCAGATCGCACGCACTCCAAATCACAAAGCCAGAGCTTTTCCTTTCCGAATGGCCTCCGAACACTACCATGCTATCAAAAAAAGATCACAACATTAGTACGATTGTTTAGACACCAAAAACATATAAAAAGGAAACAAACCAAATTTGGAGTTAAACTTGAATTATGGGACATGCACTAAAATTTCCAGAGTTGACTCTGTCAAGGTCTTAAACCATGCCTCAAACTTGTGTTCTAAAATTGATCACAATTCGAGGCTCGAGTCAGTGAAAAACAACAACATGCAAAAAATACCATAATTAAACTAAACAGAAAGCTTGGGGCAGCAGCTTTGAACAAAAATTCACCTCAAACGGAGGTTCACCAACACTATCCGAACACACCAAAAAGAAGCCTCGACAATTCTGGACGCATGGGACTTCAAATCACCCAATCCCAAGTTATATCGAGAGAGAAAATGCAATTCTAACCTTTGAATGCAAGCTGCCTCGTATCCATGTCTTACTTAAAGAATGGACGAAGCTCCTCTTCGCGAACACGGAAGGTCCCTCGCGAAGCGACTTCCGGGAACAAGGCGAGGGCCCTACGATCGCGGCTAAGAAGGAACTGGGTCCCATGAATGCAGACCTCACGATCGTATCCAGAGCCCCACGAACGCGGCCCTCAGGTCACCTGACCTCCGTGAATGCGGCCAAGGGCCCCCGAACTCGAAGGCCAAAAATGGCATGCACCAGCTGATGCATATCAGTTGGTTTGGCAAGTTTCCAAATCTCTGATGGGGAGTTCTGAATTTGTTCGGAACCCCGTGTGCACAAACGATATATGCAATCCTACCAAATTCAATATTCGAGACTCAACAGAGCAGTTGAAATTCCCATACGAGGTCATCTCGGCAAAAGAGTGGGTCCCACTCCCAAACTTCATTTTAAGCCAAAATCCACAAGAGGTTCGGAATTAGCCCAAAAGCCTCGAGATTCAAACAATAGGTCGTTCTAGATCAAACTCAGCATTTAAAGCCAATCGCACTGACAGAATTCTCATTTGAGCCCGTTTACTTAGAATGTTGACTAAAGTCAAACATAGGCCTTAACTTTAAAGTTAAAATGCCTAATCACATAGACTCACACTAGAAGCCTCGAGAGTCATATAGGCCATGCTACTAGCTTAAAACGACTCTTCCAGAACTGGTGAAATCGTAAGAATGGGATTATGAGGTCATCTTCTTAAACTTTTAATCAAAATTGACCGTTCAAACGCTCCAAAACACTAAATCTTGCATAAAAATCAAACGAACGACCAGGTGACCAAACTATCAGTCCCAGCAAGTCATAAATGACTTGGGATTACTATAGGAATGCTCTAAACAATGCACAGGAGGCATAAACACATAAATGACCTAGAGGTCATTACAACATCCACTACTAAAAAGGACTTTTGTCCGCAAAAGTAAGAGTCAAGAAGTACTTGAAGGCTCAAACAAGCCAAGAATCTACTCATGCGTATCATGCTCGGTCTACCAGGTAGCATCCTTAGCTAAAAGATGCCTTTAATGGACCTTAACCACAGGAATGGCTCTCGAACGCAACCGCCGCACATCTCTAGCTATAATGGCAACTGTCTCCTCCACGAAAGTCAAACTGTCATCCAACTCCACTGCATCATACTGGAGCACATGAGACTCATCAAGAACATACCGACGTAGCATAGAAACATGAAAAACTGGTTGGATAGCTGAGAACACTGGAGGTAAAGGCAACTCATAACTAACCTCTCTAACTGTCCAAAGGATCTCAAAAGGCTCAATATACCTGGGGCTAAACTTTCCCCGCATCCCATATCTCATCCCACCCTTCATGGGTGACATATGGAGGAAGACTCTATCACAAACTGAAAACCTCAAAGGCCGCCATCTACGATCATTATAACTCTTGTGCTTACTCTGAGCTGTCCGAAGCTCATCCTGAATCACCCTCATCTAGTCTAAAGCCTCCTGAATCAAGTGTGTACCACACGGTCTAGGCTCTATGGACTCAAACTAACCAATCAGAGAGTGATAACGCCTACAATATAAGGCCTCGAATGGGGCCATCTAAATGCTAGAGTGGTAGCTATTGATGTACGCAAACTTCACCAAAGGCAAGAACTGGTCCCACTGACCTCTAAACTCCAAAACACAAGCCCACAACATATCCTCAAAAACTTGAATAGTACACTTTGACTGACCAACAATCTGCGGGTGGAAAGTTGTATTAAGGTCAACGCGAGTGCCCACTCCTCCTGAATGGTCCTCCAAAAGCTAAAAGTGAACTGAGCACCCCGATCTGATATAATATAGGCCGACACACCATGAATATGAACCAACTCTCAAATGTAGATATAGGCTAACCTCTCGACGCTGAATGAAGATTGAACAGGGAGGAAATGTGCTTACTTGGTTAATCGATCAACGATGACCTAAATATTGTCAACACTTCTAGAAGTCCAAGGCAAACCTACCACAAAGTCCATGGTGATGCAATCCCACTTCCACTCTGGAATGGGTAATCTATGGAACTCACCACCAGGTCTCAAATGCACAGCCTTCACCTACTGGCAACTCAGGAAATAGGTTACATAGTTTGTAATATCTCTCCTCATGCCACTCTACCAGTAGTGCGGCCTTAAATAACGATACATTTTCGCGATGCTCGGATGGATAAAATATCTAGAATCATAGGCCTCACGAAGTATCAGCTAGATCAAACCCCCAATCTTGAAACACAAATATGGCCTACAAACCTCAAAACCCCATATGAATCTAAGGTGTCCTGACTAGCATCACCCGTTAACACCCGATCTCAAAGTGCCATGAAGGCCTCATCTTCAAACTGACGGCTACGGTCTAATCAAGCAAGGAGGATTGAACTCCCAAATAGGCTAAGACACGCCTAGAATCTGAAATATCCAATCGAATCCTTTGATTAGATAAGGACTAGATGTCCAAAGCTAAAGGTCGCTCCATAGTGGATAGGAAGTCTAGACTACTCATACTCACTGCTTTCCGGCTCAAGGCGTCCACTATATTTGCCTTGCCCAGATAATAGAGAATAGAGAGGCCATAGTCCTTCAGAAGCTCAATCCAGCGATGCTGCCTCGAATTAAGGTCCCTCTAGCTCATAATGTACTGAAGACTCCTATGATCAATGTAGATCTCACAACGAACCCCATACAGGTAATGCCTCCAGATCTTGAGCGCAAAAACTACTGCCGCCAACTCCAAGTCATGAGTGGGGTAGTTGCGCTCTTGTATCCAAAAGCTTCCTCGATGCATAAGCAATAACCCAGCCCCATTGTATCAATACACAACCTAAACCAACTCTGGATGTGTCACAATAGACCGTGAAGCCCTCACCCTTAATTGGAAGATTTAATATAGGAACAGTAGTCAACAACTCCTTGAGCTTCCAAAAGCTCAGCTCACACTCCTAAGACCATTGAAAAGGAACATCAAGGCGAGTCAACCGAGTCAGAGGTGCTACAATAGTGAAGAAGCCCTCCACAAAATGTCTATAGTAGCCTGCTAATCTAACGAAGCTCCGAACCTCAGTAACCGAAATGGGCCTAGCCCAATCACAAATAGCCTCAATCTTCACCGGATCTACCATGATACCATCCTTGAACACGACATGCCCCAAGAATGCTAGATACTCTAGACAAAACTCGCACTTTGAGAACTTGGCATAAAGTTGCTGATTTCTCAAAGTCTGGTGCATAATCCTCAAATGTTGCTTATGATCACTCCTGCTCCACTAGGAATCCAGAATGTCATCTATGAACACAATGACGAACAAATCAAGATATTTTCTGAACACCCACATCATCAAGTCCATAAAAGCGGCAGGGGCATTAGTCAACCTAAAAGACATCACTAGGAACTCATAGTGTCCATATCGAGTCCTAAATGCGGTCTTAGGGATATCCGCTGCCCTAATCCTCAACTAATGGTAACCAGACCTCAGATCAATCTTCAAGAACACTGTGACACCCTGAAGCTGGTCGAACAAATCATCAATCCTAGGCATGGGGTAATGATTCTTCACTGTCACCTTATTCAGCTACCTATAATCAAAACACATTTGCATTGTACCGTCCTTCTTCTTCACAAACAGAATGGGAGCACCCTAAGGTGATACACTAGGCCTGATGAATCCCTTACCCAAGAGATCCTGAAGCTGAACACTGAGCTCCTTGAGCTTTGTAGGAGCCATCCGATATGGTGGAATAGAAATAGGCCGAGTATCCAGCTTGAGCACAAAAGGAAAATCAATATTACGCTCCGGGGTAGGCCAGGTATGTCTATAGGAAACACATCTACAAAATCATGGACAACTGGAACTGATTCAACTGGAGGGACCTCCCTACTCATATCACACACATAGGCTAAGGAAGATAAACACCCGCTAGCCACTAGCCTCTGATCCTGAACAAAGGAGATAATTACAACCGGTGTGCTACTAAAGGAGCCCGCCATACCACCGGGGGAATACCAGGCATGGTTAAGGTAACGGTCTTAGATAAGCAATCTAAGACTGCTCGGTAGGGGGATAACTAGTCCATGCCCAGAATCACATCAAAGTCAAGCATATCAAGCAATATAAGGTCAACCCGAGTGTCACATCCCTGGATAGTAACTAAGCAAGATCAAAACACCTGATCCACTACTAAAGACTTACCCATTGGGGTCGACACATGCAATGGTGCTTCCATAGGCTCAGAACTCAAACCTATACGAGAAGCATAATACATAGACACATAAGAATAGGTAGAGCCCAGATCAAATAAAGCCGAGGTTGGCTGATGGCATAAAAAATTATACATGTGATCACATCATCCAATGCCTCAGCCTCCGCCCTCGCTGGAGCTGCATAGAAATGGCCCTACCAACCTCTGCTCTGGCCATTTGTCCTACCGCCTGACCTGCCTCCCTGGGACCACCCGAATACCCTACTTTCCACTGCGACGGTCTTGATCCTGACCTCGGCCCCTAGCTGGAGGTACTGCTAGTGGTGCTGATAGAGCGGGGGAGTTACCTATGGAGCTGAAGCAATCTGCCTACGTAAAGGGCAATCTCTAGCCAGTGATCTAGCTCTCCACAATCAAAGCAACCAGAGATGATCTGCTCGTAGAAGAATGGCCACCATGGCCTGAAACACAAGACTGGGACTGACTTTGACTAGAGCCAACCTCACTCTGGCTATACCGGTCACCCGCTGAATTTTACAATAAGGCTTGAATAGGCTGATTGGGTTAACCCTACTGAAAAGCATTGTCGAGTCCTATCATAAGGATCTCTGGACTTGGAACGGAACCTGTTGTAGCTATCCTCATATCTAGATCTCTTGTCATCTCTCCGTTGGGCCTTACGATGGAGATGCTCAATAGTATGGATGTGGTCAACAACATTAAGAAAAGAACAACCCACAGATACCATGGACTGAGTCTCAATCAGTAGCTAAAGTCTCAACCCATGGATAAAACATCGAACTCTCTCCTTATCAGTGGGTAGAATCATAGTGGCATGGTGGGAGAGCTCATGAAACCTCACCTTGTACTCTAAAACGGTCATGGAACCCTGCTCCAACTTGGAGAAAAGATTCTGGAGATGATCTCTAATGCTGCGAGGGATGAACCTGGCCAAGAAGACCTTAGAAAACTATGTCCAAGGGACCGGAGGAGACCCAGCTAGCCTAGTCTCAATGAAGGTACGCAACCACTTTCTGGCTGGCTCGTCTAATTGATATGCAGTGAAGTTGGCCCCTCTCAACTCCACTAAGCCCAAAGTGTAAAACCATTTCCGGCAAGTAGTCAAAAATTTGTGGGCATCCTCACCCACGACCCTAGAAAACCTCGGAGGTGAAAGCCTCAAGAACACTCCGAGCATCTTCTCCTTCTCTAGCGGCATGTCTTCGGCCACAATCACGAGCTGGCCACCCCAGGTGGTACCTGGGCCTGGGTGTCTCTTCTGCAGGCTGATCCTGCTGACTTGGTGCTAGTGCGGGTGCTGGAGCTGCAGCTGGGGCCTGCTGCATAACCCCAAGCACTGTCAAAAGCTGAGCAATTGTTGTCTGAAGATCTGGAGCCATAGCTGGTCCGAGCAGTGGTTGAGCTCGTCCCAGCCCTACCAACTGATCAGGAACCCGAGTTGCTAGAGGGACTGCTGGATCTAGACCCCGCTCTCTATCTGGGGTTGGTGCTACACCCCTACCAGGCAGGGGAGGTTGACCTCTACCCTAAACCACCATGCAGCGCATACGAGCCATCTTGAGAAAAGAGTGAAACAAGTGAGATTTCAAGAAACTAATAACACACATGCTCACGAAAGCGATACAAAAGAGAACAATTCCTAAAGACACCCTATAACCTCCTAAGGATAGGATACAAACGTCTCCGTACCAATCTATAGGACTCTATTAGGTATTAGCTCTGTACAAGTAAGACCGGTGAACCTGGGACTCTGATACCAACTTATCACGACCCGATTCCTTGAGTCATGATGGCACCTACTATAACCCACCAGTAGGTAAGCCAACCCATAACCCGAATGACATATAATGGGTATAATGGTAGAACTATACAGAAACAACACTAGAACAAAATAAAGTAGAAGCGGAAGCAAGCCAAAATCTATATACAATAGAAAACCCTCCCAGAAACTAGAAGTCACGAATACAGAGCTGTCTAACATGAAAATACAAGTCCCAAAAGTGGACCACAATAAGCCGTCTCAAAGTCAAAATACTAACTAAACATATAAATAGAAGGAGACAGGCTGATCCAGGACGTCAAGTACTTACCCTCGTCTTCGATCCCCAACAGCTGCCAAAAAAGGCACGAATGATAACCACTGGTAGCTGGTACTAGGACCTGCATCACAAAAAAGATGTAGAGTGCAACATGAGTATTAAAACAAAGGTACTTAGTAGGCATCATAGGACGACTGAGCAAGAAAGGTAAAAACAATCAGAAAAGATAGAATCTAGACATAAACAGAGGTCAAAGAAGATACGAAAGAAAGCACACAAGCATACCGAAAGTAAATCTAAGTACAACTAAACTAAACCTATCTGGACCCCATAAGCCTAGAAGGTACACAAAATAGCTAAGTATATTGAGAGAAGAGTACCACGAACCGAAAACTGGCTCCCTGCCCAAGTAACCATCAAAACTAGTCAACTCCTGGCCCATCTAACAAGAGTGACACTTAATCTAGGCTGCCCAGCCAGCAGTCCACTCCCAGCCCAGCTAGCAAGAGTGACCCGAGGGTGTGTCGACTTCAAAGAGGATCTCAGATATCAAGGCCGCCCATTCAGCCAGTTCACTCCCAAGGGCGTAAGCTGCCCAGCTAACAAGAGTGACCCGGGGGCGTGTTGACTCTGATGAGGATCTCAAGTAGGCTCCAAGCCATCGTGAATCGACGTCTACTCACAAAGAACCATAAAAGGCTCCAAGCTTGAAACCCTCTAATCCCGAGAAAGCACACAACCTCCGATAATGCATCGAAGCCGCAGAAGTATGGAGAGAAGGCATAAAATCCACAAACCTATGAAAATGCCTAAGCTAAGGCTCATGCTATCAAACCCACATCTGCTATTTCAGTCTACAAGGATCCGTCTGATCGACGTCAGAGACGAAAACAAGGCTACAAGGCTCATGAGTCTAAGTCACCACTAGTCTATCCTAGACTAAGGCCAAACATGCTTCAAATAACAAGTAATCACTGCAAGTAGTTCATAATAGCATGCAACAACACACAAAAACCCCAACTAGCATGGTACTACACAAGAAACAATATCGATCAATCCTAAAACATGGTATCTAAGAAGAAAAGTAAAAATAACTAGGTACCCGGCCCCAATTCACTCTAATCAACATGTATTTACACATTCAAGCTTAATCTAATTAGAAGGGAAGTCGTAGCCTACCTGTAGGCCGATCGTGCACGCTTCAACTCACAAGGCCAGAGCTTTTCCTTTCTGAATGGCCTCCGAAGGCTGCCACAGTATCAAAAATAGGATCACAATATTAGTACGATCATTTATACATGAAAAACAAATAAAATGGAAGCGGACAAAATTTGGAGTCAAATGGGAATTGTAAGACCCACACCGAAATTTCTAGAATTGACTTTGTCAAAAGGTCCTAAGCCATGCCCCAAACTTGTGTTCCAAAATTGATCACAATTCGAGGCTCGAGTCAGTGAACAATAACAATATAACATGCACAAAATACCATAATTAAGCTAATAAGAAAGCTTGGGGTAGCAGCTTTGAACATAAATTTACCTCGAACGGAGGTTTACCAACACTATCCGAACGCACCACAACAAAGCCTTGACAATTCTGGATGTGTGGGACTTCAAATTACCCAATTCTAAGCTATATCGAGAGAAAATGCAATTCTAACCTTTGAATGCAAGCTGCCTCGCATCTATGTCATATTTATAGACTGGACAAAGCTCCTCTTCACGAACGCGGCAAGGGCCCCGTAATTGCGACTAAGAGGGAACTGAGGTCCTGCAACCGCATCGAGGGATCTCGCGAATGCAAACCCTACGATCGCGGCTAGAGCCCCGTGAATGTGACCCTCAAGTCACTTGACATCTGCGAACGTGAAGGCCAAAAATGGCCTGCACCAGCTAATGCATATCAGCTGGTTTGGCAAGTTTCCAAATCTCCGACTGAGCATTCTCAATTTGTTTGAAATTCTGTGCGCACAAACTAGATATGCAACCCTACCAAGTTAGATATTCCAGACTCAATGGAGTAATCGAAATTCCCATATGAGGTCATCTCGGTAAAAAATGGGTCCCACCCCTAAACTCCATTTTAAGCCAAAATCCACAAGGGGCTCGAAATTAGCTTGGAAGCCTCGGTATCCAAATGAAGGGTTGTTCTAGATCAAACTCAACATTGTGAAGCTAACCGCACTAACAAAATTCTCATCCAAGCCCGTTTACTCAGAATGTTGATTAAAGTCAAACTCAGGCCTTAACTTGAAAGTTAAAATGCCTAATTGTGTAGACTCGCACTGGAAGCCTCAGGAGTCGTACCGACTATTCTACTACCCAAAAATAATCCTTTTGGAGCTGATGGAATCGTCAGAATGGGTTTCTAAGGTCATACTCATGAACTTTTGATTAAAACTAACCTTTCAAGATTTAAAAGCTCCAAAATACTAAATCTCGCATAAAAAGCAAATGAATGACTAGGTGACCAAACTATCAGTCCCATCAAGTCATAAATAACTTGGAATCGCTATAGAAACACTCTAAACGACGAACAAGAGGCATAAATACATAAATGACCTAGAGTTCATTACAAGATTTGATTTAGATGGTACTTCAAAAGGCTCATAGCTCCAAGTATTCCATTCACTCGGGCTCAGCCAAGATGTGTCGAGACTTGAGGTAACATTAGTGGTGGAATGGTTGAAGAGGGATATAACAAACTATGTAGCTTGTTGCCTGTGTTGCCAGCAGGAAAAGGCCAAACATTTGAGGCCTGGTGGTGAGTTTAAGAGATTACCCATTCTTGAATGGAAGTGAGAACTAATCACTATGGAATTTATTGTGGGGTTGCCGCGGACTCGAGCTGTTGATAGAATTTGGGTCATCATGGATCGATTGATCAATTCAACTTATTTCTTGCACGTTTAGTCTTTCTTCAATGCTGAGAGGTTAGCCTATATCAATGTCTGAGAGGTGGTTAGTCTTCAAGGGGTACCGGTGTCTCTTATCTCTGATAGATGCTCTCAGCTCACTTCTAGCTTCTAGAGGTCATTCTAGGAGGAGTTGGCACTCGGGTTGACCTTGCACCCACAGTTAGCCTCTCCGATGTAAGATTCTAGGGAATGTTGGATTCTAATAAGGCTTTTTATTGTAAGATTCTGGGAAGGACTAGTAATTTCGATGTAAGATTTTAGGGTGTGCTAGGTTTCGACAAGGCTTTCTGACATAAGATTTTGGGAAGGACTAGCTATTCTGACGTAAGATTTTGAGAGATGCTAGGTCACATGGTGTCGGTGTTTTGTATTGAATTGGGCCTTATAGTGTTGCCTTTGAGTGTACCTGTCGGTCTTATGGGGGTTCGGCCCGGATTTTGTTTATATGCTTTATTATTGTTATGCCTTTGTAAGTGATTTCTGGTCGTATGGGTTCTAGTTAGGTTTTAGGTAGCTTTACTACTTTCCTTATTTACCAAAGTAGCCTTACTTCGATGCATTCCTAGTTATACCGTTACTATTGCCCTTTTACCTTGTTATACTAGCTTATTATTATGTTATTACATTCTCAAGCTTGGTCGACCTATAATGCCTACTGAGTACCTGTTATTTTGGTACTCATACTACACTATATATCTTTTTCTCTAATGCAGATCCGATAGCTAGTCAGCCTTGTTGACTTTCGTATTGTTGTAGTAGGTGTTCCGAAGATTGAGGGTGAACTTATTGGCCTCTGTGGTAGATTGAGGGTGAAATTATTGGCCTCTGTGGTTGACTCATCTCCTTTTGTACATTTTTGGGCTAGTCTTTTATATTTCAAGACATCTTGTGTATTTATTGTATATGTCTAGTTTGTACTCATCTTTTGTAGTATCATTGCACTAGCATTAACCAGGTTTTGGGTTGCATCTTGTACTTTGTCCTTGTTCGAGGGTTGTATGTATATGTGTGTGTGTATATATATATATATATATATATATATATATATATATATATATATTATGTTTCCTTCTATTTCTTCGCTCCCTAGGCCCATTACCGTTGGTTCTGGGCTATGGGTTAACTTACCTACTGGTGGAATTTAGTAGGTGCTATCATGACCCCGAATTTCGGGTCGTGACAAAATTTGATCCGCAAAGCACATACGACAAAAGTGTTATATTGAACAAGCAATAATCTTTTCTCTTTTTCCAATATTTTTCAATTTGCTCCTTCTTTAATTTTTCCCTCCTGGAATCATTAATCCCTACAATATAAGAAAAATTATCACTCTAGATACAAGGATATGGAGGTCGAGGTATAAATAATATATTTGGTATGTAATTTAGCACTTCATAGTCAAATATAGTATAATATAAAGATCGTCTCCACATGGATTGGTAAGAAAAATAATTCAAATAAAACATGATCATTACTCAAGTGATCAAAATCTTGAGTTGTTGTGGTTATAAACCAATATTATCGCCTACAAATTAAATAAAATTTAAAATAATTGACAACGACAAAAGGATACTATCAATATGAGAAGGGAGAGTAATAGACAGGACAGGCGCAAGATGACAATTGATATATGATCTTGTTCAATATATGTCACATCTAAAGTCTTATTGATTGATCTCATGAATTCCATAATTAGCTACATAATTCCTAAGGTGTAGATTTTTCTTCCGATTAAATCTAGTCTCCCTTGAATAAACTAATTACAGACTCATTAATGAACATGTGCAAGAATAATGTTAGTCTGGAGAAAAAATATATATCGAATATTTTTCCTCTTGATTCAATTGATAATTTCAGAAAGGTCTTTCAATTACTTGAAAGAAATAATGATCCTACCCAAAGAAGATAGTGCGGAGATATTTACTAATTTATTTCTCTTTTGATTAAACAAACTAGTGAACAACTATGCAATTCAATTTAACCTCCATAAACTTATTCAAGCATAAAATGAGAATCAACATCCAAAATTACTTTTATATATTATTATCATTACATGTCATTTATTTTACTTCAGTTATCATATTATTGTTGTTGCTACTTGTCTTTTCTCAATATTTTTTAGCATTATTAAAGAAGCACAAAATTTAACCTTCTTTCAATTGCATCAAAGCCTAGATTTAACCCTGTTTCAGTTACATCACTTTCCATATGTATAAATAATTACTAATGAAACTATTCTCTTATAACTATATATAAGAAGAAAAACAAAGGATGGAAGAATTTTTTTCTTGATTTGGTAGAAGTGAAGATGATAATATTCAAGAAACCATTTAACAATATTTATTGCTAATAAAACTAAATCTCTACTCATTAAAAATAGGACAAAGAATTCCAAACAACCAACCAATATCCCTAAGAGTTCTTCGAGAATGATTACAAAGCTTTAGTCATGACAGTAGCATTATTATAAGGAACTAAAGAGGATGGTTAATTGATAGAGATAATACTTAAGCATTGTGAATGAAGAATCTGGCAAATATTTTTTGAAATCGTCAAGTAAATCTAGATGATCATTGAGACATATGGCAACCTACATATAAAAGAAAAAGATAGTCACACATTAAAACATCAAGATCATCTAATAATATTTTTGTATCCAAATTAAAAATGACTTATCACCTCATGGTAGACTTCATTGATATTCTTGTTGTGTTCATCTTTGTACATCTTCAGAATGTCTAAGAAAGATTTGTACACATGATCATCATTTTGAAAACGTTCCTGCATGAAGTTATAAACGTAATATTTAAGTTAGAACTCATATTTTATCTATTTATTTCTATATCTATATATGTATTATAAAAACATGAGACTCCAATAGATATGTTGATCAAACTTTTACCTTTTCATATGTGCATTTCGTATTAGCTAAAATTGTAATAATGATTAAGTAACTCTTGAAAACTTCATTATTTACTTTTGTTCATTATTTAACCTCTTTAATTAATTAGAGAACCTCATTATTTCCTCGTAAGGTGATGTTAGGAATGAAATAATTTTTTGTATTAATCATAAGCTCATTATTTCATCGTTTTTATGATATGATAAAATAACAAGTCCCTTTTCAAGTTTCCATGTTTTTCTCTTTCAATACTCCAAATTCACATTAGAAACTAGAAATATTTCAAAATACACACTTATTCTTGTTCTTTTAGTCTTTAACTTTATAAGATGTAGTGGTGAAGCTACAAATTTTGTCAAGGGTGTTCAGAACGTTAGTATATATCTCTAAAAAGATGTTTTGACCTATATACACAATATTATTTTTTATATGTACAATATAATTTTTCCACGAAGGATGTTCGAGTGACCGCCCTTGGGTCAATGTAGCTATGCCATCGATAAGACAAGTGCTTAAAATACAAATTTTATGATACTAATTATCATGATATATACGTACAATGCATGTAGATGATTAAAAAAAAAGAAAAAATGAGAAGATAATTATTATCCAAATGAGAAAACAAGAGAATAACCTTTACTTTCTTCACAAAGGTGACAACTTCTTCAAGATTAATTCTCTGTAGAGGAGCCTCATCTTGCTCTTTGTCTTGCTCTTCATCCCACTTAGCAAGAAATCCTACTGCAAAAGCAATAACCAATCAAAATGAAAATTAATTTTCATAATAAAATTTACTATCAATACTTACCAACTTGTTCATAACGCTCTATAAATTCATTGAAACCCTCCATATGCTCAGGATATTTTCCAAGTGTATTAGCAACCTGAAAATGAGTATCATTCATGCTTTAAAATCTATCATATTCTTAAAAAATAATAAACACACCAACTTGTACATCATTGTAGTTGCAAGAATTTATTCCTTACAATTGGTGTTCAGTGTATCGCTTGTCTAGCCTATGATTTGCATGAACATCAACCAAACCATTGATAGAAGAAATTGTAAACAAAGATTATTGTCATATAGGATCAAGAAAGATAGATTAGATGCACGATACACGTACCAATCTTTGTAACTGCTCCCTTGTAATTATTTCCTTGCTATAAATATGGAGACATTTTAGGAATGCCTGAGAATCGGCTAGACTTCTTACTGTTTCCTTTACCTTTTCACAAAAAGTGAACTCTTTGTCATGTGTATCTGACAAAATCAATCAATTATATTAAAAGGCATACTAATCAAGAATATATTTTCAAACGATGCTAATGATAAACTCACATTTCAGTGCATCTTCAACCTCCCTGGCATATATCATTTTATCAGTGACGTACTGCTTGCTTAGATCTCCTTTGTTCTCATTATTAGGTTCTTTATAATCCTCATTGTGAGTTCTTTTGCCCGTATTCTCTTTTTTAGCACGTATCTTTTTTTTGCTCTTTATGCAACTTCATCAATATTTTATTGTTGTCCAAATTAGTAATTGAATTTAACAAGAACTTAGTGAACTCATCTAGCAAATCTGGATGGTCATTGAGAAGTATGGCAACCTACACATATAAAAATAGCAACAAACAAAAGCATGAAGGTCGTTGTCTATATAATATATGTGAATCCAAATTATAAATGTTTTATCACCTCATGGTACACCTCTTTGATGTCTTTGTTCTCTTTTCTATACATGCTCAAAATATTTAGGAAGGATTTGTAGTCATGATCATTTTCTAAAACGCTTCTGAAAGAAATTATAAGTGAGTAAGTTAGGATTAAAGAAAGAAGAAAAAAGCAGACGACCATTATTATTAAAAGCATAAGATAACAGATATCTAACCTTTATTTTGTTCACTAAATTGATTGATTGTTCAAAGTCAAAGTTACTAGCACTAGAATCATCTTCATTTTTGCTAGCTCTGCGACTGCCACCTCCTCTTCCGCCCAAACCACTTTCACGAACTTGTGATTGACCATACCTAATTCATCCGAGAAAAAAGAGAGGCAAATTTACCATATTAAATGGTTAATACATCTATGTAATTGTAGGTGTGGTCTAACAATCAATTAAGTTGGTGAAATTATGGAAGATTGGAGCTCAAATGCTTGAAGTTTTATGGCTTAATAAGGCCAATGTGTATAACTAAATGAGGTAACATATTTTAATTGGTTATGATATCTATGTAACTGATACTTGAAAACAAGTTTAAAAGGTTTTCTAAAATTTGAGTTGAAAGTCTCAAATAAGGACACTTTATCATGTGTTCAATTGGAACAAGTTGTAGTTGGAGTGTCTAAGTGAACTAAATTTACATACAACTTGGGTATAATTAAAGGAACTTTCATATTTTAAATGATTAACATATCTATGTAATTGACACTTGAAAACACACGCAAAAAAATTTTAAAAATTTTAAATTGAAAGTGTCTAATAAAAATATTTTATCATTTGTTTATAAGCTCAAGTGAACAAGTTGTTGTTCGAGTATCTAAACAAGTAAAGCCAACTTGTATTGTTCTCAAATTCAAGATGTGATAAATATACATTCTCATTCACTTTAAATAAATGCTTAACTTAGGCAAAAAACAAAAGCTTTGAATAGTCTTGTACATAAAAATCACTAAAGAGAGAGCGCTTACGATTCTCTAGGGGAAGAACCAAATGACCTCTTAAAAAGAGGGTTATCATGTACATCATCTCCCAATCGCTTCATCCTACAAAGATAGAACAACAAAAATATTTTAAAATAAAAAAAGACACACTGAAAAAGAATAAAAAAGGCATGCTCCATTCTCTACAAGATCTCGCCTTTTAAAGAAGAAAAAACAAAAATCTCAGCAGATCTATCAACAAAAAAAGGAGCTAAATCAATTATTTTAATTAGAATAAAAAAATCTTCTTTCAATTCATTTTTCTCTACCTTTTTTCTTTCGCCTCAGAAGCACTACAACACACACACAAAAGGTGAGGCCAAAAAATGAATCGAGAAAAAATTGTTGTTATATATCTTATGTAAAGAGTCTCAATTTGCATAAAATATCATGTACTTTCAATATCTGACTATGCACATTTATATATAGTCTCAGAATTTTGGTTGATGTGCAAAAAAAAAAGGGTAGAATTTTGAAATTGGCTCAAAATTTGGGTTAGGTATGAACATTTTTAATTTCAAGATTGAGCCCAAATTTTTTATTTTGAATTTCAAAATCAAACTTATTAATTTTTGTGATAAGAAATTAGAATATTTTAGACTATACTTTACTACTCTACATTGCTTTTGCTTACAATTAAAATATTTATTAATATTACAAAAAAGAACTAGCATTTCTGGAAAAATTATAAATTTCTGGTCAATGTAGTTTATCTCAAAATGAAAAATAATTATTTGGTCAAATCTCTTTTCATTAATATTATGTATTGATATAAATTTATGTGGCTTAACATTTAAGTTTTGAAATTATGCCCCTCATTTTAAAATTACTGCATACAAGTATGCATTTTTATCTTTGAAATAATATTACTTTTAAGAAATCAGACATTATTGAAAGAGTTTTTCCATCGATGATTGGTTGTTCTTTCTTTTAATTTTTTTTCCATTTATTTGAAAAATTAGATATATTGAAGTTATACGGAGAAGATAATAAGACGGTATAAGTTATTTGAATTTTAAAATTATATATATCACTCAATTTTCCTCAGGTTATGCTATATTGCTTTGGATTACATTAGATGACAATTATGAGACTTACTACTAGCTATTTCATTGAGGGAAATTAATTTTTTGATAGTATATTAAATAATAAGTTTATTGTTAATACAATCCACCTAAAATGGCAAAAAATATTGCGATCAAATCTCTTCTCATCAGCAACATGTATTGTATTAGTTTATGTGACATGTATTGTAAAAAAAATTACTTAGAAGTATTTATTGATCATTTTGAAATAATATTACTTCTAACAAATCAAGAGTTATTTTAAGAGTATTTCCCTCAATGACTGATTTTAAATTTGTATCGACAAAATTATTTCTCTTTGTTCATTTGCTAATTTAAGAGTAACAAAGTTATATTGGCAAGAATATAAGATGATATTAGATGGGGTTTCGGTTGGACAAAATTTTTGAAAACATTTATTCTAGAAAAATAACTTCCTGAAAAATGAGGAAATGACTTTCACAGTGGAAGTAGGGAAAACAAGTTTCAAAAGTGACATTCCACATTGATTGAATCACCTCCACTCTCTAACATACCTCATCTTCATCCCCACAATCCTACACTTTTATCCTATCTTACCTCCTCATAGTATTTATCTAGATCATATATCAATGGTTTAAAGATAATATTTTTTGTTTACTTATTAAACACAAAAAAAAGTAAGAAATTCACTTATTTTTCTACAAAACATTTTTAATGAAATTGACTTTTATTCATACCAAACACCCTAGATAATTGAATTTTGAAAATATATCCCTCAATGCATAACCTTTGAAGGTAATAAAATGCACACGACGGCCTAATCGCTTAAGGGACTGTCATGACCCAAAAATGAACGTAATAACACTTGTCTATTTCCACTAAGACAAATCAGCCTCAACCCAACGAAATGAAAGAAATGTGGAAAGATAAAGCAAAAACAAGATAAAAGCGGAAAACTTATTCATTCTAATATTACTCCAAAATCTGGTTGTCACGTGTACAAGCTGTTAAAGCATAGAGTGCGAAAATGGAAATAATTACATATTCTTAATGTCTTTGGTTCTCAAATAGATCAAAGCATAACATAAAGGAAAAGAGGGTCCGCCGGGGTGACAAGCATCTACCTCTCAAATTCCTTCAACAAGCCTCAAAATGGAAGAAGAAAAAGAGCAATCACACAGTACCGAGCTCGGAACCTACACAAGTGTAGAAGCAAGGAGTGAGTACCAAACAACACGGTACTCAACAAGCAACCTAATAAATAAGGCAAACTAGCTAGAAGTCGAATAATCCTTCCATCCCAACCGAACCTCCTAAAACTACAACATGCATAGAAATCAGCCCAACCTAACAATTTCACAATACACAGCTCACAAGGCTTAGCCGCACAGTTCAATAGTCACAGTTTCAATAACCAACACATATTAAGTATGCCAATTCATAAGTAACAAGTAGATCAATCACAAGTAACAAGTAGATCAATCACAAGTAAAAAGTAGATCAATCACAAGTATAAAAGGAATTAAATCACATTAATGAAACCTTTCCAGAACCATTTCCATTCGACACAATATCACTAGCCGAAACCATTTCCCTTCGACTTTATATCACATCACTAGCCGGAACGATTTTCCTTTGGCTTTATATCAAATCACTAGACGGAACCATTTCCCTCCGGCTTTATATTAAATCACTAGCTGGAACCATTTTCCTTCGGCTTTATATCAAATCACTAGCTGAAACCATTTGCTTTCGTCTTTATATCAATTCACTAGGCAGAACCACTTTCTTTCAGCTTTATATCAATTGACTAGCCAGAACATTTCCCTTCGGCTTTATATCACATGTCTCATCACGATGTTCAACCATCAATAAAAATAAGTAATTTCACACCATAAGCAATTCAAGTCCACATTCATGCCACCAAAGCATTTCATCAATCAATCACATAAGGGTCACAACAAGGCAATTCATAAAGCATTATGATCAACACGTTGCCTTTTCATTAATCCCCTTTTTACTAGTTAAGATTAATCAAGTGGAACAATGAATCCTTCTTCAATCCCATGACTCCCCAACACACACACAATGAAAGGGAATAGATGATTCTACTAGATTACAAAGTTGAGAGATCACTTACCTTAATTCAATCAATTAATCAATCCAAAGCTTGAGCCTTCTCCTTTCGAACGGTATCCAATGCCCCACAATCTAGTTCAATCAATTAATCACAATAAGATTCCAAAATTAACATTACCCAACTCAAACAATGTAGACAAATGGGTCAATCAACTCAAAAACCCAATTCCAAAATTGAGGTTTAAATTCAAAAATCTTTACTTGAAAACTTCATAATTATATATCCAAGTTCCATGTTTCTTAATTATTTGCGTGAGATTATGTGGTGGATTCGGGTCGACCGATGATGCCTACAAGTACGTGTTATTTTTACTGATACTCTCTTGCTATGCCACTTGGCATAGTTTGGTTGCTGGATCAGTGATGTTTCTCAAGTGAAAACGAAGATGATCTCCGACAGCTTCTACCTCTCTTTTCTTATGCTGGGAGATGTGTCTTATTAGTTTGGATCTTGTAATATCTTAGAAGTTTTTGAACCTGTTTAGACTAGTTTCTTGTGGAGGGTTCACTGAATTTTTTTACACGAGTACTACATTTTAACTAAGTTTGAGCATTTTGTATTTAAATAGGGTGTTTATATTTTGTTTACTTCCGCATTTCATGTTCCAATTTAGGGGTAAGGGTTCGCCTATCTAGGTGTTAGACTAGGTGTATGCACGGCCCGGTGGGTTGGGTCGTGACAAACACTGCTAACTGAATACCTCTCATCACAGTCCCATGATGGGGACAAGGTGTAGATTGATGACTAAGCTCCCCACAGGTGCAACCAAGTTCAACCACCCTAGCCTGTGGAGTATCAGATATCTGCAATGCCTGTAAAAGAAACTCCTGCCTGGGGCATTCTCTAGACTAGTGGTCAACCCCTCCACAATCATAGCAACCTCTATAGCGTGAAACACGGCGTGAAGAACATGGTGATCTGCCTAGGCTACCTTTGCCAAATTCAAAACCACCCTTAGCCAACTGTATTGAGGCCTTGTGACAATCTCTAACATAATGGTCTATCTCACCACACCCATAATAACCATCACCGAGAGCAACTAGTTGCGAAGACCCAACTAGAGTAACATGAGACCTATCACTCGAAGGTCCAGAATGACCACCATGAGAAGTCTGTCTTGAACTCTGCCTACTGCCGGCACCACGACCTGCCTCAGAACCCCCTGAAACTTGAGATGCTACCTCCATAGGCCTGATAGGTCTAGACGAAAGATGTTTCTCGCGGAACTAATACTCACCTCGAAGTGGAATGTTGTCACTGTTGTACTGATGGCAAGGTTTCTTACAGCTATCTCTGTAAGTCTCAAGGAACGCCTGCTCCATAGCTCCACAGCCCCACATGACTCACAACCTGGGGAAATGTAGACCCCACTGATATCAAATGCTCTAGAGCCAACCGAAGTAGCAAAGCCAACCCTCCAATGAACCCCTGACTCAACTTCTGATCTGTAGGGAACAATGTGAGGCTATGCCCAGCCCAGTCTACAAATCTCAACAGATAGTCAGAAACGAACGACGAACCCAGCTGGGACCAGTCAACCCAACTCTACTCTGAGGAGCACCCGCTGCACTAAGAATCACACCTATTTGAGGTGTACCCTCGGAGAAGCTCAGACCTCCTAACAATGAATATCGAGGAATCGAGGTAGCCTATGACCCTGTCAAAGCCTAGGCTACCCCGAGACTCTCTAAATGTTGAAGAATGCCTTCGACCTCAAGGTCCATGCCCAATTAAGGCTTTCTAGCCTGATCACATGCTGAAACTCTGGTGGAATGTGCATTTGCTCTGTCACGTCCATCGAATACTTCATATAATTATGTCTTTTGCCTACTTTAAACGACTGCCTTAGTTTATGTGGTGGAAAAATGGAATCGAGCGTCTGGATCATGGAACAAGATGAATGCAAATGTTTGGTAAAAATACCTCGAATTACACCATCCACTAAGATTTTATGTTGTACCAAGGATGGTGAAGTTATCTTTCATGAACCAAAACGACACTATGTTTCCATCTTTAACCCTAGAAAAAAAAACTTTTGTTATGAACTGTTATACATCACATGATTATTGTTTAGAGTGTGTGTATCGGGATCCAACATGTTTGGATAGCTTTAGTTTTCCAAGACTTGATCATCTACATGACGAAGCTTTGTAGTAGGGTTTTTTATGGAAAAATTATCTAACTAAGGAAAGTTATCAAACATAAAAAAAATAACCAGTGTTTTATCTCAAGAAAAAGCTTTGCAAACATGAAGCAACTAACCACAACTCTGATACCAATGAAAGATAATCAGAGCAAAATCGACGGATTGTGTACCTTTTATTTGCAGCGAAAGTTGTTGATTTTGCTACCAAAAAAAGAATCGCTCCAAAGTCCTCTTTGATTCACTAGGAAACAAAGTTAATGTTTTTCACAAACTAAAACAAAGTTCTAACAGCCCAAAGCTAGCATTCATAGTATGATAATGTTTAAAGGTTGCATTCAATAACAGAATTGTCATTACTTTTGTCACGACCCAAAGTACACCCTAGACGTGACATGGCAAATAGGATCCTGAGAGACCCCAAACAAGTCACTTGACGTAAGCATGACGTAATAGAATACAATTCAATAGATATAATCAATATAAGTCTCAAATCATAAGATGATATAAACGATAGCAACAGAGTATATAAGAAATACGCGAAATACTACTAAGTCTGACATAAGCCTTTCTAACATCATAGGAGTGGTTGGGGTGTAACTCATACACCACGTACAAGTCTAAAACAAAAGGGACTATAAAAGCAATAAAAGTATTCATGGCTTTGTCCTCGAAGCATGAGGACTCACCAATCAAAAGTACTAATAGAGAAATCCAAGCTAGCCATGAGCGAGAGGAGGAGTGTCAGACCCTATATTATGAAACAATATAGGCACAAATATGCATTTGTAGGGTGAATGTACTAAGTATGGGGAGATTCATAGAACGTAAAGCATAATAACATGATGAATTTAAATATAACATGCAAGACCAAGTAAAACGTGATAAAAGCCTTTATAAAGAAATCATAAATCGTGTACGAGGTCAATGCATACTTAAAACCCTTGAGGAGCTTTCATAAAATCTTTGAAGAAAATATAGTTCATTTGTGGGATATCTACCATTAACCGACAATAAGACCATGTAAGATAGAACATAGAATCTGATATGACCCTCACACTGAAAAGGGAAATCTACTTGCTAAGGTAGACTCCGTCACATTCATTATTGCTATTGTGAATTCACTAGCTAGGTCATTTAAGACAATCCTACGGGGCACATAATTTGGGACGAGGGAATTGCTACTAAAGATCAAACCTCTACTAACAGTAAGGCCTACATTACAAAGTCCTCTCGGCGCTAAGTAAATCCCAACGGAAAAGACTTACTCATAATCATATCAAAATACTTGGAAATGTACCAATTAAAGACTACCAATCCCATCATAAATTCAAAATAGAGTAGCTCCTTTCAAACCATGATTTCATAAACTTTCATATTAGACACTTACCTTTCTAAGCATCTATATCATTATTTCATTCATATATGAGAAAACCTTTCACAATCATTGATACTTGTCTCAAAAGAATTCTTAGTTCATAAGTCATTCTTTTCATAAAACATGCATAAATCCTTAATCAATTTCATACTCATAATTCATAAATTCATAAGCATTGTTCATAATTCAAGTTCATAAAATAGGCATAGGCATAGGCATGGGTCCATACGAAATTAATTGAAAATCATGTAATTGAATCAAATCATGCAGAATAAGATTAAATATGAACAATTAAATCATAATAAATAGGACCTATGAAGATTTGCATAAAAAATCTAATAGAATTGGGTGAAATTGATTTAGGAGATTGAGATTCTTTTGGAACACAATGGATGAAAGGAATCCATTGGTGAATTTCCACATACCTTAGCAATCAAAGTCCAAAAGCAATGAAGGAAGAAACCTTGAAACCCTAGTTCTTTACCTTGGAGCTCTTGAGAGAATTTGGAGAAGAAGACTTGGGGAATTTGGTAGAGTTGAGTGAATGAGAGAAATTAGGCTAAGTTTTAAGAGTAAAAATGGTTATAGGGGTAGTTATAGGGTCAAAACAACGTAGTTTAGGGGTTAATTGCGTAGGAGAAGATCAAAACACTCTTAATTAAAAATTGTCGGACAAGTCTACGGTTTGGACCTACGGTCCATAAGGCTTTCTACTGACCGTCCTAGTCAACCGTAGAACCTGTTACTGGGACCTAAAATTCGGAGCAACTTCAACGAGACCTTCCTACGGGTTGTAATCCTTTCTATGGATCGTAGAGCCAATCCGTAGAACCCAAGTCCAAGTCCAAAATTTCACTATGTCTGGATCACTCCTACGAAACCCTCATACGGCCTGTAGAACACCCAACGACTCGTCTTGTTCACTCATAGGTCAAACATCAGAGACTTGACATTTCCCAAACCCAAACCAAGTCTTACGACTTCCTTCCTATGGCTCTTAAGACTTCCTACGGTCTGTAGGTAGGACTCGTAGATCTACTGCATCAGTGCCAAAATGCAAACTTTTCCTTTTCAACACTACTTCCAATTTCCGAGGTGATACAACTTCAATATTTACTGAGTTGTTACTCTATGAAAACTTTGTAGTAAAATGAATTCCTCTCTTTCAAAACGAATGGGTTAGCTTACAAGTTTACGTATCTATGAAAATAAATAAATAAAAAACATGGTAAATAATTATTTAGTTGGCTATTCTTATCACAGATTATGTGAACTTACTAGGGAATCCATCTACTAAGACAATATTTATTGGTTATCTTTATTATTTAAATTCCAGATGAATGTAATATGATACGATTCCTTTGGCTTTCTAGAGGGACTTATTAAAATTTAAGGCTGGAAACTTAGACGGGAGGAACTCTTATGAGAAAATTTTTATAATGATAATGAAATCGATTGTGTGCATATAGGTAAAGGCATGACTTACATTGGAAGAAAAATGGAATGACAATTCTCTTATGTCTCCTCTTAGAGAGACAACTCTAAGACAAACTGACAGTTGGATAACTTTGTAGACATGTTTTTAAACAGGTTTATGTTGCAAGTTAGAATAAAGTTGAAGTTATAAAATATATCTCTCTTCTTGAAATTGTTAAATAATATTGACTTAGAATGCACATATGTTGAAAATATATGGTAAATTACAAATGTGTCATGCAATGTGCAAAGCCTTAATTGAAATATTCTCTATGACAGTTATTTCATCAACCTATGAGAAATGTGCTTTTATATTTTAATAACATAATCAGCTGCATATCAAAATTGATAACCTGTAAGCTAATTGGGGTAGTTCACGACGTCTTCAGGAAGTCGATTATTTAATAAACGGAGAAGTGCCTAAAATGCCCCTCAACTATTTGAATTGGTGCAAAACTATCCTTCATCCACCTTTCAGCCTCCAAATACCCCTGACGTCAATCTTTTGGCTCAAAATTAAAATACCCTCGATATTAACCCTTTGGCTCATATTTGCCCTTATTTTTAAAAACTCCCCTAAAGTATAATTATTAAATATTTATTTATTATGTTGCCTAGTTTGTTTGGTCCAAATTTAAACTCTTCTCAACTAAATAATAAAAGCCACATATAATTCATATTTTGACCCGATACGCTTGAAAATAATATTCAAAAAATTATTAATTTCATGATAGATTTCTATTGGCCTATTAATAATCAATATCCAATTTATTATAACTCAACTCATAACTGGGATCCATCTAAAATTAGCATATGAATGTCCATCTAAAGAAAGATCAATATTTTTTTAATGTAAAAGTTTCTATTAATTATCCAATTTTCTTGTTCATTCCCTTTTTTATTCTTTTTTTAATCTCTTATTCTTAATTAGGATATGAGAGACACAAACTTGAAATAAACTTGCATGTTCATATTCTTTTAATTTATATTATTATCATGGTGGGGTAGGGGTGGGATAGAAGAAAAAAAAATTTATTTATTTATTTTAAATTTTTGGCACACACAAAAGAAAAATGATATTAAATTATCTTTTATTGAGCTTATTATTTCTATGTGAATGTCATCGCTATTTTCCTCCCTTTTTATCACTTGTTTTTGTCATGAGTTTAAAGAAATTAAAATTTAAAATGATGGACAAAATCCGAGAAGAAAAAAAGTGGAAGAGAGAGGAAGTGAAGAGTGGGGGGGGGGGGTAAGTAATTTTACTATGAAATCCAAAATCAAGTCACTCATATGAGCTCATATATTACATAATTTTAAATTATTTTTAACATAGAAGAGCCTAAAATACCCTTAAACTATGAGATTTGATACATTATTGACCTTCCATCCACCTTATGAGTGTGGACCGTTAGAAATAAGGGTATTTTTTAGCCAAAGGGTTGACATCAGGGGTATTTGGGGGCCCAAAGGTGGATGGAGGGTAATTTTGTACTAATTCAAATAGTTGAGGGGCATTTTAGGACCTTCTCCGTTTAATAAAAATTAAAATATATATTATACTAATACCAACCTAAAGAGGTTAGTTTTATTTAGTTATATCTTTATTTTATTTTATTTTCCAACTTCTAGAAGTTGATTTTATTTTTAAAAAAAATATTAAAATATAATATACTGACCACCAGAAGTTGGTATTATTTATTTTTATTCTTTTATTTTTCTAAGATTCCGACCTCTGAGGTCACTATTATTTTTTTTATTTATTTTAATTTTTTGAGATTTTTTTTGTTTATTTTTGAGATTCCGACATTCGGAGGTCGATATTATTTAATTTTCACTTTTTTTAGTTTTTTGTGATTCCGACTACCAAAAGTCGATATTATTTGTTTTTTTATTTCTAATTATTTTTTACCTCCGGAGGTCGATTTTTAAGAAATTTTTACCCTAAAAAACAATCTCTGAGGGCCAATTTTCTACAAAATAATTGCAGCAATTTGCTCCAATTTTTACTTCCCACTTGCATATTTCAACCAAACCAACTCAAAGAGTTGTCAACACAATATTTTTCTACATTTAGGTTACACTATTTTAAAATAAACTTAAACTAATTCATATTAAACTTAAACTCAATCATATTAAACTTAAAATCATTCAAATTAAACTAAAAACAATCAAACAGTTTTAAAAGTATACAAACTATATATACAAGGTCTGAAACATTTAGTAAATACAACTACTCCTCATCACCCTCACCCTCCTCATCGGACTCATCCACTAGACCTCGACATGTATCACTGGGACATCGAGGAATTGTCGATATTGGCCTTAGAACACCTCTGGATGCATACGTTTTTCTCCCTGACAAGGAATTCATCTTCCCAATAAAACCAAAAGCATGTCATGATAATCAAGTATAAACAATCTCTTATCTTGAATAGCCTGAATAAAAATATTTAGGTTAGAGCTGGTTTAGACATAAAAAGAAAAAAAAGATCACTACCTCTTCAACACTCATTCCATTAAGCTTTTGTTCTATAAGATCCCTGGTAATAGCTAAATCAGGGGGACCATAAAGAGCTAGATATAGCTTGCTAATAATTGGAGATTCCTGTTAAATATTCACAATCTTAATGATCATCGAAAGAAAGATTATAATTGATTTAGTACAAAAAAATATTAATAAGAAGTGAGGGGGCACAAACTGCCCATTTCGACCTTGTCTCTTTATTTGTATGCCTCCATCTCATGAAAACCTTTTTAAGTGTGAAACTGATTCATAACAAATTAGGAAACTAAATTATACTATACAAATATCAAGTAGGAGTCTTCTTAGCCACATCCCTTCTCATATTTCGTGAAACTCAAAATTTTGGTTTTTCATTGCTTCATTCAATAACTTGGTCATTCGGTAGATAGATAAGAAACAAATTATTCATATATTAGTTTTCATAAAACTTATACGATGTTTGGTTGGTAGATACGAATTAAGATATTCATGTATAAAATTTTATGACGTTTGGTTGAAAATTTAGAAATCCACATAACTAATATATATATAAGCTATGAGGGGATCTATGTATTATATTATGCAGGATAGAAGGTGGAATAACTAATATATGTATAATTAATACCTGCATAAAATAATACATAGATTCAATCATAACTAATCCCCACATTACTAATACATGCTTCTTACTTCTTTATGTCACAAGATTTCACATAGTTAAGAGAAATATCCAGAAGTTGGTTTCCTATTTATTAGGAGTCGTTTGGTTACTAGTTAGAGTTATAACTACAAGTGCATTCACTATGACATCATGACTAATTTTGGGTAATTTTGGTATTAAATCTTCTAGTGTTAGACATGCAGGATTGTCAATTATAATATTTCATTCAAGCGTTTTTCAACCTAATTGATTGAGTATCACTTCTATGCTTTCGAGCTACAAGTTTTGGCAATATGATCCTTGACAATTATTCTAAGTTGGTTAACCTTGCTACAACATCAACCATTAGACAGGGTTTAGAAGTCCCAAACTCTCATTGTTAATTATTTTCCTTGGTTATATACCCTTTTACTAAAAAGAGTTTAACCTAGAATAGGTTCTAATATTTGCAACAAATAGAAATTGATTCGTACGAAAGAATTAACAATGCTTATGTTTGCACTATATGATTTTATACTATAAATCACCCTAATGCTATCAAATAACCATGGTTCACACAACCCCTAGTTGTGGGGTTTAGCCATTCGTAGCATTTGAAATAGACCGAAAAATTGTATTCATTAAATAAGAATCAACTTACAAAAGTTAAGACAATCAACCAAGATTTGTATTTCAAAGCCAAGTTAATCTCCTAATAATTTCAAAAATATCGTACACTGTTGTGATCTTCGCAAAAATAATGATAGTAAAACAAAATCTAGCAAACAATATTTATAGTCTAAATAAATTCAAAAGTTAAAAAAAGAAATCTAAAATCCCGTTGTTCGTCTGACGCCAATGCTGACAATCGGTCACAGGTGTGACGGTCAGTTACTTGGATCGTTGTGCTTATCTAGTGATTGGTTGTGGGCTTGCCTTCTATAACGGTAAATTTGACAGTCTTTTAGAGGCGTGGCTCTCTGTCACTTTGGCATCATTGAGTTATATAATGTGGAAGCTTATGCCTCAAGCTGAAGATAAAACCAATGGTCTATCAGACAAGTGATGACCCGTCTGGTATCCCGTCAAACTTTACTCTCAGTACATACTTAGCTCCATTTTTCCTCCTTTTATGCCGCGGCTCAATGTCCTATACAAAGTATAGAAAAACCTTTAAACAACACAACCATTGCTTAAGAACTCACATTTATTAATAGTTAAAGGCGAAATGATCTGATGGACCCTTATACTTGTATGAGTTTGTATTGTGGATCCTTCTACTTAACCATTTGCCATCTGAACTCCTGAACTCATCGAAACACAATATTTTAAACACATTTTTTGATTTAGCATGGTGCGTGTAGCACAAACGCTTACACATCATTTAACAAACAAAATATTTTATTACACGTAGAAAATGACTGGTATGAAAAAAAAAATCATTTTTCATTGTTCATCTAGGTGATTTTTCCTCTTTCCCATGAATTCCAATTTGTTCTAAGCCAATGTTTTCTTTCTAATTTTTATTTGCCTTTACCAGTTGCCACCACCAGCTCCATCTCCTCACAATCTCATTTCATTCTTCTCTCTTCTTCCTTATATTTTTTCTTTTCCAACCACTTCTACTCTTTTCATTGAAGAAAAAAATGTCGGCCTTAAAGTGACAAACATGAATGATGTTACGGTTGTAGAATTACTGTTGGGTCTCAATCGAACTCCATCTCTGCTTTCGTTTCCGTCCAAATCGAAGAAGACTGGTTCACCGCTTGAGTGGACTGTGCATAACGCTGGAATTATTGAATTCTTTTTGTTTTTTTTGTTTGATTTTCAACTTATCCATGTAAGTTTTTCAATTTGTTTTTGAATTTATTTGTTGTTTAGTCTGGATTTCATCTTCTATTTGTGTTTTTGTTTGATTTTGAGATTTTAGTCATACATTGATTTTACTGAAAAGTTTTGGGGATTTTGCTCTTTTTTTTTTCTTACCTAATGTTAGTGTAAGATGTTCTTATGGTAGTGTTATGCTTGTGTTTCGTGATTTCGATTAATTATAGGATTCTAACAAAAATGAATTTTTATGGTGATGAAAAAGAATACAACAAAAATCAACCAAAAAAATTGAAGCAAGAAATTAATTGAAAATGCATAATAAAGAGAGTAGTATAATGACGAGAAAAAATAGAGAAGAAATTTGGTGGTAGAAGATCAAAAAAGAGGCCAGAAAAACTCAAATTTTGTCCAACAATGGTGTTAGATGCAAATGGGAAGATGATGACTTTATAAAACCCTAATGTGACTGTTTGAAGGGTCTCACGCTCGCAATATGAGTGTATATCACGCTCTTTGGATTTATTTGCCACATAGGATGCCAAGTTAAAAAAAGTGTTTAAAATACTATGTTTCGATGGGTTCAGGGGTTCAGTTGACAAATGGTTAAGTAGAAGGATCCAGAATACAAATTTATACAAGTACAGGGGTCCATTAGACCATTTCGCCATAGTTAAAAGCATCAAATATATCGTCTAATGATGACACATCACCAAATGAATTTATGATTTGAGGCTGAGGTGAATCCAATTGGTATTTGGGGATTCCAATGGGTATCTCACAGTAGCATTTAGGGGTTGAGGCCATTGGGTGTTAATCACTTCATGGATTGCTATTAATTATGTGCATAATAGAGTAGTGGTTGGGGGACCAACTAATAACTAGGGAATGTATTCCATGAATAGTCTTTTCCATAGCTAACAACCCCATGCTATAGTGAGTATCACTATAGAGAAGAGGGGTTCGCTATAGCAAAGTCAGTTTGTCGCGAGGTCTCACCATAGCAAAGCCCTGTTTACTATAGAGGGCTTCGCCTTAACGAAAGAAGGCTCATTATAGTGAATCCAATTGGATGACTTAGATTTGCTAGAGTAAAGCTCTATTCGCACAGAAAAGCTCGCTATAGCGAAAGGCAGTGAGCAAAATTTCGTGCTTAGTTTCAAATACTCCACATGTGCGGTCATAATTCATTCATTTGTTATAAGACAACTGAATTCATAAAGTAAAATGGCCAAAAATGAGGCCAATAATATCCAAGTGCCACCAACGACACGTAAAAGTATTCAAAAACATGTGTAGAAATGTAAAGATGTCTAATACAAGACAAATCGGGGCCAACAACAAATCCAAATATCAAATCTATAGTGGGACAAGACTGGGGACCAAGAAGTTAGGGAGGGGTACTAGATGTGCCTATTGGTCACGTTATCACTGCCAGTGCCTTAGTCGTTGAATTCCATGCTACCAACTCCATTGATGAAGGATAATTCAATTGTGTCCCTCTAGATACCCTCAGAGAGTGTGATCCTGGCACCAAGGTCCTCAAAAGTAACTATATTCCCTTCCTCATCCTCACCAGCAACATGTCTTGGGAGTATCTTTTCTTCTTCTCTATATCCAAGTCGGCTCAAAGCTCTACATAGGCTTGGGCTAGGGACTCAAAGGCTCTATACAAGGTCTCTGTATCAGTGGCTGACTCTCTAGGAGGTATGGGTAGGTCTATCAATAGTGCCCTCATGGAAGCCATATCATCTTGGATCCTCTCAAATGGGTCCCGAGGTCGTGGGAAACTTGAAGTGTCCCCTTTTTTTTTTTTTTTTTTTTTTTTTTTTTTTTTGTTTTTTTTTTTTTTTTTTTTTTTTTTTTTTTTTTTTTTTTTTTTTTTTTTTTTTTTTTTTTTTTTTTTTTTTTTTTTTTTTTTTTTTTTTTTTTTTTTTTAACAAGATTTTTTTTTTTTATTTTTTTTTTTTTTTTTTTTTTTTTTTTTTTTTTTTTTTGTTTTTTTTTTTTCTTTTTTTTTTTTTTTTTTTTTTTTTTTTTTTATTTTTTTTTTTTTTTTTTTTTTTTTTTTTTTTTTTTTTGTTTTTTTTTTTTTTTTTTTTTTTTTTTTTTTTTTTTTTTTGTTTTAACCTTTGTGCCCTCTTGATGTACTTCCCATCTAAGGCCGTCCTCCTCTTATTTTCCCTCCCAATAGACCCCCTCACTTTTAGTGGATCGAAAGGGGTATCGTAACAAAGCTCTAAGTCAAAAGGTTCTCTAAGGACCCACGCTTGCTTGCATAGCAAGGTGATCAAGTAGGGAAGGTCTGATTATCGAAAGACTTGCATAGCATGGTTGCGCTTTTGAGCAATCTTTTTGAATCTTGTGTTGGCTAGCTGTGTTTTGATGTGAGCCTTGCAATGAACATCACACGTAAGCTTTTGATATTGTTGGGTTGTGTCAAATGAATGTGTTTGGAGTGCCAAGTGTGGTGAGGTTTTACTTGGAAACATGTTTGCTAAATCCTAGAATTTGCCTTATTAGTTTAATTGTCTGACCTTGGTAAGTGTAGGGAATGATCTTGGGCGAAACTTCTTGTGAGGGTGTGCATCCATTTTTGCACCAATTGAGCCTAACCGTTTATTAGCAACCACATTGAAACCTCTTGCGCCAAATTGCCCTTTACTTCTCACCCAAAAT
>JAGDQO010000848.1:0-80543 GCA_018342035.1 Solanum appendiculatum
CTGCATCACGTTGATTACAACATATATTCATAATTGGATACTTTTAAGATTATGTAAATTCTCTAGCCTTTTATTCCTTCATATAATAATTACTACTCCATAGTATTAATTATCTAAATATAATTACTAATTAGAAAGTATATGAAGAGAATCTTTGAATCAGGAAAAATCTAATCCTAAAATTAAAATTAAAATTCACGGAAATTTGATCCAAAAGGTTATGAATTATATATCGATAGAAAAGAATGCATGTCATTGTTTATTTGTTTTGTAAATAATAAAATAAAATGGAGATGAAAAAAGAGAAAGTCAATCTAAAAATTAAAATAACAATTAACTGGAGATTCAAAATGGAAGAAAGAATGCGATCATGATAATCAAGAACTTCACAGTATCCGTATTCAACAACCCTGCTCGACATCAGAATTAGATCATCATTGTTAAACAAGAAATATAGATATCAAAAGATATGTTCATCACAATTTTTGTACGCAAAAAATTATTTATTTGGAAAAAAATATATTCATAAAAATTTAAGTACAGCTTATGAAATTCTATCATTGTTAAATTATTTTACCTTGTCTGATCTTCAATTTGATATAAAAAAAGTATTTCTTGTGCATAGCAAATCCAATCATATTTGTGCTTGAGTACGACAATTCCTTTATATGATCGAAAAACAATTCCTTCAAATAGCATCTAACCTCTATTTCTAGTACCCATATTTTCCTACAAGTTCATATCAAAACTCAATATACATACGTAAATACCTAAAACTCTATAAAAAAGTTAGGAAAAAGGATAAGTTCCTAACAGAAAAGTTTTAAGAGCAGAGCTCTAAGAATTGAACAAAACATTATAAGAGGAAATGAAAAAGAAGTTCAAACTCAAAATAAAACTCACCATTTTGGCTGAGAAACGATTGTAAGATCAATTGTGATCTTTGAACTTCTATTTATAAGATGTTTGTTACCCATATTACATGGACTTTTGGACTTCTAATCAATTGAAATGAAAAGAATTAGTGAAAAAAGAGAACTAAAAGTGGGAAAATCAGATTTTTTTTACCTATAAAAAATGGTAATTGAGTCGTTTAATTTTACAAGGGCATTTTGATATTTCAACTTTTCATTTGTGGCGTTCCCACTTAAAATGATACTAGTTTTCGAATACGTGCATTGCATGTGTATCCCATGTGAGTTCGTATAAATATTCTTAAAAAATAATCATTAGTGTATGATATTTTGCATAGAAATTGAAGAGAAAATATACAAGCTTAGATTATGGTTTTAATTTAAATGTTGATTATGGTTGCGAAATATCTCATGTCTTAAAGTTTTTGCATTCTTTCTAAAAAATTGTAGCTTCCACATTTTTAAAATCACATATATATCAAGAAGTTGTTATCGATTAAAAATAGTGTTTTGTAAAACTTGTACATAAATTCGATCAACATATGCCTTTTTAAAGATAGCTAGTGGATCATTATCGATTATTTCATGGTATATACCTGCACGAAAATAGTTATTATCACTCATAAAAAAATACTCTAATTGCTCAAATATAATTGATGCATATAAATCAACTAATAACTTATTCGAAATTATTATATCTGTCATCTATGAATTAGACAAAATTATATTAGTTGAATTGTGTACATAAAATTGTGTTATGAAATATAACACAATTATCTATGAATATTTTAATACTTCATGAAGAATATAATTGTAGACATTAAAATTTTGTGGTACTCTACAAGACGTGTTCAATTCTAGTGGGGTCTCTACAAGAAGATTTTATCCCAACTAGGGTTCTTGGAGGCTAGTCAACCCTAAACCCAAGTTTATGCCAATATTAAGGGTATTATATTACCTTGAGAAGGCATCTCAAAAATTCCATCACAAATTCATGAAATATTCATAAAGAGATAAAAATCTCGAATATTCTGCAAATTCATGGAATATTCATAAAGAGATAAAATCTAAATCTTCTTAATTGGAGAAATACGCCACTAACGGCCCTCAAATTATGAATATCAAGTCCAAATCATCCTAGTTTGAGAAATACGCCACTAACAACCCTCGAATTATGGAAATCAAGTCCAAATAATCCATGTTCAGAAAATACGCCCCTAACGGCCCTCAAATCGTGGAGAAATCTTAGGAGAGGAGAATCAAGGGATAAACAGATTTGTACCTACAATGTTTATCAATAAAGTTATGTTTCTTCATATTTTATTTGAGATTGCAATTTATTTTAAATCACATTAAAATTTGTTGCAAATAAATTGGCATGCCCAGTTGGACAAAATCTGTCTTTCATTTCTTCTCTCATAAAGCAAATCTGTAAATCTGAAGCCATAAAACCTCAAAGGTGAAAGAATGAGTACTTCAAGACTCGTGTTTGAGTTTTATCAAGTCTAGACTCCGACAAGTCTAGAAGCAGGGGGGATTTTAGACATTGATATTATGTGGGGACTCTACAAGATGTGTTCAATTCTTGTTGAGTCTCTACAAGATGTATTTTATTCAAATTAGGGTTCTTGAAGGGTAGTCAACCCTAAACTCTAGTTCATGCATATATAAAGGTATTATATTCCCTTGAAAATATATCTCAAAAATTCCATCACAAATTCATGGAATATTCATAAAGAGATCGAGTCTTGAATACTCCACAAATTCATGAAATATTTATAAAGAGATCAAATCCAAATCATCTTAATTCGAGAAATTCGCCACTAACTGCCCTCGAAATATGAACATCAAGTCCAATCATCCTAGTTTGAGAAATGCGCCACTAACGGTCCTCGAATTATCGTAATCAAGTCCAAATCATCCATGTTTGGGAAATATGCCACTAACGACCCTCGAATCATGGAAATATCTTGTGAGAGGAGAATCAAGGGATAAACAGATTTGTACCTACGATGTTTATCAATAAAGTTATGTTGCTTCATATTTTATTTGTGATTGCAATATATTTTTCATCACTTGGTGAAAGACATTCAACATATCGGTAACCACATTGGGAGAACCCTCTTGCTCACGATGAGTTGGAAGTGGATAGAATCTGTTTTGCTTCTGATTTCCACTTGAACTCGTAGGAGGATAGGGTTGAGCCCTTCGACGGTCATCTCCTCATTTGTTAGCAATGGCGGGACAATCCCTAATCTTATGATCCGTCTTGCCACAACCAAAGCACGCATTAGAACCGGCTGGACATTTACCCTCATGTTCTTTCCACATTTGGAACAAGTAGGCAATGAAGACTCACTATTATTTCCTTCTTGAGGCTTAGGGTTAGACACCCTTTACTTGTTGAACTTATGAGGAACATTGGAGGAACCTTGACCGGAGAACCTTTGTTGAAACTTAGGACGACCATATCCATCAGACCTTGTGCATGAAAAGTCACCATCACCAGTTTTAGCCCTCTTTGTCACCCTAGACCTTTCCATAATTTTCTCCTCTTATATTTGTTGAGCATGAATCATTAGGTGAGAAATGTCCATATCATGGATAAGCATAGCAGTACGACATTTGTTGATCACCATTTCGGACACTCCCGAAACAAACTTACTCATTCTTGCCCTAGGATCAACAACCATAGTAGGAGCATACCTTTACAATTGTGTAAACTTCAAAGCATACTCCTTCACACTCATGTTTCCTTGACGAAGGTTGATGAACTCAAGCACCCTTGCCTCCCTCATCTCAAGGGGAAAGAACCTATCAAGGAAAGCAACCTTCAACTTCCCCCAATCAAGATGACCCGCATCAACCGCCCTCTCCTTCTTCTATTGTTCAATCCATAATTGAGCAACACCCTTAAGTTGATAAGCGGCCAACTCCGCCTTTTCCTCCCGCGTCACACCCATGATCATTAGCACCTTGTACACCTCATCAATGAACTCTTGAGGATCTTCTTCAACCTTAAAGCCATGAAACTCAGGAGGATTCATTCTAGTGAAGTCCCTCACTCTCGATGCCGCCATACCCACCTTTGGGTTCACGGGAGCCACAACCTCCCTATTGGCTTGAGCCTTCATGGCTTGAGCCAACACTTTAAAGGCAGCCCTAAACTCCACATTAGTCACTTGCTCGGCCAAAGGATCGGCCGAAACTTGAGGAGCTTGAGGAGGAGCTTCTTGATCCAAATTCTCTCTCACATTTCTACTAGCGTATGCCCTTCGAGTGCCATATCCTGAAAAGCATTAGGTAGAGATTAGGGGAGAGACATATAGAGTTAAACACTATTGCACGACTTAAGAGTAATGAAAGAAGTGGAGTTTCCTAAACATCTTATAGCCTCTCATTCATAAGTGTGGCGCGCTTCACACCCATGAACAAGACTCTACTCAACGTGGCTTATGAAACATCCTAGGACCTTTCTAAAACCTTGTGCTCTGAATACCACATTTGTCACGACCCAAAGTACTCTCGAGATGTGACATGGCGTACAAGACCCTTAGAGGCCCCATTCAAGCAACTTAGCATACATCATGCAAGATAATATCACATAGAGTTCAAAAGACAATTTATATCAAAGTAGTGGAAGTTTAAACATTGTCTCAAAGCCATCTAATACATGAATGAAACTAAAATGGGACGTAACCCATAAAAGTCTTAAAATAAATGACATGAAAGGTAAATGTGGCTATATCCTTGAACATATGGGGACTCACCAAATCTTCAAAAGTCTCTATCACTACGAATGAGCCACGACAGGATGGAGATAAGCCGGATTCTACACTTATAAGAAAATGTAGGCAAGAGTATGCGTCAGTACAAGAATGTACCAAGTATGATAACTATGCATAAGGTTACAAAATTATATAAAAGAGGGCTATATATATGTAAGATGCAATGACCAAGTTAAAATCATAGGATCACATAATAGAAGGCATAAAGAAAAGAGTCATGATCAATGCAAGGAAATCATCTTAAAATAACATTTTGCTCAGTAAGCCTTTAGAAAGCAACCTTAATTCATTTTGTGTGAGATTAGCCTTTACAGACATAGACCATGTGAGCTATAACATGGAATCCGGCGTCTACCCCACACCGAAAAGAGGTGTCCTTACTTGTCAAGGTAAGAACCATGGTTTCTAGCTTAAGCGGATCCACTAGCTAATGTCTATCAAGACAAACTATGGCGGCACATAGTTTATGGGACATGGGTAATCGCCACTTATCCACTCGGTGCTAAGCATAAGTCCCACGGAATAGTCATAATTTATAGCTTATCTTATCATTTATAGACATGGGTAATCACCTCTCTTCTCATCATTTGGGAACATGGGTAATCGCCTCTTGCCCCTTTTCATTCATTAGAATAGCTCCTTAAATCATGATTCAAAGTTTAGTTGAGAAAACCTTTCAATCTTTATGAATCCTTAATGTGAGAATATCCTTTCATGTTCATGATTTGAGTTATATGTGGGAAGACCTTTCACAACAACATAATAACAATGCGTCACTCTAAAAGCAACTTAAACCTTCATAAAATTTCATAATTGAACATGCAAATTTTCATAAAATCCATCTTTTGATCATTCATAAACTTCATCATAGAACCATAGCTTGAAAACCATAAATCATGCATGGGCTCATATAATTTCATCTTAAATCATTGAATTAATCTCAATTCATGCATAAAAAGTCTCAATTCAATACATTAGATCATAATTTGAAAGAACCCATACGATAGAAGAAAATCCTAATTCCAATTGCGGAACTCTAACGTTGTAAATTGGGGAATTTAGGAACCCTATTGAGGAAAGGGCTCCATATGTGAAAGCTATCATACCTCAATGCCAAAAGCTTCAATCAATAGAGGATTAGGAGACTTGACTTGAAAACCCTAAAATCTTCTTCTTCTTCAAGCTTTTCTAGAGAGAATTATTTCGGAAAATTTGGAGGGATTTTTGGAAAAGTTTAAAGGTTATTAAAAAAGGGTAGAAATTTTGCATAAAAAGCTTATATAGGGTCTAAAATTAAAGAGTAACAGACTTAGATTATGCATTAAACAATTAGTGAAGAGACCAAAGAGTCCTTTTAAAATAACTGCCAAGTGAAAAGACCGAAGACGCTGTAGCTCGCCAAAGCCACTCGGCGACTCCCAAATGTGCTTCCAGCTCGCCAAAAGTTCTAGCAAGTTGGCGCACGAACTAAGCCAACTCGGCGATCAAGGGTACATTTCGGTGACTCACCAAATGGAACGGCGAGCTCGATCTAGCTCGCCTAATTTAACAAAATACTGCATGCAGATTTCAAGTCCAAAATGGCGAGAAGGCACCTTTCGGTGGATCACCGAGTCGTTCGGTGATCACGACTAGCCTTGCCGATGGGACTGGATGCTAAATTAGGGAATTTTCCCATCTTTTAAAATCCAAGATTTTACAAACATGGTCATAGTATATTTTAATTTAATGACGTAACATTTACCTAATAAAAAAAATTTCACTTTATTTATTTGTTTAATGTCAAAAAAATAATAGTAAGTAAGAAAGAAATTTGTACACATTTATATATCAATTAAAGAATTGAACGAAATCAAAACCTATAAATGTACATTATATTTAGTTTGGTTTTGTTTTAATAATTAAAAAAATTTGAAAACTAATTTGAGTTTGTCTATAACTAAAAATGACCCAAAACAAACCGTAAACACCCATAAATATCTATGGTTGTGGGAGATTGCAAGGACTTGCGAAATTGATCAACGTATGTGTAAGTTAGCTGACATGCCGGTATTTGACCACACATTTTCTAGTTCTTAAGCAACAATAGTGTCTTTCAATGTTTTTTCTACTATGATAGACATGAAATTAGTCAAGTCAAGAAAGAAAGCAAAATGAATCTAAATGGTGCATAAGGAGAGTCCCGACGACAAGTCTGATGCACCGTCAAACCTATGATGGGCCTTCAAGTTAACCATCAAACTTTTAGAGGAATTCAAAGTTTCTGATGTTTGGATGACGAGAGAGACGACGGAGCGCCGAACCTCTAATAGGTCGTCAGGAACAACATTAGACTTGCATGATTACAATACTCTCTGAAGAACATATGCCGACCAAGGTGATAGACTGTCACACCTGTGACGGGTTGTCAGGCCAAGCGTCGGATGAGTCTCAAACTTATAACTTCCTTATTTTAATTTTTAAAATTTCTAGAACTATAAATAGTATTTTCTAGGGTTTATTTTATTATCTTTTCTTGAGCAAAGAACACATTATGCTTGAATGAGTTTTGAACGAGACTTTACATATATTTCATGATATCAAAGTGTGTGATTGCCTTTACCTTTTGTAAGTAATTTATTTTCGAAAGAATGCAATTATATTCTTTGTTTCAATAATTATGAGACGCTAAACTCCACAACCAAGGATTGTGGAATTCATGACGACTTGACTTAAAAACAGGGCTTATACAAATTAAATTGTTCATTATGATTGTATATGTTATTATCTCTTTCATATTAATCGATTTCTAAATGTTGCAAATATTAAAACTTGCCCTAGCTTTAGCTTTTTTGAATAAAAGAGCATAAATGCAATGACCTTGATCTGAGGCAAAAAATATATTTTCTTGTCATTAATTGCCTCATATTTATTATTTATATTTGTCTTTTTTTAGCATGAATTTTATGGATTGTGCTAAATAGTGTATTTTATTTGTAGGATTAAATTGGTGCAAAGTTGAAGAAGTTTGGAGCTAAAATGAATTAATTATGAAAGATTGAAGAAGGAAAATCAAGCAGGCAGCTTAATGGATTAAATTGAATATTATATTAATATTTATATATATGGAAAAGTTGGGCGAGGAAAGCAAATTGAGGCGGTTGGGCAGTGTTCACGCGGCGGTCCAATTCCGTTTTGGTTTTGGGTTCCTAATTTGTTTTGGACTCAGTTATTTTATTCAGGGTTTTCTACATCTATAAATAATCCATAGAAATAATTATTGGAGAGAGGAGGAAAAAAAAAGAAGAGACTTTTGAAGGAAGACACTTTGTAAGGAAAAATTGTCAATACTTTTTAGGGTTCTTTTCTTTCTTTTTTTTTATAGGTATTAGTAGCTAAAGATCCTTGTTCTGGGGCTGCGGCCATGGGTAATTGTTGAACATCGATTGTTTTGAATTAATGTTGGTTATCGTTTAAATTACTTTTGTATTCTTGTTTTAGTATTTCATGCTTGATCACCATAGAAATAAATCTATTGTCTATTCTTGGACTCGAGAGATAAAGAGGTAGATAGACCAAAGAGAATGCAAAGAGCTTGTTCTAACTTTGTTTAGATTCGTGTTCAGGAGTGACGCCCGGAACGAACACCTCGCTTGGTTACGAAACAGGATGACATATAAATGCTCGCCAATTAGGACTGCCTATCCCCGCTCAACGATGTAGTTAGACAGCTAGTTGGAGTAGGCGATTAGAGGTCGAGAGATCATGATCATAAAATCAACCCTGTAAATCAGTAATTTGATAACCTTAGTTAATTCATTACATGAGATGCGATACATGAAACCCTATGCATGTTGCAGCCCTGGAATTGTCCCAATCACTGTAAGTTAATCTTAATATTTAATTCTTGCATTCTTTTATTTCTTTTGACACTCTTAAATAAATAATTAGACTAGTATAATTTAGTAAATAGTTAATTGACAAGTCTCTGTGGGTTCGATATTCCGGTTCTTAAAGAGCCACTTATTACTTCTGCGACCACGTACACTTGCGTGTGCAATTGGAAGCAACAAGTTTTTGGCGCCGCTGCCGGGGACTTAGAAATTAATTATTCTTCTAGGTTATACTTCTTATTTTTATTTATTTAAAATTTTCTTTTTTTTTGTTTTATTAATTAGTTTTTTTTCCGAACAATAAATTTTTTTCCCTTTGAATAATTTGGTACTCTTATTGATATGACTGATTGGGATAAATCGTGGTTGGGTGAGAAGTATCCTTGTAATTATTGTAATGGACCCCATTTGGATATCGAATGTCCTATTTGTCATATATGTGGTGGTCAATTTGGTCATTGGAATGGTTGTCCTAACTCTTATCCCCCTCCCCCCTATTATGATTCTTCTGTTATCTGTGATGTTGACAGGGGTGATGAAGTGGGGAATGCCCAAAGAGGTGGAGGTACGCAGAATTATGGGAACACGCATAACTCAAGTTGGAGGAACCACCCCAACTTCTCATGGGGTGGAAATCAGAATGAACACCAAAATCAGGCTCAAGGGCAGAACCAATACAGACCACAAGGTAATGGACAACAATTTCAACAGCCAAATAATCAAGGTGCGAAGCAAGGGGGCATGACTAAGGAGGAGTTGTTCCAAAAGCTAAGTACAGAAATCAACAACAAGTTAGGAGAAGAGTTGAGAAACACCCAATTAGCGCTGAAAAATCTGGAAAGGCAGTTCGCACAATTGGCTAATGCAGTCAATGTGCGTCCTCCTGGAGATCTTCCGAGTGACACGGATCCTAACCCAAGGCAACCGAATGCGGTGAGCACAAGGAGTGGATTACAACTGGAAGAATTAGCTCCAAAGAAGAGAAGTTCTGAGGCGGTGAGAGAAGAAAAGAAACCCGAAGAAGTGGTTCAAGATGCGAATGTTGAGAGGATTGTTCCTCAATTAAAACCACCCCCTTCGTTTCCTCAAAAGTCCAAAAAGCAGAACGAGGACGCATGCTTCGGTAAGTTTTTGTCTCTCCTTAAACAAGTTCACATTAATCTCCCTTTGGTTGATATTTTGCAGGGAATTCCCAAGTACGCCAAGTATGTGAAGGAGATAGTGGAGCAAAAAGAGGAATTCCAACCATTCAACTATACCTTATTCCTTAATGTCAATGTTGAGAAAGAGTACAAAAGTGAGAATGTTGTAAATAATGTTTCTTTGGAGTTGAGGCATCTTGGATCTCATTCAAAACACTTGACTATAGATGAGGAACAAGGCCCCGACATCCTAAAGTTTTCTAATCCACATAGACAAAATGACATTCCTCACATAAGGGCCAAGAAGTGCAAGATGCGACATTTATTACTTGGTTCTGTTATCTTTATACCACCGCCCTTAGAGAGGAGCAGAAAAATTGATGCGAAGTTAGGGATACAATTCCTAAGTTCAAAGTGGAAAGAAAAGTAGTGAATTTACTTGTGTCGTGCCACGACATTAAATTAGGCGCTTATTGGGAGGCAACCCAATTGGTAGTGTAGCTTCTTATTATTATTATTTTTTTATATAGTGTCATTTTTTTTTCTTCTTTTCTTTTGGTCTTGTTTTTGCAGATTAGGGGAAGTCTGAGTACCCAAGAATTTGGAGCTAAGGAGCACGTTTGAGCTTAAGGGTGGGGTGACGACCTTTGATGAAAATTAAGAGAACATGCTACTAGCTAGGCCTAGAGGCCTCAGGGAGTTTTCCTAACCCTTGTTTTAAATTTTATTTGATGCTTTGGGGACATAGCATTTTTTTTAAGTGTGGGGTGGAGGAATGAATTCCTAGTTTTTACTGCTTTATCGAGTCTTTTTGTATTTTTAGGTGGGTTCCTCGGCTTTTGTTTTCGGTACTTTTCCTGAGGATAGTCCCTTTGAACCGATAGGGAGTAAATTTTTTTTATTTTTTTTTATTTTTTAGAGAAAAGAAAAGACCCTTTTGAGTTGTGTGATACTTGCTATTTAGGCCTAATTTTAAGTAGTACGTTCTTGTGAATGCTTGATTGCTAATGAAATTGCAGACTCTTTGACACTTAGGCTCATGGTTATGACTTTGTATATAACTAATTTTATTTTGTAGTTTGTTATGATTCTATCTCTCTTAGAAGTGGAATTGATCCATCTTGATTGATACTTGTGCCATGTGTGGTGAGAATTTCTTTATTCCATGTTTTGCATCTTAGTCTAGAACTTGCCCTGCATGTTATTGAAGCGAAATGAAAAGTGTTGCTCAGTTTAGGAGATGATAATAGGCTTTCTTTGATTTGTCTTGTAAATTTTAGCCTTTTCAGATATTATATCACTAGTTCGCCCTTTTGAGCCTGTAGCCTTTTGTTGGTAGCCATATTTTGCCCTTAACTATTTTGTTGAATCCCTAGTTTTTGCACCTTGCTTCCTTGAGCACTGTAGCATAGACTGATTATAATTGTTATATCTGGAAGAAAAAAATAAATGGCTGTAAGAAAAGAAAATCAATGATAGCTACAAAGTGATGAAAGAGCCCTCTTCGAAAGAATGTGACATGAAAAAGAAAAAAAAAAAGGAGAAAAAGAAAAAAAAAATCCTTTGAAAAAAAAAATTGATTATGAAAAAAAAAATTATTGTGAAAAAAAAAATGATTGAAGCATTCTTGAGATGATGAGAATTACTTGTGAAATAATTGTCGAAGAGAGGGCTGAAAATAAAGAGAAGAAAATAATGGGTAATGATGTCTAAAAAAATACAAAGTGCTTAGGGAAGTGTGAGTCACTATTATATAATTTTCCTACCTGTCCCTTAGCCTACATTACAACCCTTAAAAGTCCTATTTGATTCTATTCGAGCATGCTTAATTAGTGGAGATGTACATAATGGGCAAGCATATGGTTCTTTGAGCATACATGTGAATTTTATTTGTGAGTGTGAGATTTGATCTTTGATGTGAAGTCCTTAATTTATATTCAATCTTTTGAATTGAGTGTGTGGACTATTTCTTCTTGTGAGGGCACTTGTTTCATGATAGATAGGTGATGTTATTAACTTTCTTTGATGAGAGTAGGTGAGCAAGCTTAAATTTGATGAGTTCAGAGTCTTTCCTTGAGGTTAGGAGGTTAGAGGTTTGTTGTTTATTTGGATGTCTTGCATAATGAGCGGGAATTGTACTTGATGTTTTCAAATTTCAATATGGCCTAATTGTTTGTATCAACCAAAGTGATGGCTTCCTAGTATGATTTTTGAGATGAGCTTTAATGTTTGCTCGAGGACGAGCAAAAGTTTAAGTGTGGGGTGTTGATCTGAGGCAAAAAATATATTTTCTTGTCATTAATTGCCTCATATTTATTATTTATATTTGTCTTTTTTTAGCATGAATTTTATGGATTGTGCTAAATAGTGTATTTTATTTGTAGGATTAAATTGGTGCAAAGTTGAAGAAGTTTGGAGCTAAAATGAATTAATTATGAAAGATTGAAGAAGGAAAATCAAGCAGGCAGCTTAATGGATTAAATTGAATATTATATTAATATTTATATATATGGAAAAGTTGGGCGAGGAAAGCAAATTGAGGCGGTTGGGCAGTGTTCACGCGGCGGTAGGAATCCAATTCCGTTTTGGTTTTGGGTTCCTAATTTGTTTTGGACTCAGTTATTTTATTCAGGGTTTTCTACATCTATAAATAGTCCATAGAAATAATTATTGGAGAGAGGAAAAAAAAAAGAAGAGACTTTTGAAGGAAGACACTTTGTAAGAAAAAATTGTCAATACTTTTTAGGGTTCTTTTCTTCTTCTTTTTCTTAGGTATTAGTAGCTAAAGACCCTTGTTCTGGGGCTGCGGCCATGGGTAATTGTTGAACATCGATTGTTTTGAATTAATGTTGGTTATCGTTTAAATTACTTTTGTATTCTTGTTTTAGTATTTCATGCTTGATCACCATAGAAATAAATCTATTGTCTATTCTTGGACTCGAGAGATAAAGAGGTAGATAGACCAAAGAATGCAAAGAGCTTGTTCTAACTTTGTTTAGATTCGTGTTTAGGAGTGACGCCCGGACGAACACCTCGCTTGGTTACGAAACAGGATGACATATAAATGCTCGCCAATTAGGACTGCCTATCCCCGCTCAACGATGTAGTTAGACAGCTAGTTGGAGTAGGCGATTAGAGGTCGAGAGATCATGATCATAAAATCAACCCTGTAAATCAGTAATTTGATAACCTTAGTTAATTCATTACATGAGATGCGATACATGAAACCCTATGCATGCTGCAGCCCTGGAATTGTCCCAATCACTGTAAGTTAATCTTAATATTTAATTCTTGCATTCTTTTATTTCTTTTGACACTCTTAAATAAATAATTAGACTAGTATAATTTAGTAAATAGTTAATTGACAAGTCTCTGTGGGTTCGATATTCCGGTTCTTAAAGAGCCACTTATTACTTCTGCGACCACGTACACTTGCGTGTGCAATTGGAAGCAACAAGTTTTTGCGAAGGTCATTTTTTGAAATTTTAAGAAAAAATACCATCTTACCCCTCTCGATAGTTGTCCCGAGTCATGTTTGATCATTTTTTGAAGTTGGTTATGTTATAAGATTGAGAAGTTGTATTTTTTGGAAGTTTTAAGTTTTGAAAGGTTTAAAGTTGTTAATGGTTATTTTTGTAACAACTGGAGTTGCAAGTTTTGAAACAGAATTTTCTCACTTCAACTAGCTCCGAAATGTGGAATTTGATCTTGGGAGTGTTGTGTTCTTTGTTTTGGAGTTGTTTCATGGATTTGTGTCCTTGAGTTGGAGTTTTAAGTAAATTTAAACTATGAGTTGATTTTGTTCATCATATGGAGATTGGATTCTCGAATCAGATTTGCGACGATTCTATTGGATTCAGGGGATAATTTAAGGCCTAGGTGAGGCCGTGACTGATTTTTCAAAGGTTCCGAGGGCAGTTTGGTATTTTTGAATGTTAATTTAGTTTATTGCTTCTTTAATTGGTTTCATGTCAAGGAAGCCTTTGATCTATGTTTCGATAGATCCATTGAGTCAGGAAAGTCAAGTTTTCTTAGGTAGCATATCTAGTTTGTGCACTTGAGGTTTCGAACAAATCCCGAAGGTCCATCCATTGATTTTTTGCCTTGTGTAATTTGCTGGTTTGTTGATGTGTGGTGCCCTTAAGTTGTTCATCGCGATAGCGAGGCCCTCTCTCACAATCGCATGAGGCTATTTTCTTGTGTATCCTGATCGCGTGGTGGGGCGTCGCGATAAGATAGTTATGAAGTTTTGATCATCGTGATCATGTGGCCTTGTGTCACGATCGCGATGGTCAATATAATAAGGTGACCATTTTACTCATCACGATTGTGAGGACTTGGGTCGCGACCGTGATGAGCATTTGTGTCCTGAACTATATGTTTTTTCAAATTTGGGTTTTCAACCCCATTTCTCCATTTTGAGCTTTGAGAACTCTTGGGAGGCAATTTCTAAAGGGGTCTTTTGTGTGAAATTATTTGGGTAAGTATTTGTGATCCTAAATCTTTATTTCCCTTTTATTATTTATAATTTTAAACATCAAATTATTGATTTTGAACTTCAAAGTTGGAGATTTTTCAAGAACTCAAGGTTTTGAAATAAATGGTTTTTGAGGAATGATTTCAACTCCATTTTAATTGGTTTTCACTGAAGACTTCCAAATTCTTTGGGTAACATGCTTTTATAAGAATTTCCCGATTTAACCCTAGTTTTTGGAAATGGCTTTTTGGTCCATTTGGTGTCACGACCCGATTTCTCGAATCATGATGGCGCCTACCAACCCACCAGTAGGCCAGCAAAAAACCTATCCAGGAACTTAGTAGTAATGGGACTAAGGGTGGAAACTAATCCTCAACTAAGCGGAAGCAACAAATACAAAAGATAAAGAAGGTTGAGGCGAAACCAAACAATATATATTAAGAAGACACCTCCCAAAACCTGGAAGTCACAAGTACAAAATTACTAACAAGAGTAGAAGTCCCAAAAGTGGACTACAGAAACAAACTGTCTCGAAGCAAAAGACAAGTCAAAATATAAATACAGAGGGAGACAGGAAATCCCATAACGCCATGTGCTCACTCTCGTCTCCTGAACAGACAGCTGCAGGCTCGAACTCAACGTTGTGAACTGGTGCTCGGACCTGCATCACGAAAACAGATGCAGAGTGTAGCATGATTACCAAATAACAGGTACCCAGTAGGCATCATAGGCCGACTGAGCAAGAAAGGTAAAAACAGGCAGACAAGATAGAATCAGCACAAACAAAGGTCAACAGAACGGAAGCAGAGAAAGCGGAAAAAAATAAACAAGAACAACTAAGCTAAACCTAGCTGAGCCTCCCATAAGACCTGCTAGGCACACTCGTGCGCAAATTTAAATAAAACTCGAACAGACTCCCATAAGCCCGACGGGTACACAGAAGAGCTATTCTATAGAAATGAAGGAAACCCAACTCCAGAAGCCTCAATACCCATGGGTCGTGAACCAAAAAAGATAACACCTGGACCCCGCCCTATCATCAGTCATGAGTTGGAAATATCAGACTATAACCGTGTAACGTAAGCCTCGAGCTGGAATAATACCTGGGCCCCGCCCAATCATCAGTCACGAGATGGAAATACCAGACTATAACAGTGTTACGTCAGCCTCGAGCAGGAACAATATCTGGGCCCCACCCGACCATCAGTAACGAGCTGGAAATACCAAACTATAACAGTGTAACATTAGCCTCGAGCTGGAACAGTACCTGGGCCCGAACCAGTCATCAGTCACAAACTGGAAGTAACGTCAGTCTCATACTTGAAATCACATCTCTCGCTCAACAGTCTAGCGTTGGAAATATCGGCCCCAACCGGGTAACGTCAGCTGCGTAGCTGGGACTAGTAGCCTACGGACATTGGCCTCGCACTGGAAATAACGGGCTGCAATCGTGAAACATCAGCTGCGGACCGTAGCTAGCAGCATACCCCCGACAACTTAGTGCTGGAAATACCGAATCCAACTAGGTAACATCAGCTGCGTATTGGAGCTAACAACCTCGAACTGGATAAAGCCACATACAAACAATACAACACAAGGCAAAACACAACGGGCCGCCGGCCCCACAAGGATATAAGCCAAAGGCTCCCAGCCTAACACAATCCATTCGTCAATCGGCGCAACTGCAACATCTTCTGGCAGCACCCCAGAATTGCAGAAATAAGAGAGAAAGAATCAGAAGATTCGAAAGCCACGAAAATGCCTAAACTAAGGCTCAAGCTATCAGACCCAAGTCTCCTATACCAGTCTACAAGGACCTAGTCTATCCGAAACGAAGTTGGATACATACTAAAGTCAACATGTGCGTAGAACTAAGGCAATACTATCCTAACCTATTCTAAGGCCAAAACAATCACAGAAATCCACAGAAATCAACAGAAACAATGCAAATATCCCGTACCCAGGCATGCATCAACAAATAGCCACCCAACATATAATCCACAACAAATTAACAATAACCCAAGTCAACAACTCATCCTAAGGTATGCTACTAATCCCGAACAGCCCAGAAATCAACTCTAAACGAAGAAAATCGGAGAAAAAGAATAGAAATACTAGCTACCTGCCCAGATTCACACACATCAACCAGCATTTACGCATTCAAGTTCAATCTGGAAGGAAGGGAAGCCGTAACCTACGAAAAAGCCGATTGCGCGTGCTCCAAGTCACTCTATTAGAGCTTTTCCCTTCCGAACGGCCTCAGGCTGCTGCAACTCTATCAAAAATAGAATCAAAGTGTCAATAGGGTCGTTTAGACAATAAAATTATCAAATTCAGAGACAGACCAATTTCGGAGTCAAAATCAGGAATGTGGGATCTGCTCCAGATTTTCCATAATTGACTCTGTGAAGAGGTCCCAAATCCTCCCCTGAACCTGTATTCCAAAACTTTACAACAAAAAGGCTTAAGATAGCAACTTACGCCTCGAATTCACTGAATACGAGGTACACCATACGCAATCCAACCACTAACCCATGAAGCCAATGAGATTCTGAACGCCTAGGACTTCGAATAATCAGAAATCGACAACCGAGGAGGGAGATATGAATTTTTGAAGATTCATCAAAATGAGCCTCGACCTCCTTATATACACTGCCAGTCACACATATCTCCGCGAACGCGCCCACTCACCTGCGAACGCGGAGGGAAAATAGGTAACACTCCACCAATGCAGCCAGGGCTCGCGAATGCGGAGGGAAGGGACTCAGACCTCCGCGAACGCGGAGAGAAGACTCCCCCAGGCTCTCCCAACCTCCGTGAACGCGGTGCCTAACCGCGAACGCAGAGAAGGAGGTCACCCCCACTCCACAGACCTCTGCGAATGCGGATATCCTTCTGTGAATGCGGAGCACGAGGACACAGACCCCCGCGAACGCGGAGTCTATCCCACGAACACGGAGAGTAAATGTGTCTGCAATTTTGACAGCTGCAACAACTTAGTTTTTGACAACTCAAAAACTCCGACAGGCTGCTCGGGATTCGTTCGGAACCCCGTGCACGCAAATGAGATATGCTACCCCCTCGAGGTCGTTTTGATAAAAAGTGGGTCCCACACCCTATGAGCCATTTTAGCCAATTTCTACCAGAGGCATTAGATTTTGATCGGAAGCTCTCGAAAGTTCTCGAAAGATCATTCTAGACCAAACTTGGCATTTCGAAACTAACGCGCTGATGGAATCTTCATCTGAGAATGTTTACCAAGAATGTTGACCAAAGTCAACTTTAAGCTAAATTTTGAAGGCTAAAGAGCTAATTGGCCCCAAAATCACACCGGAAGCCCCATGACTCGGGCAAGCCATGCTTCTAGCCTAATTTTGCCGCTCCGGAGTTGATGGGACTGTCATAATTCCCATCTGAAGTTGTTTACCTGAATTTATGACCGAAATCAACTTTTCAAGGTTCAAAAGCTCCAAAACAGGAAAACAGGCATAAAAACCAAATGAACGACCAGGTGACCGAACAGTCAGTGCCAACAAGTCATAAATGACTTGGGGTCACTATAGGAACGCTCTAAACGACAGAAAGGAGGCATTAACATAGAAATGACCTAGAGGGTCATTACATTTGGCCCCGATTTCAAAAATCTTTAATATGAATGTTGTTGGTTTCGAATTCTTATTGTGATTCCATATTTGATTAGATTGTGTTGATTTGGAAGTTCAATGCAAAGGGAAGGCTCAAGTACCAAGTTGATTGTTTGTGGCAAATGGATTTCTTGACCCTTTGTTAAGCATATAGAATCTTGCATTCCTTATTGTGTGTGTTGGGGATTAATGGGAATTGGTGAAGGGCTTGATATTTGTGGTCACATGTTCATTTTGAATGATTCTAATAATGAAAAAAGGGGAAATAAAAAGGCAACTTAATGGTATAATGATGTGTTATGTGTTGTGGATGATTTGAATGGTTACATTGATTCATTATGGATGATGCTCATGAATGTGTTGTTATAGATTGTGTATTGATATAAAAAAGCTTAAGTCATGTACAGAAACTTAAAGTTGTCCGCATATTTCACTTGGATACTTCAATTAAGGTTTGTACCTATTAAACACTTTTATTGTTCAAAATGAGTGCAATCCACATATATTGAGGGAGTGAGGGGCATTTTAGCTATATATTTTTTTATCTCTTTCTTCTTCTTCCTTCTTTAGGAATTAGTTTTTCCAACCTCACCACCATTTCTGACATTGTTGCTGCCGTCGCCCCCATCACTATCCACCCTTTTCTTTTCGCTCTTTTCTTTAGCCGTATCTCCCTCCCCCTAACCACTGTCATTTTTGAAAACACCATTACCATCAATGTAAAAAAAACTAAAATAGAATCATGGGGCTTCAGAAAAATTAGATCTTGATTGACAAAAACAACTTAATGAGGAAAGAGAAAAAGAAAACTGAATAGAAATGCAAAAAAAATATACAAAAGAATCATGGGTATTGCAGAAAAATTGAATCTTGATTAAAAAACTCCACTGTAACTCCATTTTTTTCCAGCCATGGGGATAAGAATTCATAATTTTCCAGAGAAACCTTATTCATCTTCCTCGTACCAACACTAGATGGAGAAGAAGTTTACAATTGAAAAATAGATTTGGGGCTCGTGTTGAGGGTGTTAAAGTTGGGATGACCGTAAAGGAAAAGGAGGGATTGCCATGGGTGGGTGGTTTTTTTAGAAAATCCTTATTTATTTTTTAATTAGTTCAATAGATTAAAATAGTTGGTTTTTAGCATTTCATTTTTTAACTAATTTTTAAGACTCAAATGCTATATGTCATCATTTAATTCAACATTTTTTCATGTCACCGCCATGTCATTGCGAGTGTATTACACACAACTCATATTTTTGGCTAATTATAAAAAACAATGTCAAATAGGAATTAATTTTAAGAGGCATACGTGTTCAATAGGTATAAGCCTTAGTTTAGGTCTTTAAGTGAATTATGCGGACAACTTTAAGGGGCCGTCGATGATTTAAGCCATATATAAATGATCATCTTCTCATTATTTTTGTGAACATGCCGGTGTAACATCAAAACATGAAAGTCAGGGTGGATAGCTGAAAATATTGGGGGCAAAGCTAACTCATAAGCAACCTCTACTAATGTCCGAAGGATCTCAAAAGGCCCAATATACCTCGGGCTAAGCTTGCCTCACCTCCCAAATCTCATCACGCCCTTCAAGTGCGACACACAAAAGAAAACTCTATCACCAACTGAAAACCCCAAAGGCTGTCACCTAGGATGAGCATAACTTTTGTGCCTACTTTGAGCTGTCTAAAGTCTGTCCTGAATCACCCTTGCTTGCTCTAAAGCCTCCTGAATCAAGTTAGTGCCACGTGGTCTAGGCTCTGTAGACTCAAACCAACCAACCGGAGAGCGACAACGCCTACCATATAAGGCCTCAAATGGGGCCATCTGGATGCTAGAATGGTAGCTGTTGTTGTACACAAACTCTACCAAAGGAAATAACTCGTCCCACTGACCACCAAACTCGAATACACAAGTCCGCAACATGTCCTCAAGGACTTGGATATTATGCTCTAACTGACCATCCGCCTATGGGTGGAAACCTGTGCTAAGGTCGGCACGAGAACCCAATTCATCCTGAAAAGTCCTTCCGAAGCTAGAAGTGAACTAAGCATCCCGATTCGATATAATAGAGACCGGTACCCCATGAAGACGAACCACTTCACGAATGTAGATACGGGCTACCCTCTCGGCGCTGAATGAAGACTGAATAGGGAGGAAGTGTGCTGACTTGGTCAGTCGATCAAAGATAACCCAAATGCTATCAACACCTCTAGATGTCCGAAGCAAACCTGCCACAAAGTCGATGGTGATGCAATCCCACTTCCACTCTGGAATAGGTAATCTTTGAAACTCCCAACCAGGTCTCAAATGCTCGGCCTTCACCTGCTGGCAACTAAGGCAACAAGATACATAGTCTATAATAACTCTCCTCATACCGCTCCCCCAGTAATGCTGCCTTAAGTCACTGTACATCTTCGTGGTGTTGGGATGGATAGAATGTCTAGAATCATGGGCCTCCCGAATTATCAACTGAATCAAACCCCCAACTCTCAGGACACGAATACGACCTGCAAACCTCAGAACCTCAACTGAAGCTAAGGTAGCCTGACCAGTATCACCCGCTAACAATCGATCTCAAAATACCACCAAGACCTTATCCTCAAACTGATGGCTACAAATCTGATCAAGAAGAGAGGACTGAACTCCCACATAGGCTAGAACACGCCTAAAATCTAAGACATCTTGCCGAACCATCTAGTTAGCTAAGGACTGAATGTACAAAGCTGATGGTCCCTCCACAATAGATAAGAAGGCTAGACTACCCATACTCACTGCCTTTCACTTTGCTTATATGGTAGAGAATAGAGAGGTCATAATCCGTCAAAAGCTCAATCCAGCAACGCTGCCTCGACATAAGGTCTCTCTGGCTCATAATATACTGAAGGCTCTTATGATCAGTGTAGATATCACAACAAACTCCGTACAGGTAGTGCCTCCAGATCTTAAGCGTAAAAATTACGCCCGCCAACTCCAAGTCATGAGTGGGGTAGTTGCGCTCAGGTAACCTAAGCTGCCTCGACACATAAGTAATAACACGGCCTCACTGTATCAATACACAACCCAAATTGATGTCAGACGCATCACAATAAACCATGAAACCCTCGACCTCAACTTGAAGGGTCAATATATGAGCAGTAGTTAGCAACTCTTTGAGCTTCTGAAAGCTCAATTCACACTCCTCAGACCACTCGGAAGGTACATCAAGACGAGTCAACTGGGTCAGAGGTGCTGCAATGGCAAAGAATCTCTCCACAAACCTCCTATAGTAGCCTGCCAAACTGACGAAGCTCTAAACCTTAGTCACCGAAGTGGGCCTAGCCCTACCACGAATAGCCTCAATCTTCACTGGATCTACCATGATGCCATCCTTCGACGCCATGTGCCCCAAGAATGCTTAAGATTCAAGCTAAAACTCGCACTTTGAGAATTTGGCATAAAGCCACTGATCTCTCAAAGTCTGGAGCACATTCTTAAATGCTACTCATGATCACTCCTGCTCTGTGAGTATACTAGAATGTCATCTATAAACACGATAACAAAAAAATCGAGATACGACTTGAATGCTCAAGTAATCAAGTCCATGAAGGCGGCAGTAGCATTAGTCAACCCAAAAAATATCACTAAGAACTCATAGTGGCCATATCGAGTCTTAAATGCAGTCTTAGGGATGTCTGCTACCCTAATCCTCAGCTGATGGTAACCAGATCTCAAATTAATCTTTGAAAACACTGTGGCACCCTGAAGCTGGTAAAATAGATCATCAATCCTAGGCATGGGGTAGTTTTTCTTCACCGTCACCTTATTCAACTGCTTATAATCAATACACATGTGCATCATGCCATCCTTTTTCTTTACAAATAGAACAAGAGTGCCCCAAGGAGACATACTAGGCCTAATGAATCCCTTACCCAAGAGATCCTGAAGCTGAACACTAAGCTCCTTGAGCTCTGCGGGAGCCATCCGATATGGAGGAATGGAAATAGGCCGATTACCCGGATCAAGCTCGATAGGAAAGTCAATATCACGCGCAGGGGGTAGGCTAAGTAGGTTAGTAGGAAACATATCAATAAAATCACGGATGACTGGAATGGACTCAATTGAAGGGACCTCCTTACTCACATCATGCACATAGGCATAATAAGACAAACACTCGCTAGCCACTAGCCTCCGAGCCTGAACAAAAGAGATAACTCCAATCGATGTGCTACTAATGGAGCCCTGCCACACAACCGGTGGAATACCAGGCATGGCTAAGGTAACAGTCTTAGAGAAACAATCTAAAACTACACGATAGGGGGATAACCAGTCCATGCCTTAAATCACATATAAATCAAGCATATCCAACAATAAAAGGTCTGCACGGGTGTCACGCCCCTAGATAGTAACTAAGCAAGATCGAAACATCTGATCCACTACTAATGACTCACTTACGGGGATCGACACACGCAACGGAACATCTATAGGCTCAGAACTCATACCCATACGAGAAGCATAATACACAAACACATAGGAATGGGTAGAGCTAGGATCAAATAATGTTGAGGTAGGCTGATGGCATAAAAGAATTGTACTTGTGATCACATCGCCCGAAGCCTCAGCCTCCGTCCTCAATAGAGCTGCATAGAAATGGGCATGTCCGCCTCTGCCCTAACCATCAGTCCTACCACCTGACCTGCCTGCCCAGGGACCACCCCAAATACCCTGCTATCCATCGTGACGGTCCTGACCCTGACCTCGACATCTAGCTGGAGGTGCTGCTGGTGGAGCTAGTAGAGCTGTCTTTGGAGCTGGAGCAATCCGTCTACGCAAAGGGCAATCTCTGATCCAGTGACCTAACTCACCACAGTCAAAATAACTCTATGATGATCTACTCCCAGAAGAACGGCCACCACGACCTAAAATATTAGCCTAGAACCCATGACTTTAACTAGAGCCAACTTTACTTCGGCTATACTAATCACCATCTGAACTCTATAGTAAGGCCTGAACAAGCCGACTCGGCTGACTCTATTGAAACTGCTATCGAGCTCTATTATGTGAATGTCTAGGCCAGGAACGGGACCCAAATAGCTACCCTCATATCTAGCTCTCTTGTTGCTGTCCCCTTGGGCCTCACGACGGAGCTACTTAATAGTATGGTCATGATAAACAACATCCAGAAAGGAGCGACCCGCTAAGACCATAGATTGAGCCTCAATTCGCAGCTGCTCTCAACCCACGAATAAAGCACCGAATCCTCTCCTCCTCAGTAGGTAGAATCATGGTAGCATGGGAGGAGAACTCGTGAAATCTCACCTCGTACTCAGACACAGTCATAGAGCCCTGCTCCAACATGGAGAACTGATCTCTGAGGTGATCTCTAATGCTGTGAGGAATGAACCTAGCAAAGAAGGCCTTAGAAAACTCAGTCCAGGTGATCGGAGGAGACCCATCTGGTCTAGTCTTAACAAATGTGCACCACTACTATCTAGCTGGCCCATCAAGCTAATATGCAGTGAAGTTGGCTCCTCTCGACTCCACAAGACCCAAAGTGTACAGCTGCTCCCGAAAAGTGGTCAAAAACTCATAGGCATCTTCACTCACAGCCCTAGAAAACCTCGAAGGTGAAAGCCTCAAAAACACTCCGAGCATCTTCTGCTCCTCTAGCGGCATAGCTCCAACTGCGATCATAGGCTGGGCAACCGCAAGTGGTACCTAGGCTCTAGGTGCCTCTACTGTAGGCTGATCCTACTGAGCCGACATAGGAGCCGGTGATGGTGTTGGTGTTGGAGTAGGTGCTCGTGCTGGAGCCTGCTGCATGCTGCTGAGCAAATTCAAAAGATGAGCAATAACTGCCATAAGATCTAGCACCATCATCTATACGAGGGGTGGCTGGGCTGGTCCCTGCCCCACCGGCTGATCAGGAACATGGGCTGCTGGAGGATCCACTACGAGCTCAAAAACCTGCTCTCTCTCTTGGGGTGGTGCTGCACCCCTGCCTGGAAAGGGAGGTTGACCCCTACCCCAAGACGTCACACGACGTGTACAAGCCATCCTGTGAAAAGAGTGAAACAAGTAATACACACATTGCACGAAAGTGATACAAAAAGAGAGGAATTCATAAAAACACCCTGTAGCCTCCCAAAGATAGGACACGGACATCTCCACATCAATCCGTAGGACTCTACTAGGTGTTAGCTCTATTCAAGTGAGAGTGGTTAACCTGGGGCTCTGATACAAACCTGTCACGACCCGACTCCGAGTCATGATGGCATCCACTAAAACCCACCAGTAGGTAAGCCAACCCGTACCCAGAATGAAAAGTAGTGAGTAGAAGGGTAGAACTAAACAACAAATAATGATAATACTAAGAAAAGATAGAAACGGAAAGAAAACCAAAACTATATACAAATAAACCTCCCAGAACATGAAAGTCACGAGTACAGAGCTTTCTAATGAGATAAATACAATTCCCAAAAGTGGACCACATAAAGTCGTCTCAAAGGCAATAGACAAGCTAACATAAGTATAGAAGGAGACATGTTGGTCTAGGATGCCAAGTGCTCACCCTCATCTCCGATATCTACAAGCTGCAAAAGATAACACGAACGATCATTGTTGGTAGATGATACTAGGACCTGCATCACGAAAAGATACAGAGTGTAGGATAAGTATCAAAACAATGGTACTCAGTAGGCATCATTGGCCGATCGAGCAAGAAAGGTAAAAACAATATGAAAAGATAGAATCTAGACAAGAGTAGAGGTCAAAGCGGATATGAAAAGAAGCACACGAGCGCACCGAAAGTAAATTTAAGTACAGCTAAACTAAATATAACTAGACCCCCATAAGCCAGAAGGTACACTCATGCATAAGTTTAAATAAAACCTTAACAGACCCCCAAAACCTCGACAGGTACACTGAATAGCTAAGCCTACAAGACCGAAGAGTAATCCAGATCCGAATCGAAAAACTGTTCAACTCCCATCCCGGCTAGAAAGATTGACAATCAATTCAACCGGTCAATTCCCAGCCCAGCTAGAAAGAGTGAAAATCAACTCAACCAGTCAACTCCTAGCCCAGCTAGTAAGAGCGACAATCTACTCAACCAATCAACTAGCTGCCCAGCTAGCAAGAGTGCCCGGGGGTGTTTCGACTCTGAAGATCAAGGATCTCAAGTAGGCTCCAAGCCATCGTGGATCAACGTCCACTCCTAATGATAGCATAAAAGGCTCCAAGCCATAAGTACTCCAATCCCGAGGAAGCACACCATCACCGGTAATTCATCGGAGCAGTAGAAATAGGGAGGGGAGATAGAAAGGGCCAACAAGCTGCACAAATGCCTAAGCTAAGGCTTATTCGATTAGGCCCAAGTTTGCTATTCAAATCTACAAGGACCTAGACAATCTGAAATGACGTCGGAGACATACCATAGTCACAAGGTGCATGGGTCTAAGGCAACACTAGTCTATTCTTGACTAAGGCCAAAACATGCTCCAAAAATAAGTATTCAACCAAGTAAATCACAGAGCATGCTACAACACACATACAACCCTCTTCCAGCATGATACTTCCCTCGAAACAGTGGTAATCAATCATAAATCATGTTTTCTAAGAAGAAAAGTAGAAATAACTAGGTACCCTCCCCAATTCACACTAATCATCTCAAATTTACACATTTTTGCTCAGTCTAATTAGAAAGAAAGTCGTAGCCTACTTATAGGCTGGTCGTGCGTGCTCCAAATCATAAGGCCGGAGCTTTTCCCTTCCGAACGGCCTCTGTACACTGCCACACTATTAAAAATAGGATCACAATGTCAATACGGTCGTTTAGACTCAAAAATCACCCAAAATGGAGATGGACCAATTTTTAGTGTAAAAAAGGAATCGTGTGACCCACGCTAGAATTTCTAAAACTGACTCCATCAAATGATCCTAATCTATGCCTTGAATTTGTGTACCAAAATAGGAAACAATTTGCGGCCCAAAATAGCGGAAACAACAACACACCACGAAAAAAATATAAACGAAAAGGGGCAGCAACTTTTGCGCCAAAATTACCTCAAACAGAGTGCCACTGACACAATACAATCACTCCACCATGTATCCCTGACAACAACGAGTATGTGGGACTTTGAATCACTAAAATCCGAGCTCGCTAAAATGTGAGCTCGTATGAGGGAGAAATTGCTTCTTGAAAATTGAGGGTGAAAGCTGAAGTTTCTGGGTACAAATACCCGAAACTAGTCGCTAAAACCAAAAGTTTCGGTCGCTAAAAGTGTGATATCTTGTCTCTAAAAGGCTTCACCAGATATCAGCACTTCAGCTGATTTGCTCAAACTCTGAATTCTCCGACGGGGTGTCAGGTATTCATTCGGAGCCCCGTGCACGTAAACGAAATTTGCTACCCCGTTGAATTTTGCATTCTGGACTCAACGGAACCATCAAAACTTTCATCCAAGGTCGTTTCGATAAAAAGTGGGTCTGACACTCAATTTCCATTCTCAAGGCTCGAACCAACTATGCCCCTAGCCTAAAATAGTCCTTCTAGAGCTGATGGAATTGTCAGAATTGGATTCTGAGGTCATCTTCATGAACTTTTGATAAAAAAGGACCGTTGAAGGTTCAAAAACTCCCAAAACACTAGAACTCGCATAAAAACCAAACGAACGAACAGGTGACCGAATTATCAGTTCCAGCAAGTAATAAACAACTTGGAGTCACTATTGAAAAGCTCTAAACGACGAACATGAGGCATAAACACAGAAATGACCTAGAGGTCATTACAAAGATTTCTATACATTATACTTTTTTTAAATAAATAGACTTAGCACTTTGGTCTATCCCATTCATATAAATATCTATTTGACTAATAAATTTGACCCATTGGGTGATTTTGAAGGGAAAAAATCTAGTTCATATGTGATCGGCCCACAATGCACTAGGTATTTGAAATCAAATAATGCAAGTTCCAGATGACGATGTTAAAAAACCAAGTATTCAAGAAGTTAAAGTCTCGGTTATTTTATAAGTAGTACGCAAACCTTTCTTGAAGTGCTGAACTCTGCTCCAACATCTCTATTGGCCTCAGCTATTCAAAATTATGAATAACATGGCTAAACTAATCTAGAGAAATTAATTCCATAATTATAGAACATTTCAGAAAAAAGTCAACACTTGATCAAAAGGATTCAATATCTATTATATATATGTAAAAAATAATTTCGAGTTTGTATATGGAAACAAGGCCGGTGTATGGGGTCATTCATCTATCTTACTCCTACATATTAGTTAACTAGCTTCTGGGCACACGCTTTGCGCGTGTACCATATGTCAATAAGTATAAAACTTTCAAAAAAAGTTACATCGATTAATAATAAATTTGTGTTATAAAACAAAATAAAAGTTAGTTATACTTTGTATATCCACAAACATGATGTTCGATCTCAAAGTTGAAAAAGAACAGAGAACGACAATGTTATATTATAAAGCTTATTAAATTAAGGACCTTGAATACATTTTTCAAATTGTTTTAATTTATACAACAACAACAATAACAACAAAAATAATGACATATCTATATATAGTATCACAAAGTGGGACAATTTTATTATTTGAAAGTGTTTGAATAAATATTTGGTGTAGTCCGACAAAGTGATTTGATAAATACATTCAAAGTAGTATTCTAAATAAAAAACATTATATGTTTTCACATATTACAAATGTCACTTATACTGTATATGTATATATAGCAATCAAAGAGCTAACTTTAGAAATGTAAAGGTTTCTTAATGCAAATTCATTGTGAATTCTTATTTAATAGTAAGATTTAAATCCAAAAGATATACTATAACTTTCTTTAATTATTTAATTCAATATGAATGGTTTTCATATTTGTATTTTTTTTAGGTTAAACTTTTTAAATCTTTGTTAGAATGAATATTGATATTTTAGCATAAAATATTGTTGTTAGAGCGGTGATTAACTAAAATTTAAAAAGTCTTTCAATTTTTAGTGGGTTTTTAGTACGCAATTCAACTTTATAAGTAAGAATTTCCCATTTTTAAAACCATCTCTGTGAATTAAAAATGCACAACTCATGAATATTGTCAAACTGGGAAGAAAACTGCTAAAATGAAGAACCTGAAGGCAATAAATGGTAACACTTTTCTTAGTGATACAACGTGGGTATATGTAAGGCCACATTTATTTAGGACATCTATTAGTAGTATTTATTATATAAAAAATGTCCTCTAACTGCATCACGTTGATAACAACATATATTCATAATTGGATACTTTTAAGATTATGTAATTTCTCTAGTCCTTTATTCCTTCATATAATATTTACTACTCCATAGTATTAATTATCTAAATATAATTACTATTTAGAAAGTATATGAAGAGATTCTTTTAATCAGGAAAAATCTAATCCTAAAATTAAAATTAAAATTCACGGTAATTTAATCCAAAAGGTAATGAATTATATATCGATAAAAAAGAATGCATATCATTGTTTATTTGTTTTGTAAATAATAAAATAAAATGGAGATGAAAAAAGAGAAAGTCAATTTAAAAATTAAAATAACAATTAACTGGAGGAGTTAATATATCATATGGTCACTCAACTTTGAATAGTTCACTTAGAAAGTTACTCAACTTTGTTTTATAACTCAAAAGTCACTCAACTATTAGTGTTTCACTTAGAAAATCACTCAACTATTGATATTTCACTTAAAAAGTCACTCAACCAATTTAAATAATATTTTCATTAAATTTTATTGAAATTTTAAACTATTTTTAAAAGAAATAATAAGATATCTATTTTAATTATCTTATTGATCCACTTCAATTATTTAATTATAATTTTTCTAAAAAACGTACAGTAGCTATTGGGCAAAAAAAAAACCTTTTCCGTTTAATTTTTTTTTTGTATTTTTACAAAATTTAATGAAAAAATTATTTAAATTGATTGAGTGACTTTCTAAGTGAAATATCAATAGTTGGGTGACTTTCTAAGTGAAACACTAATAATTGAGTGACTTTTGAGTTATAAAACAAATGTAAGTGACTTTCTAAGTGAACAACTTAAAGTTGAGTGACTTTCTGAGTAAATTATTCAAAGTTGAGTGACCATCTGGGATATTAACTCTTAACTGGAGATTCAAATTGAAAGAAACAATGCGATCATGATAATCAGGAACTTCACAGTATCCGTATACAACAACCCTGCTCGACATCAAAATTAGATCATCATTGTTAAACAAGAAATATAGATATCAAAAGATATGTTCATCACATTTTTTGTACACAAAAAATTATTTATTTGGAAAAAATAAAATATTCATAAAAATTTAAGTACAGCTTATGAAATTCTCTCATTGTTAAATTATTTTACCTTGTCTGATCTTTAATTTGATATAAAAAAAAGTATAGCATTTGCATAGCAAATCTAATCATATTTGTGCTTGAGTACGACAATTCCTTTATATGATCGGAAAAACAATTCCTTCAAATAGCATTTAACCTCAGTTTCTAGTACCCATATTTTCCTACAAGTTCATATCAAAACTCAATATACATATGTAAATACCGAAAACTCTATAAAAAAGTTAGGAAAAAGGATAAGTTCCTAACAGAAAAGTTTTAAGAGCAGAGCTCGAAGAATTGAACAAAACCTTAATAGAGGAAATGAATAAGAAGTTCAAACTCAAAATAAGACTCACCATTTTGGCTGTGAAACAATTGTAAGATCAATTGTGATCTTTGAACCTCTATTTATAAGATGTTTGTCGCCCATATTACATGGACTTTTGGACTTCTAATCAATTGAAAAGAAAAGAATTAGTGAAAAAAGAGAACTAAAAGTGGGAAAATCAGATTTTTTTTACCTTTAAAAATGGTAATTGAGTCATTTAATTTTACAAGGGCATTTTGGTATTTCAACTTTCCATTTGTGGTGTTCCCACTTAAAATAATACTAGTTTTCGAATACGTGCATTGCATATGTATCCCATGTGAGTTAGTATAAATATTCTTATAAAGTAATAATTAGTGTGTGATATTTTGCACAGAAATTGAAGCGAAAATATACAAGCTTAGATTAGGGTTTTAATTTAAAAGTTGATTATGGTTGCGAAATATCTCATGTCTTAAAGTTTTTGCATTCTTTCTAAAAAGTTGTAGCCTCCACCTTTTTTAGATCACATATATATCAAGAAGTTGTTATCGATTAAAAATAGTGTTTTGTAAAACTTGTACATAAATTCGATCAACATATGCCTTTTTAAAGATAGCTAGTGGATCATTATCGATTATTTCATGGTATATACCTGCACGAAAATAGTTATTATCACTCATAAAAAAATACTCTAATTGCTCAAATATAATTGATGCATATAAATCAACTAATAACTTATTCGAAATTATTATATCTGTCATCTATGAATTAGACAAAATTATATTAGTTGAATTGTGTACATATAATTGTGTTATGAAATATAACACAATTATCTATGAATATTTTAATACTTCATGAAGAATATAATTGTAGACATTAAAATTTTGTGGTACTCTACAAGACGTGTTCAATTCTAGTGGGGTCTCTACAAGAAGATTTTATCCCAACTAGGGTTCTTGGAGGCTAGTCAACCCTAAACCCAAGTTTATGCCAATATTAAGGGTATTATATTACCTTGAGAAGGCATCTCAAAAATTCCATCACAAATTCATGAAATATTCATAAAGAGATAAAAATCTCGAATATTCTGCAAATTCATGGAATATTCATAAAGAGATAAAATCTAAATCTTCTTAATTGGAGAAATACGCCACTAACGGCCCTCAAATTATGAATATCAAGTCCAAATCATCCTAGTTTGAGAAATACGCCACTAACAACCCTCGAATTATGGAAATCAAGTCCAAATAATCCATGTTCAGAAAACACGCCCCTAACGGCCCTCAAATCGTGGAGAAATCTTAGGAGAGGAGAATCAAGGGATAAACAGATTTGTACCTACAATGTTTATCAATAAAGTTATGTTTCTTCATATTTTATTTGAGATTGCAATTTATTTTAAATCACATTAAAATTTGTTGCAAATAAATTGGCATGCCCAGTTGGACAAAATCTGTCTTTCATTTCTTCTCTCATAAAGCAAATCTGTAAATCTGAAGCCATAAAACCTCAAAGGTGAAAGAATGAGTACTTCAAGACTCGTGTTTGAGTTTTATCAAGTCTAGACTCCGACAAGTCTAGAAGCAGGGGGCATTTTAGACATTGATATTATGTGGGGACTCTACAAGATGTGTTCAATTCTTGTTGAGTCTCTACAAGATGTATTTTATTCAAATTAGGGTTCTTGAAGGGTAGTCAACCCTAAACTCTAGTTCATGCATATATAAAGGTATTATATTCCCTTGAAAATATATCTCAAAAATTCCATCACAAATTCATGGAATATTCATAAAGAGATCGAGTCTTGAATACTCCACAAATTCATGAAATATTTATAAAGAGATCAAATCCAAATCATCTTAATTCGAGAAATTCGCCACTAACTGCCCTCGAAATATGAACATCAAGTCCAATCATCCTAGTTTGAGAAATGCGCCACTAATGGTCCTCGAATTATCGTAATCAAGTCCAAATCATCCATGTTTGGGAAATATGCCACTAACGACCCTCGAATCATGGAAATATCTTGTGAGAGGAGAATCAAGGGATAAACAGATTTGTACCTACGATGTTTATCAATAAAGTTATGTTTCTTCATATTTTATTTGTGATTGCAATATATTTTTCATCACTTGGTGAAAGACATTCAACATATCGGTAACCACATTGGGAGAACCCTCTTGCTCACGATGAGTTGGAAGTGGATAGAATCTGTTTTGCTTCTGATTTCCACTTGAACTCGTAGGAGGATAGGGTTGAGCCCTTCGACGGTCATCTCCTCATTTGTTAGCAATGGCGGGACAATCCCTAATCTTATGATCCGTCTTGCCACAACCAAAGCACGCATTAGAACCGGCTGGACATTTACCCTCATGTTCTTTCCACATTTGGAACAAGTAGGCAATGAAGACTCACTATTATTTCCTTCTTGAGGCTTAGGGTTAGACACCCTTTACTTGTTGAACTTATGAGGAACATTGGAGGAACCTTGACCGGAGAACCTTTGTTGAAACTTAGGACGACCATATCCATCAGACCTTGTGCATGAAAAGTCACCATCACCAGTTTTAGCCCTCTTTGTCACCCTAGACCTTTCCATAATTTTCTCCTCTTCTATTTGTTGAGCATGAATCATTAGGTGAGAAATGTCCATATCATGGATAAGCATAGCGGTACGACATTTGTTGATCACCATTTCGGACACTCCCGAAACAAACTTACTCATTCTTGCCCTAGGATCAACAACCATAGTAGGAGCATACCTTTACAATTGTGTAAACTTCAAAGCATACTCCTTCACACTCATGTTTCCTTGACGAAGGTTGATGAACTCAAGCACCCTTGCCTCCCTCATCTCAAGGGGAAAGAACCTATCAAGGAAAGCAACCTTCAACTTCCCCCAATCAAGATGACCCGCATCAACCGCCCTCTCCTTCTTCTATTGTTCAATCCATAATTGAGCAACACCCTTAAGTTGATAAGCGGCCAACTCCGCCTTTTCCTCCCGCGTCACACCCATGATCATTAGCACCTTGTACACCTCATCAATGAACTCTTGAGGATCTTCTTCAATCTTAAAGCCATGAAACTCAGGAGGATTCATTCTAGTGAAGTCCCTCACTCTCGATGCCGCCATACCCACCTTTGGGTTCACGGGAGCCACAACCTCCCTATTGGCTTGAGCCTTCATGGCTTGAGCCAACACTTGAAAGGCAGCCCTAAACTCCACATTAGTCACTTGCTCGGCCAAAGGATCGGCCGAAACTTGAGGAGCTTGAGGAGGAGCTTCTTGATCCAAATTCTCTCTCACATTTCTACTAGCGTATGCCCTTCGAGTGCTATATCCTGAAAAGCATTAGGTAGAGATTAGGAGAGAGACATATAGAGTTAAACACTATTGCACGACTTAAGAGTAATGAAAGAAGTGGAGTTTCCTAAACATCTTATAGCCTCTCATTCATAAGTGTGGCGCGCTTCACACCCATGAACAAGACTCTACTCAACGTGGCTTATGAAACATCCTAGGACCTTTCTAAAACCTTGTGCTCTGAATACCACATTTGTCACGACCCAAAGTACTCTCGAGATGTGACATGGCGTACAAGACCCTTAGCGGCCCCATTCAAGCAACTTAGCATACATCATGCAAGATAATATCACATAGAGTTCAAAAGACAATTAATATCAAAGTAGTGGAAGTTTAAACATTGTCTCAAAGCCATCTAATACATGAATGAAACTAAAATGGGACGTAACCCATAAAAGTCTTAAAATAAATGACATGAAAGGTAAATGTGGCTATATCCTTGAACATATGGGGACTCACCAAATCTTCAAAAGTCTCTATCACTATGAATGAGCCACGACAGGATGGAGATAAGCCGGATTCTACACTTATAAGAAAATGTAGGCAAGAGTATGCGTCAGTACAAGAATGTACCAAGTATGATAACTATGCATAAGGTTACAAAATTATATAAAAGAGGGCTATATATATGTAAGATGCAATGACCAAGTTAAAATCATAGGATCACATAATAGAAGGCATAAAGAAAAGAGTTATGATCAATGCAAGGAAATCATCTTAAAATAACATTTTTCTCAGTAAGCCTTTAGAAAGCAACCTTAATTCATTTTGTGTGAGATTAGCCTTTACAGACATAGACCATGTGAGCTATAACATGGAATCCGGCGTCTACCCCACACCGAAATGAGGTGTCCTTACTTGTCAAGGTAAGAACCATGGTTTCTAGCTTAAGCGGATCCACTAGCTAATGTCTATCAAGACAAACTATGGCGGCACATAGTTTATGGGACATGGGTAATCGCCACTTATCCACTCGGTGCTAAGCATAAGTCCCACGGAATAGTCATAATTTATAGCTTATCTTATCATTTATAGACATGGGTAATCACCTCTCTTCTCATCATTTGGGAACATGGGTAATCGCCTCTTGCCCCTTTTCATTCATTAGAATAGCTCCTTAAATCATGATTCAAAGTTTAGTTGAGAAAACCTTTCAATCTTTATGAATCCTTAATGTGAGAATATCCTTTCATGTTCATGATTTGAGTTATATGTGGGAAAACCTTTCACAACAACATAATAACAATGCGTCACTCTAAAAGCAACTTAAACCTTCATAAAATTTCATAATTGAACATGCAAATTTTCATAAAATCCATCTTTTGATCATTCATAAACTTCATCATAGAACCATAGCTTGAAAACCATAAATCATGCATGGGCTCATATAATTTCATCTTAAATCATTGAATTAATCTCAATTCATGCATAAAAAGTCTCAATTCAATACATTAGATCATAATTTGAAAGAACCCATACGATAGAAGAAAATCCTAATTCCAATTGCGGAACTCTAACGTTGTAAATTGGGGAATTTAGGAACCCTATTGAGGAAAGGACTCCATATGTGAAAGCTATCATACCTCAATGCCAAAAGCTTCAATCAATAGAGGATTAGGAGACTTGACTTGAAAACCCTAAAATCTTCTTCTTCTTCAAGCTTTTCTAGAGAGAGAATTATTTAGGAAAATTTGGAGGGATTTTTGGAAAAGTTTAAAGGTTAATAAAAAAGGGTAGAAATTTTGCATAAAAAGCTTATAAAGGGTCTAAAATTAAAGAGTAACAGACTTAGATTATGCATTAAACAATTAGTGAAGAGACCAAAGAGTCCTTTTAAAATAACTGCCAAGTAAAAAGACCGAAGACGCTGTAGCTCGCCAAAGCCACTCGGCGACTCCCAAATGTGCTTCCAGCTCGCCAAAAGTTCTAGCAAGTTGGCGCACGAACTAAGCCAACTCGGCGATCAAGGGTACATTTCGGCGACTCACCAAATGGAACGGCGAGCTCGATCTAGCTCGCCTAATTTAACAAAATACTGCATGCAGATTTCAAGTCCAAAATGGCGAGAAGGCACCTTTCGGTGGATCACCGAGTCGTTCGGTGATCACGACTAGCCTTGCCGATGGGACTGGATGCTGAATTAGGGAATTTTCCCATCTTTTAAAATCCAAGATTTTACAAACATGGTCATAGTATATTTTAATTTAATGACGTAACATTTACCTAATAAAAAAAATTTCACTTTATTTATTTGTTTAATGTCAAAAAATAATAGTAAGTAAGAAAGAAATTTGTACACATTTATATATCAATTAAAGAATTGAACGAAATCAAAACCTATAAATGTACATTATATTTAGTTTGGTTTTGTTTTAATAATTAAAAAAATTTGAAAACTAATTTGAGTTTGTCTATAACTAAAAATGACCCAAAACAAACCGTAAACACCCATAAATATCTATGGTTGTGGGAGATTGCAAGGAATTGCGAAATTGATCAACGTATGTGTAAGTTAGCTCATATGCCGGTATTTGACCACACATTTGATACTTTTAGCTATCAATAATTTCTAGTTCTTAAGCAACAATAGTGTCTTTCAATGTTTTTTCTACTATGATAGACATGAAATTAGTCAAGTCAAGAAAGAAAGCAAAATGAATCTAAATGGTGCATAAGGAGAGTCCCGACGACAAGTCTGATGCACCGTCAGACCTATGATGGGCCTTCAAGTTAACCATCAAACTTTTAGAGGAATTCAAAGTTTCTGATGTTTGGATGACGAGAAAGACGACGGAGCGCCGAACCTCTAATAGGTCGTCAGGAACAACATTAGACTTGCATGATTACAATACTCTCTGAAGAACATATGCCGACCAAGGTGATATACTGTCACACCTGTGACGGGTTGTCAGGCCAAGCGTCGGATGAGTCTCAAACTTATAACTTCCTTATTTTAATTTTTAAAATTTCTAGAACTATAAATAGTATTTTCTAGGGTTTATTTTATTATGTTTTCTTGAGCAAAGAACACATTATACTTGAATGAGTTTTGAACGAGACTTTACATATATTTCATGATATCAAAGTGTGTGATTGCCTTTACCTTTTGTAAGTAATTTATTTTCGAAAGAATGCAATTATATTCTTTGTTTCAATAATTATGAGACGCTAAACTCCACAACCAAGGATTGTGGAATTCATGACGACTTGACTTAAAAACAGGGCTTATACAAATTAAATTGTTCATTATGATTGTATATGTTATTATCTCTTTCATATTAATCGATTTCTAAATGTTGCAAATATTAAAACTTGCCCTAGCTTTAGCTTTTTTGAATAAAAGAGCATAAATGCAATGACCTCGAAGGTCATTTTTTGAAATTTTAAGAAAAAATACCATCTTACCCCTCTCGATAGTTGTCCCGAGTCATGTTTGATCATTTTTTGAAGTTGGTTATGTTATAAGATTGAGAAGTTGTATTTTTTGGAAGTTTTAAGTTTTGAAAGGTTTAAAGTTGTTAATGGTTATTTTTGTAACAACTGGAGTTTCAAGTTTTGAAACAGAATTTTCTCACTTCAACTAGCTCCGAAATGTGGAATTTGATCTTGGGAGTGTTGTGTTCTTTGTTTTGGAGTTGTTTCATGGATTTGTGTCCTTGAGTTGGAATTTTAAGTAAATTTAAACTATGAGTTGATTTTGTTCATCATATGGAGATTGGATGCTCGAATCAGATTTGCGACGATTCTATTGGATTCAGGGGATAATTTAAGGCCTAGGTGAGGCCGTGACTGATTTTTCAAAGGTTCCGAGGGCAGTTTGGTATTTTTGAATGTTAATTTAGTTTATTGCTTCTTTAATTGGTTTCATGTCAAGGAAGCCTTTGATCTGTGTTTCGATAGATCCATTGAGTCAGGAAAGTCAAGTTTTCTTGGGTAGCATATCTAGTTTGTGCACTTGAGGTTTCGAACAAATCCCGAAGGTCCATCCGTTGATTTTTTGCCTTGTGTAATTTGCTGGTTTGTTGATGTGTGGTGCCCTTAAGTTGTTCATCGCGATAGCGAGGCCCTCTCTCACAATCGCATGAGGCTATTTTCTTGTGTATCCTGATCGCGTGGTGGGGCGTCGCGATAAGATAGTTATGAAGTTTTGATCATCGTGATCATGTGGCCTTGTGTCACGATCGCGATGGTCAATATAATAAGTTGACCATTTTACTCATCACGATTGTGAGGACTTGGGTCGCGACCGTGATGAGCATTTGTGTCCTGAACTATATGTTTTTTCAAATTTGGGTTTTCAACCCCATTTCTCCATTTTGAGCTTTGAGAACTCTTGGGAGGCAATTTCTAAAGGGGTCTTTTGTGTGAAATTATTTGGGTAAGTATTTGTGATCCTAAATCTTTATTTCCCTTTTATTATTTATAATTTTAAACATCAAATTATTGATTTTGAACTTCAAAGTTGGAGATTTTTCAAGAACTCAAGGTTTTGAAATAAATGGTTTTTGAGGAATGATTTCAACTCCATTTTAATTGGTTTTCACTGAAGACTTCCAAATTCTTTGGGTAACATGCTTTTATAAGAATTTCCCGATTTAACCCTAGTTTTTGGAAATGGTTTTTTGGTCCATTTGGTGTCACGACCCGATTTCTCGAATCATGATGGCGCCTACCAACCCACCAGTAGGCCAGCAAAAAACCTATCCAGGAACTTAGTAGTAATGGGACTAAGGGTGGAAACTAATCCTCAACTAAGCGGAAGCAACAAATACAAAAGAAAAAGAAGGTTGAGGCGAAACCAAACAATATATATTAAGAAGACACCTCCCAAAACCTGGAAGTCACAAGTACAAAATTACTAACAAGAGTACAAGTCCCAAAAGTGGACTACAGAAACAAACTGTCTCGAAGCAAAAGACAAGTCAAAATATAAATACAGAGGGAGACAGGAAATCCCAGAACGCCATGTGCTCACTCTTGTCTCCTGAACAGACAGCTGCAGGCTCGAACTCAACGTTGTGAACTGGTGCTCGGACCTGCATCACGAAAACAGATGCAGAGTGTAGCATGATTACCAAATAACAGGTACCCAGTAGGCATCATAGGCCGACTGAGCAAGAAAGGTAAAAACAGGCAGACAAGATAGAATCAGCACAAACAAAGGTCAACAGAACGGAAGCAGAGAAAGCGGAAAAAAATAAACAAGAACAACTAAGCTAAACCTAGCTGAGCCCCCCATAAGACCTGCTAGGCACACTCGTGCGCAAATTTAAATAAAACCCGAACGGACTCCCATAAGCCCGACGGGTACACAGAAGAGCTATTCTATAGAAATGAAGGAAACCCAACTCCAGAAGCCTCAATACCCATGGGTCGTGAACAAAAAAAGATAACACCTGGACCCCGCCCTATCATTAGTCATGAGTTGGAAATATCAGACTATAACCGTGTAACGTAAGCCTCGAGCTGGAATAATACCTGGGCCCCGCCCAATCATCAGTCACGAGATGGAAATACCAGACTATAACAGTGTTACGTCAGCCTCGAGCAGGAACAATACCTGGGCCCCACCCCACCATCAGTAACGAGCTGGAAATACCAAACTATAACAGTGTACCATTAGCCTCGAGCTGGAACAGTACCTGGGCCCGACCCAGTCATCAGTCACAAACTGGAAGTAACGTCAGTCTCATACCTGAAATCACATCTCTCGCTCAACAGTCTAGCGTTGGAAATATCGGCCCCAACCGGGTAACGTCAGCTGCGTAGCTGGGACTAGTAGCCTACGGACATTGGCCTTGCACTGGAAATAACGGGCTGCAATCGTGAAACATCAGCTGCGGACCGTAGCTAGCAGCATACCCCCGACAACTTAGTGCTGGAAATACCGAATCCAACTAGGTAACATCAGCTGCGTATTGGAGCTAACAACCTCGAACTGGATAAAGCCACATACAAACAATACAACACAAGGCAAAACACAACGGGCCGCCGGCCCCACAAGGATATAAGCCAAAGGCTCCCAGCCTAACACAATCCATTCGTCAATCGGCGCAACTGCAACATCTTCTGGCAGCACCCCAGAATTGCAGAAATAAGAGAGAAAGAATCAGAAGATTCGAAAGCCATGAAAATGCCTAAACTAAGGCTCAAGCTATCAGACCCAAGTCTCCTATACCAGTCTACAAGGACCTAGTCTATCCGAAATGAAGTTGGATACATACTAAAGTCAACATGTGCGTAGAACTAAGGCAATACTATCCTAACCTATTCTAAGGCCAAAACAATCACAGAAATCCACAGAAATCAACAGAAACAAAGCAAATATCCCGTACCCAGGCATGCATCAACAAATAGCCACCCAACATATAATCCACAACAAATTAACAATAACCCAAGTCAACAACTCATCCTAAGGTATGCTACTAATCCCGAATAGCCCAGAAATCAACTCTAATGCTCGGCCTTCACCTGCTGGCAACTAAGGCAACAAGATACATAGTCTATAATAACTCTCCTCATACCGCTCCCCCAGTAATGCTGCCTTAAGTCACTGTACATCTTCGTGGTGTTGGGATGGATAGAATGTCTAGAATCATGGGCCTCCCGAATTATCAACTGAATCAAACCCCCAACTCTCAGGACACGAATACGACCTGCAAACCTCAGAACCTCAACTGAAGCTAAGTTAGCCTGACCAGTATCACCCGCTAACAATCGATCTCAAAATGCCACCAAGACCTCATCCTCAAACTGATGGCTACAAATCTGATCAAGAAGAGAGGACTGAACTCCCACATAGGCTAGAACACGCCTAAAATCTAAGACATCTTGCCGAACCATCTAGTTAGCTAAGGACTGAATGTACAAAGCTGATGGTCCCTCCACAGTAGATAAGAAGGCTAGACTACCCATACTCACTGCCTTTCACTTTGCCTATATGGTAGAGAATAGAGAGGTCATAATCCGTCAAAAGCTCAATCCAGCAACGCTGCCTCGACATAAGGTCTCTCTGGCTCATAATATACTGAAGGCTCTTATGATCAGTGTAGATATCACAACAAACTCCGTACAGGTAGTGCCTCCAGATCTTAAGCGTAAAAATTACGCCCGCCAACTCCAAGTCATGAGTGGGGTAGTTGCGCTCAGGTAACCTAAGCTGCCTCGACACATAAGTAATAACACGGCCTCACTGTATCAATACACAACCCAAATTGATGTCAGACGCATCACAATAAACCATGAAACCCTCGACCTCAACTTGAAGGGTCAATATATGAGCAGTAGTTAGCAACTCTTTGAGCTTCTGAAAGCTCAATTCACACTCCTCAGACCACTCGGAAGGTACATCAAGACGAGTCAACTGGGTCAGAGGTGCTGCAATGGTGAAGAATCTCTCCACAAACCTCCTATAGTAGCCTGCCAAACTGACGAAGCTCTAAACCTTAGTCACCGAAGTGGGCCTAGCCCTACCACGAATAGCCTCAATTTTCACTGGATCTACCATGATGCCATCCTTCGACGCCACATGCCCCAAGAATGCTTAAGATTCAAGCTAAAACTCGCACTTTGAGAATTTGGCATAAAGCCACTGATCTCTCAAAGTCTGGAGCACATTCTTAAATGCTACTCATGATCACTCCTGCTCTGTGAGTATACCAGAATGTCATCTATAAACACGATAACAAACAAATCGAGATACGACTTGAATGCTCAAGTAATCAAGTCCATGAAGGCGGCAGTAACATTAGTCAACCCAAAAAATATCACTAAGAACTCATAGTGGCCATATCGAGTCTTAAATGCAGTCTTAGGGATGTCTGCTACCCTAATCCTCAGCTGATGGTAACCAGATCTCAAATTAATCTTTGAAAACACTGTGGCACCCTGAAGCTGGTAAAATAGATCATCAATCCTAGGCTTGGGGTAGTTTTTCTTCACCGTCACCTTATTCAACTGCTTATAATCAATACACATGTGCATCATGCCATCCTTTTTCTTTATAAATAGAACAAGAGTGCCCCAAGGAGACATACTAGGCCTAATGAATCCCTTACCCAAGAGATCCTGAAGCTGAACACTAAGCTCCTTGAGCTCTGCGGGCGCCATCCGATATGGAGGAATGGAAATAGGCTGATTACCCGGATCAAGCTCGATAGGAAAGTCAATATCACGCGCAGGGGGTAGGCTAAGTAGGTTAGAAGGAAACATATCAATAAAATCACGGATGACTGGAATGGACTCAATTGAAGGGACCTCCTTACTCACATCATGCACATAGGCATAATAAGACAAACACTCGCTAGCCACTAGCCTCCGAGCCTGAACAAAAGAGATAACTCCAATCGATGTGCTATTAATGGAGCCCTGCCACACAACCGGTGGAATACCAGGCATGGCTAAGGTAACAGTCTTAGAGAAACAATCTAAAACTACACGATAGGGGGATAACCAGTCCATGCCTTAAATCACATATAAATCAAGCATATCCAACAATAAAAGGTCTGCACGTGTGTCGCACCACTAGATAGTAACTAAGCAAGATCGAAACATCTGATCCACTACTAATGACTCACTTACGGGGATCGACACACGCAATGGAACATCTATAGGCTCAGAACTCATACCCATACGAGAAGCATAATACACAAACACATAGGAATGGGTAGAGCCCGGATCAAATAATGTTGAGGTAGGCTGATGGCATAAAAGAATTGTACTTGTGATCACATCGCCCGAAGCCTCAGCCTCCGTCCTCAATAGAGCTGCATAGAAATGGGCATGTCCGCCTCTGCCCTAACCATCAGTCCTACCACCTGACCTGCCTGCCCAGGGACCACCCCAAATACCCTGCTATCCATCGTGACGGTCCTGACCCTGACCTCCACATCTAGCTGGAGGTGCTGCTGGTGGAGCTAGTAGAGCTGTCTTTGGAGCTGGAGCAATCCGTCTACGCAAAGGTCAATCTCTGATCCAGTGACCTAACTCACCACAGTCAAAATAACTCTATGATGATCTACTCCCAGAAGAACGGCCACCACGACCTAAAATATTAACCTAGAACCCATGACTTTAACTAGAGCCAACTTTACTTCGGCTATACTAATCACCATCTGAACTCTATAGTAAGGCCTGAACAAGCCGACTTGGTTGACTCTGTTGAAACTGCTATCGAGCTCTATTATGTGAATGTCTAGGCCAGGAACGGGACCCAAATAGCTACCCTCATATCTAGCTCTCTTGTTGCTGCCCCCTTGGGCCTCACGACGGAGCTACTTAATAGTATGGGCATGATAAACAACATCCAGAAAGGAGCGACCCGCTAAGACCATAGATTGAGCCTCAATTCGCAGCTGCAGTCTCAACCCACGAATAAAGCACCGAATCCTCTCCTCCTCAGTAGGTAGAATCATGGTAGCATGGGGGGAGAACTCGTGAAATCTCACCTCGTACTCAGACACAGTCATAGAGCCCTGCTCCAACATGGAGAACTGATCTCTGAGGTGATCTCTAATGCTGTGAGGAATGAACCTAGCAAAGAAGGCCTTAGAAAACTCAGTCCAGGTGATCGGAGGAGACCCATCTGGTCTAGTCTTAACAAATGTGCACCACTACTATCTAGCTGGCCCATCAGGCTAATATGCAGTGAAGTTGGCTCCTCTCGACTCCACAAGACCCAAAGTGTACAGCTGCTCCCGAAAAGTGGTCAAAAACTCATAGGCATCTTCACTCACAGCCCTAGAAAACCTCGAAGGTGAAAGCCTCAAAAACACTCCGAGCATCTTCTGCTCCTCTAGCGGCATAGTTCCAGCTGCGATCATAGGCTGGGCAACCGCAAGTGGTACCTAGGCTCTAGGTGCCTCTACTGTAGGCTGATCCTACTGAGCCGACATAGGAGCAGGTGATGGTGTTGGTGTTGGAGTAGGTGCTCGTGCTGGAGCCTGCTGCATGCTGCTGAGCAAATTCAAAAGATGAGCAATAACTGCCATAAGATCTAGCACCATCATCTATACGAGGGGTGGCTGGGCTGGTCCCTGCCCCACCGGCTGATCAGGAACATGGGCTGCTGGAGGATCCACTACGAGCTCAAAAACCTGCTCTCTCTCTTGGGGTGGTGCTGCACCCCTGCCTGGAAAGGGAGGTTGACCCCTACCCCAAGACGTCACACGACGTGTACAGGCCATCCTGTGAAAAGAGTGAAACAAGTAATACACACATTGCACGAAAGTGATACAAAAAGAGAGGAATTCATAAAAACACCCTGTAGCCTCCCAAAGATAGGACACGGACATCTCCACATCAATCCGTAGGACTCTACTAGGTGTTAGCTCTATTCAAGTGAGAGTGGTTAACCTGGGGCTCTGATACAAACCTGTCACGACCCGACTCCGAGTCATGATGGCATCCACTAAAACCCACCAGTAGGTAAGCCAACCCGTACCCAGAATGACAAGTAGTGAGTAGAAGGGTAGAACTAAACAACAAATAATGATAATACTAAGAAAAGATAGAAACGGAAAGAAAACCAAAACTATATACAAATAAACCTCCCAGAACATGAAAGTCACGAGTACAGAGCTTTCTAACGAGATAAATACAATTCCCAAAAGTGGACCACATAAAGTCGTCTCAAAGGCAATAGACAAGCTAACATAAGTATAGAAGGAGACATGTTGGTCTAGGATGCCAAGTGCTCACCCTCATCTCCGATATCTACAAGCTGCAAAAGATAACATGAACGATCATTGTTGGTAGATGATACTAGGACCTGCATCACGAAAAGATACAGAGTGTAGGATAAGTATCAAAACAATGGTACTCAGTAGGCATCATTGGCCGATCGAGCAAGAAAGGTAAAAACAATATGAAAAGATAGAATCTAGACAAGAGTAGAAGTCAAAGAGGATATGAAAAGAAGCACACGAGCGCACCGAAAGTAAATTTAAGTACAGCTAAACTAAATATAACTAGACCCCCATAAGCCAGAAGGTACACTCATGCATAAGTTTAAATAAAACCTTAACAGACCCCCAAAACCTCGACAGGTACACTGAATAGCTAAGCCTACAAGACCGAAGAGTAATCCAGATCCTAATCGAAAAACTGTTCAACTCCCATCCCGGCTAGAAAGATTGATAATCAATTCAACCGGTCAATTCCCAGCCCAGCTAGAAAGAGTGAAAATCAACTCAACCAGTCAACTCCTAGCCCAGCTAGTAAGAGCGACAATCTACTCAACCAATCAACTAGCTGCCCAGCTAGCAAGAGTGCCCGGGGGTGTTTCAACTCTGAAGATCAAGGATCTCAAGTAGGCTCCAAGCCATCGTGGATCAACGTCCACTCCTAATGATAGCATAAAAGGCTCCAAGCCATAAGTACTCCAATCCCGAGGAAGCACACCATCACCGGTAATTCATCGGAGCAGTAGAAATAGGGAGGGGAGATAGAAAGGGCCAACAAGCTGCACAAATGCCTAAGCTAAGGCTTATTTGATTAGGCCCAAGTTTGCTATTCAAATCTACAAGGACCTAGACAATCTGAAATGACGTCGGAGACATACCATAGTCACAAGGTGCATGGGTCTAAGGCAACACTAGTCTATTCTTGACTAAGGCCAAAACATGCTCCAAAAATAAGTATTCAACCAAGTAAATCACAGAGCATGCTACAACACACATACAACCCTCTTCCAGCATGATACTTCCCTCGAAACAGTGGTAATCAATCATAAATCATGTTTTCTAAGAAGAAAAGTAGAAATAACTAGGTACCCTCCCCAATTCACACTAATCATCTCAAATTTACACATTTTTGCTCAGTCTAATTAGAAAGAAAGTCGTAGCCTACTTATAGGCTGGTCGTGCGTGCTCCAAATCATAAGGCCGGAGCTTTTCCCTTCCGAACGGCCTCTGTACACTGCCACACTATTAAAAATAGGATCACAATGTCAATACGGTCGTTTAGACTCAAAAATCACCCAAAATGGAGATGGACCAATTTTTAGTGTAAAAAAGGAATCGTGTGACCCACGCTAGAATTTCTAAAACTGACTCCATCAAATGATCCTAATCTATGCCTTGAATTTGTGTACCAAAATAGGAAACAATTTGCGGCCCAAAATAGCGGAAACAACAACACACCACGAAAAAAATATAAACGAAAAGGGGCAGCAACTTTTGCGCCAAAATTACCTCAAACAGAGTGCCACTGACACAATACAATCACTCCACCATGTATCCCTGACAACAACGAGTATGTGGGACTTTGAATCACTAAAATCCGAGCTCGCTAAAATGTGAGCTCGTATGAGGGAGAAATTGCTTCTTGAAAATTGAGGGTGAAAGCTGAAGTTTCTGGGTACAAATACCCGAAACTAGTCGCTAAAACCAAAAGTTTCGGTCGCTAAAAGTGTGATATCTTGTCTCTAAAAGGCTTCACCAGATATCAGCACTTCAGCTGATTTGCTCAAACTCTGAATTCTCCGACGGGGTGTCAGGTATTCATTCGGAGCCCCGTGCACGTAAACGAAATTTGCTACCCCGTTGAATTTTGCATTCTGGACTCAACGGAACCATCAAAACTTTCATCCAAGGTCGTTTCGATAAAAAGTGGGTCTGACACTCAATTTCCATTCTCAAGGCTCGAACCAACTATGCCCCTAGCCTAAAATAGTCCTTCTAGAGCTGATGGAATTGTCAGAATTGGATTCTGAGGTCATCTTCATGAACTTTTGATAAAAAAGGACCGTTGAAGGTTCAAAAACTCCCAAAACACTAGAACTCGCATAAAAACCAAACGAACGAACAGGTGACCGAATTATCAGTTCCAGCAAGTAATAAACAACTTGGAGTCACTATTGAAAAGCTCTAAACGACGAACATGAGGCATAAACACAGAAATGACCTAGAGGTCATTACAAAGATTTCTATACATTATACTTTTTTTAAATAAATAGACTTAGCACTTTGGTCTATCCCATTCATATAAATATCTATTTGACTAATAAATTTGACCCATTGGGTGATTTTGAAGGGAAAAAATCTAGTTCATATGTGATCGGCCCACAATGCACTAGGTATTTGAAATCAAATAATGCAAGTTCCAGATGACGATGTTAAAAAACCAAGTATTCAAGAAGTTAAAGTCTCGGTTATTTTATAAGTAGTACGCAAACCTTTCTTGAAGTGCTGAACTCTGCTCCAACATCTCTATTGGCCTCAGCTATTCAAAATTATGAATAACATGGCTAAACTAATCTAGAGAAATTAATTCCATAATTATAGAACATTTCAGAAAAAAGTCAACACTTGATCAAAAGGATTCAATATCTATTATATATATGTAAAAAATAATTTCGAGTTTGTATATGGAAACAAGGCCGGTGTATGGGGTCATTCATCTATCTTACTCCTACATATTAGTTAACTAGCTTCTGGGCACACGCTTTGCGCGTGTACCATATGTCAATAAGTATAAAACTTTCAAAAAAAGTTACATCGATTAATAATAAATTTGTGTTATAAAACAAAATAAAAGTTAGTTATACTTTGTATATCCACAAACATGATGTTCGATCTCAAAGTTGAAAAAGAACAGAGAACGACAATGTTATATTATAAAGCTTATTAAATTAAGGACCTTGAATACATTTTTCAAATTGTTTTAATTTATACAACAACAACAATAACAACAAAAATAATGACATATCTATATATAGTATCACAAAGTGGGACAATTTTATTATTTGAAAGTGTTTGAATAAATATTTGGTGTAGTCCGACAAAGTGATTTGATAAATACATTCAAAGTAGTATTCTAAATAAAAAACATTATATGTTTTCACATATTACAAATGTCACTTATACTGTATATGTATATATAGCAATCAAAGAGCTAACTTTAGAAATGTAAAGGTTTCTTAATGCAAATTCATTGTGAATTCTTATTTAATAGTAAGATTTAAATCCAAAAGATATACTATAACTTTCTTTAATTATTTAATTCAATATGAATGGTTTTCATATTTGTATTTTTTTTAGGTTAAACTTTTTAAATCTTTGTTAGAATGAATATTGATATTTTAGCATAAAATATTGTTGTTAGAGCGGTGATTAACTAAAATTTAAAAAGTCTTTCAATTTTTAGTGGGTTTTTAGTACGCAATTCAACTTTATAAGTAAGAATTTCCCATTTTTAAAACCATCTCTGTGAATTAAAAATGCACAACTCATGAATATTGTCAAACTGGGAAGAAAACTGCTAAAATGAAGAACCTGAAGGCAATAAATGGTAACACTTTTCTTAGTGATACAACGTGGGTATATGTAAGGCCACATTTATTTAGGACATCTATTAGTAGTATTTATTATATAAAAAATGTCCTCTAACTGCATCACGTTGATAACAACATATATTCATAATTGGATACTTTTAAGATTATGTAATTTCTCTAGTCCTTTATTCCTTCATATAATATTTACTACTCCATAGTATTAATTATCTAAATATAATTACTATTTAGAAAGTATATGAAGAGATTCTTTTAATCAGGAAAAATCTAATCCTAAAATTAAAATTAAAATTCACGGTAATTTAATCCAAAAGGTAATGAATTATATATCGATAAAAAAGAATGCATATCATTGTTTATTTGTTTTGTAAATAATAAAATAAAATGGAGATGAAAAAAGAGAAAGTCAATCTAAAAATTAAAATAACAATTAACTGGAGGAGTTAATATATCATATGGTCACTCAACTTTGAATAGTTCACTTAGAAAGTTATTCAACTTTGTTTTATAACTCAAAAGTCACTCAACTATTAGTGTTTCACTTAGAAAATCACTCAACTATTGATATTTCACTTAAAAAGTCACTCAACCAATTTAAATAATATTTTCATTAAATTTTATTGAAATTTTAAACTATTTTTAAAAGAAATAATAAGATATCTATTTTAATTATCTTATTGATCCACTTCAATTATTTAATTATAATTTTTCTAAAAAACGTACAGTAGCTATTGGGCAAAAAAAAAACCTTTTCCGTTTAATTTCTTTTTGTATTTTTACAAAATTTAATGAAAAAATTATTTAAATTGATTGAGTGACTTTCTAAGTGAAATATCAATAGTTGGGTGACTTTCTAAGTGAAACACTAATAATTGAGTGACTTTTGAGTTATAAAACAAATGTAAGTGACTTTCTAAGTGAACAACTTAAAGTTGAGTGACTTTCTGAGTAAATTATTCAAAGTTGAGTGACCATCTGAGATATTAACTCTTAACTGGAGATTCAAAATTGAAAGAAACAATGCGATCATGATAATCAGGAACTTCACAGTATCCGTATACAACAACCCTGCTCGACATCAAAATTAGATCATCATTGTTAAACAAGAAATATAGATATCAAAAGATATGTTCATCACATTTTTTGTACACAAAAAATTATTTATTTGGAAAAAATAAAATATTCATAAAAATTTAAGTACAGCTTATGAAATTCTCTCATTGTTAAATTATTTTACCTTGTCTGATCTTTAATTTGATATAAAAAAAAGTATAGCATTTGCATAGCAAATCTAATCATATTTGTGCTTGAGTACGACAATTCCTTTATATGATCGGAAAAACAATTCCTTCAAATAGCATCTAACCTCAGTTTCTAGTACCCATATTTTCCTACAAGTTCATATCAAAACTCAATATACATATGTAAATACCGAAAACTCTATAAAAAAGTTAGGAAAAAGGATAAGTTCCTAACAGAAAAGTTTTAAGAGCAGAGCTCGAAGAATTGAACAAAACCTTAATAGAGGAAATGAATAAGAAGTTCAAACTCAAAATAAGACTCACCATTTTGGCTGTGAAACAATTGTAAGATCAATTGTGATCTTTGAACCTCTATTTATAAGATGTTTGTTGCCCATATTACATGGACTTTTGGACTTCTAATCAATTGAAAAGAAAAGAATTAGTGAAAAAAGAGAACTAAAAGTGGGAAAATCAGATTTTTTTTACCTTTAAAAATGGTAATTGAGTCATTTAATTTTACAAGGGCATTTTGGTATTTCAACTTTCCATTTGTGGTGTTCCCACTTAAAATAATACTAGTTTTCGAATACGTGCATTGCATATGTATCCCATGTGAGTTAGTATAAATATTCTTATAAAGTAATAATTAGTGTGTGATATTTTGCACAGAAATTGAAGCGAAAATATACAAGCTTAGATTAGGGTTTTAATTTAAAAGTTGATTATGGTTGCGAAATATCTCATGTCTTAAAGTTTTTGCATTCTTTCTAAAAAGTTGTAGCCTCCACCTTTTTTAGATCACATATATATCAAGAAGTTGTTATCGATTAAAAATAGTGTTTTGTAAAACTTGTACATAAATTCGATCAACATATGCCTTTTTAAAGATAGCTAGTGGATCATTATCGATTATTTCATGGTATATACCTGCACGAAAATAGTTATTATCACTCATAAAAAAATACTCTAATTGCTCAAATATAATTGATGCATATAAATCAACTAATAACTTATTCGAAATTATTATATCTGTCATCTATGAATTAGACAAAATTATATTAGTTGAATTGTGTACATATAATTGTGTTATGAAATATAACACAATTATCTATGAATATTTTAATACTTCATGAAGAATATAATTGTAGACATTAAAATTTTGTGGTACTCTACAAGACGTGTTCAATTCTAGTGGGGTCTCTACAAGAAGATTTTATCCCAACTAGGGTTCTTGGAGGCTAGTCAACCCTAAACCCAAGTTTATGCCAATATTAAGGGTATTATATTACCTTGAGAAGGCATCTCAAAAATTCCATCACAAATTCATGAAATATTCATAAAGAGATAAAAATCTCGAATATTCTGCAAATTCATGGAATATTCATAAAGAGATAAAATCTAAATCTTCTTAATTGGAGAAATACGCCACTAACGGCCCTCAAATTATGAATATCAAGTCCAAATCATCCTAGTTTGAGAAATACGCCACTAAGGACACTCGAATTATGGAAATCAAGTCCAAATAATTCATGTTCAGGAACTACGCCCCAAACAACCCTCGAATCGTGGAGAAATATTATGAGAGGAGAATCGAGGTATAAGCAGATTTGTACCTACAATGTTTATCAATAAAGTTATGTTTCTTCATATTTTATTTGTGATTGCAATTTTTCTTAAATCACATTAAAATTTGTTGCAAATAAATTGGCATACCCAGTTGGACCAAATCTGTCTTTCATTTCTTCTCTCATAAAGCAAATCTGTAAATCTGAAGCCACAAAACCTCAAAGGTGAAAGAACGAGTACTTCAAGACTCGTGTTTGAGTTTTATCAAGTCTAGACTCCGATAAGTCTTGAAGCAGGGGGGATTTGTAGACATTGAAATTATGTGGGACTCTACAAGATGTGTTCAATTCTAGTTGAGTCTCTACAAGATGTATTTTATTCCAATTAGGGTTCTTGGAGGCTAGTCAACCCTAAACTTTAGTTCATGCATAGATAAAGGTATTATATTCCCTTGAAAACGCATCTCAAAAATTCCATCACAAATTCATGGAATATTCATAAAGAGATCGAAATCTTGAATATTCCACAAATTCATGAAATATTTATAAAGAGATCAAACTCAAATCATCTTAATTCAAAAAATTCACCTCTAACGTCCCTCGAAATATGAACATCAAGTCAAATCATCCTAGTTTGAGAAATGCGCCAATAATGGTCCTCGAATTATGGTAATCAAGTCCAAATCATCCATGTTTGGGAAATATGCCACTAACGACCCTCGAATCATGGAAATATCTTGTGAGAGGAGAATCAAGGGATAAACAGATTTGTACCTATGATGTTTATCAATAAAGTTATGTTTCTTCATATTTTATTTGTGATTGCAATATATTTTTTCATCACTTGGTAAAAGACTTTCAACATATTGGTAACCACATTGGGAGAACCCTCTTGCTCACGATGAGTTTGAAGTGAATAGAATCTATTTTGCTTCTGATTTCTACTTGAACCCGTAGGAGGATAGGGTTGAGCCCTTCGACGGTCATCGCCTCCTTTGTTAGCAATGGCGGGACAATCCCTAATCTTATGATCTGTCTTGCCATAACCAAAGCACGCATTAGAACCGGCTGGACTTTTTCCCTCATGTTTCTTTCCACATTTGGAACAAGTAGGCAATGAAGACCCACTACAATTTCCTTCTTGAGGCTTAGGGTTAGACACCCTTTCCTTGTTGAACTTATGAGGAACATTGGAGGAACCTTGACCGGAGAACCTTTGTTGAAACTTAGGACGACCATATCCATCAGACATTGAGCATAAAAAGTCACCATCACCAGTTTTAGCCCTCTTTGTCTCCCTAGACCTTTCCTTAAGTTTTTCCTCTTCTATTTGTTGAGCATGAATCATTAGGTAAGAAATGACCATATCATGGATAAGCATAGCGGTACGACATTCGTTGACCACCATTTCGGACACTCCCGAAACAAACTTACTCATTCTTGCCCTAGGATCGGCAACCATAGTAGGAGTATACCTTGACAATTGTGTGAACTTCAAAGCATACTCCTTCACACTCATGTTTCCTTGACGAAGGTTGATGAACTCAAGCACCCTTTCCTCTCTCATCTCAAGGGGAAAGAACCTATCAAAGAAAGCAACCTTACTATTGTTCAAACCATAATTGAGCAACACCGTTAAGTTGATAAGCGGCCAACTCTGCCTTTTCCTCCCGTGTCACACCCATGATCATTAGCACCTTGGACACCTCATCAATGAACTCTTGAGGATCTTCCTCAACCTTAGAGCCATGGAACTCGGGAGGATTCATTCTAGTAAAGTCCCTCACTCTCGATGCCGCCGTACCCACCTTTGGATTCACGGGAGCCACAACCTCCCTATTGTCTTGAGCCGTCATTCTGTCTCACATTTCTCCTACCGTATGCCCTTCGAGTGCCATATTCTGAAAAGCATTGGGTAAAGATTAGGAGAGAGACATATAGAGTTTAACTCTATTGCACGACTTAAGAGTAATGAAAGAAATAGAGTTTCCTAAACATCTTATAGCCTCTCATTCATAAGTGTGGCGCACTTCACACCCATGAACAAGACTCTACTCGACGTGGCTTATGAGACATCCTAGGACCTTTCTAAAACCTTGTGCTCTGAATACCACGTTTGTCACGACACAAAGTACCCCCGAGATGTGACATGGCGTACAAGACCTTGAGAGGCCCCATTCAAGCAACTTAGCATACATCATGCAAGATAATAGTAGATAGAGTTCAAAAGACAATTTATATCAAAGTAGTGGAAGTCTAAATATTGTCTCAAAGCCATTTAATACATGAATGAAACTAAAGTGGGACGTAACCCATACAAGTCTTAAAAGAAATGACATGAAAGGTAAATGTGGCTATATCCTTGAACATATGGGGACTCACCAAATCTTCAAAAGTTTCTATCACTACGAACGAGCCAAATGAGGATGGAGATAAGCCAGATTCTACAATTATAAGAAAATATAGGCAAGAGTATGTGCTAGTACAAGAATGTACTAAGTATGATAACTATGCATAAGGTTACAAAATCATGATAAAAGAGGGCTATATATACGTAAGATGCAATGACCAAGTTAAAATCATAGGATGACATAATAGAAGGCAGAAAGCAAAGAGTCATGATCAATGCAAGGAAATCATCTTAAAACAACATTTGCTCAGTAAGCCTTTAGAAAGCAACCTTAATTCATTTTGTGTGAGATTAGCCTTTACCGACATAGACCATGTGAGCTATAACATAGAATCCGGCATCTACCCCACACCGAAAAGAGGTGTCCTTACTTGCCAAGGTAAGAACCATGGTTTCTAGCTTAAGTGGATCCACTAGCTAATGTCTATCAAGACAACCAATGGCGGCACATAGTTTATGGGACATGTGTAATCGGCACTTATCCACTCGGTGCTAAGCCTAAGTCCCAAAGAATAGTCGTAATTCATAGCTTATCTTATCATTTATAGACATGGGTAATCGCCTCTCTTCTCATCATTAGGGAACATGGGTAATAGTCTCTTGCCCCTTTTCATTCATTAGAATAGCTTCTTAAATCATGATTCAAAGTTTAGTTGAGAAAACCTTTCCACCTTTATGAATCCTTAATGTGAGAATATCCTTTTACGTTCATGATTTGAGTTATATGTGGGAAAACCTTTCACAACAACATAATAACAATGCGTCACTCTCAAAGCAACTTAAACCTTCATAAAATTTCATAACTGCACATTCATATTTTCATAAAATCCATCTTTTGATCATTCATAAACTTCATCATAGAACCATAGCTTGAAAACCATAAATCATGCATGGGTTCATATAATTTCATCTTAAATCATTGAATTAATCTCAATTCATGCATAAAAAGTCTCAATTCAATACATTAGATCATAATTTGAAAGAACCCATAAGATAGAAGAAAATCCTAATTCCAAATGAGGAATTCTAACTTTGTAAATTGGGGAATTAAGGAACCCTATGGAGGTAAGGACTCCATAGGTAAACGCTATCATACCTCAATGCCAAAAGCTTCAATCAATAGAGGATTAGGAGACTTGACTTGAAAACCCTAAAATCTTCTTCTTCTTCAAGCTTTTCTAGAGAGAGAATTATTTGGGAAAATTTTGAGGAGTTTTGGGAAAAGTTTAAAGGTTATTAAAAAGGGTAGAAATTTGGCTTAAAAAGCTTATATAGGGTCTAAAATTAAAGAGTAACCGACTTAGATTAGGCATTAAACAATTAGGAAAAAGACCAAAGAGTCCTTTTAAAATAACTACCAAGTGAAAAGACTGAAGACGCTGCGGCTCTCCAAAGCCACTCGGCGACTCCCCGAATGATCTTCCAGCGAGCCAAAAGTTCCAGCAAGTTGGCTCACGAATTAAGCTAACTCGGCAATCAAGGGTGACTTTCGGTGACTCACAAAATGGAACGGCGAGCTCGATCTAGCTAGCCTTATTTAACAGAACACTGGATGCAGATTTCAAGTCCAAAATAGCGAGAAGGCACCTTTCGACGGATCACTGAGTCGTTCGGCGATCACGACTAGCCTCACCGATAGGACTGGATGCTGAATTAGGGAATTTTCCCATCTTTTAAAATCCAAGATTTTACAAGCATGGTCGTAGTATATTTTAATTTAATGACATAACATTTACCTAATAATTTTTTTTTCACTTTATTTATTTGTTTAATGTCAAAAAATAATAGTAAGTAAGAAAGAAAATTTGATTTTGTCTATAACTAAAAATGACCCAAAACAAACCATAAACACCAATAAATATTTATGGTCGTGGGAGATTGCAAGGACTCGCGAAATTGATCAACATATGTGTAAGTTAGCTGATATGCCGGTATTTTACCACACATTTGATACTTTTAGCTATCAATAATTTCTAGTTCTTAAGCAACAATAGTGTCTTTCAATATTTTTTCTACTATGTTAGACATGAAATTAGTCAAGTCAAGAAAGAAATAAAAATGAAGCTAAGTGGTGCATAAGGAGAGTCCTGATGACAAGTCTGATGCACTGTCAGACCTATGATGGGCCATCAAGTTAACCATCACACTTTTAGAGGAATTCAAAGTTTCTGATGTTTGGATGACAAGAAAGACGACGAAGTGCAGAACCTCTAACAGGTCGTCAGGAACAACATCAAACTTGCATGATCATAATACTCTCTGATGAACATATGCCGACCAAGGTGATAGACTGTCACACCTGTGACGTGTTGTCAGGCCAAGCGTCGGATGAGTCTCAAACTTATAACTTCCTTATTTTAAGTTTTAAAATTTCTAGAACTATAAATAGTATTTTCTAGGGTTTATTTAATTATCTTTTCTTGAGAAAAGCACACATTATGCTTGAGTGAATTTTGAACGAGACTTTACATATATTTCATGATATCAAAGTGTGTGATTGCCTTTACCTTTTTTAAGTAATTTCTTATCAATAGAATGCAATTATTTTCTTTGTTTCAATAATTATGAGTGGCTAAACTCCACGACCAAGGATTGTGGAATTCATGACGACTTGTCTTAAAAACAGGGCTTATACAGATTAAATTGTGCATTGTGATTGTATATGTTATTATCTCTTTCATATTAATCGATTTCTAAATGTTGCAAATATTAAAACTTGCCCTAGCTTTAGCTTTTTTGAATAAAAGAGCATAAATGTAATGACCATGAAGATCAATTTTGGAAATTTTTAGAAATATTACCATCTTACCCCTCTTGATAGTTGTCCCGAGTCATGTTTGATCATTTTTTGAAGTTGGTTATGTTATTACATTGAAAAGTTGTAGTTTTTGGAAGTTTTAAGTTTTGAAAGGTTTAAAGTTGTTAAAGGTTATTTTTGGTAACAACTGGAGTTTCAAGTCTTGAAATGGAATTTTCTCACTTCAACTAGCTCCGCAATGTAGAATTTGATCTTGGGAGTGTTGTGTTCTTTGTTTTGGAGTTGTTTCATGGATTTGAGTCCTTGAGTTGGAATTTTAAGTAAATTTAAACTATGAGTTGATTTTGTTCATCATATGGAGTTTGGATGCTCAAATTAGATTTGCGACGATTCTATTGGATTCAGGGGATGATTTAAGGCCTAGGTGTGGCCGTGATTGATTTTTCAAACGTTTCGAGGGTAGTTTGGTATTTTTTAATGTTGATTTAGTTTATTGCTGCTTTAATGGGTTTCATGTAAACGAAGCCTCTGATCTGTGTTTCGATAGATCCATTGAGTCATGAAAGTCAAGTTTTCTTACATATCATATCTGGTTTGTGCACTTGAGGTTTCGAACAAATCCCCAGGGTCCATTCGTTGATTTTTTGCCTTGTGTAATTTGCTGGTTTGTTGATGTGTGGTGCCCTTAAGTTGTTCATCGCGATAGCGAGATCCTCCCTCGCAATCGCATGAGGCTATTTTCTTGTGCATCCTGATCACGTGGTGGGGCGTCGCGATCAGGTAGTTATAAAGTTTTGATCATCTTGATCATGTGGCCCTGTGTCACGATCGTGATGGTCAATTTAATAAATTGACCATTTTACTCATCACGATTGCGAGGACTTGGGTCGCGACCGTGATGAGCATTTGTGACCTTAACTATATGTTTTTTCAAATTTGGATTTTCAACCCCATTTCTCCATTTTGAGCTTTGAGAACTCTTGGGAGGCAATTTCTAAAGGGGTTTTTTGTGTGAAATTATTTGGGTAAGTATTTAAGATCCTAAATCTTTATTTCCCTTTTATTATTTATAATTTTAAACATCAAATTATTGATTTTGAACTTCAAAGTTGGAGATTTTTCAAGAACTCAAGGTTTTGAAATAAATGGTTTTTGAGGAATGATTTCAACTCCATTTTTTAATTGGTTTTCACTGAAGACTTCCAAATTCTTTGGGTAACATGCTTTTATAAGAATTTCCCGATTTAACCCTTGTTTTTGGAAATGGTTTTTTGGTCCATTTGGTGTCACGACCCGATTTCTCGAATCATGATGGCGCCTACGAACCCACTAGTAGGCCAGCCAAAACCCTATCCCGGAACTTAGCAGTAATGGGACTAAGGGTGGAAACTAATCTTTAACTAAGCGGAAGCAAAAAATACAACACATAAAGAAAGCTGAGGCGAAACCAAACTATATATATAAAAACAAGACACCTCCAAAAACCTAGAAGTCACAAGTATTGAACTACTAACAGTCCCAAAAGTGGACTACAGAAATAAACTGTCTCGAAGAAAAAGACTAGTCAAAATATAAATACAGAAGGAGACAGGAAATCCCAGAATGCCATGTGCTCACCCTCGTCTCCTGAACAAATAGCTACAGGCTCAAACTCAACGCTGTGAACTGGTTCTCGGACCAGCATCACAAAAACAGATGCAGAGTGTAGCATGAGTACCAAACAACAGGTACCCAGTAGGCATCATAGTCCAACTGAGCAAGAATGGTGAAAACAGGCAGACAAGATAAAATCAGCACAAACAAAGGTCAAGAGAATAGAAGCAGAGAAAGCAGAAAAAATAAACAAGAAAAACTAAGCTAAACCCAGCTGAGCCCCCCATATGACCCATTGGGTATACTCGTGCGCAAGTTTAAATAAAACCCAAATGGACCCCCATAAGCTCGACCGGTACACAGAAGAGCTATTCTATAGAAATGAAGGAAACCCAACTCCAGAAGCCTCAACACCCATGGGTCCTGGACTAAAAAAGATAACACCTGGGCCCTTCCCAATCATCAGTCACGAGCTAGAAATACCGAACTATAACTGTGTAACGTAAGCCTCCAGCTGGAACAATACCTGGGCCACGCCCAATCATCAGTCATAAGAGGGAAATACCGGACTATAACCGTGTTACGTCAGCCTCGAGCTGGAACAATACCTGGGCCCTACCCAACCATCAGTAACGAGCTGGAAATACCGAACTATAACCGTGTAACATCAGCCTCGAGCTGGAACAGTACCTGGGCCCGACCCAGTCATCAGTCACAAACTGGAAGTACGTCAGCCTCGAACCTGAAATCACTTCTCTTGCTCAATAGTCTAGCGTTGGAAATACCAGCTCCAACCTGGTAACGTCAGCTGCGCAGCTGGGACTAGTAGCCTACGGACAATGGCCTCGCGCTGGAAATACGGGCTGTAATCGTGTAACGTCAGCTGTGGACTGGAGGTAGCAGCATACCCCCGACAACCTAGTGCTGGAAATACCGAATCCAACCAAGTAACATCAGCTGCTTACTGGAGCTAACAACCTCAAACCGGATAAAGCCGCATACAAATAATACAACACAAGGCTACACACAACGTGCCACCGGCCCAACAAGGATATCAACCGAAGGCTCCCAGCGTAACACAATCCATTCGTATATCGGCGCAACTGCAACATCTTCCGACAGCACCCCAGAATTGCAGAAATAAGAGAGAAACAATCGAAAGATCCGTAAGCCACGAAAATGCCTAAACTAAGGCTCAAGCTATCAGACCCAAGTATCCTATACCAGTCTACAAGGACCTGGTCCATCCAAAATGATGTCGGATACATACTCAAGTCAACATGTGCATAGGGCTAAGGCAATACTATCCTAACCTATTCTAAGGTTGAAACAATCGCAGAAATCCACAAAAATCAATAGAAACCAAGCAAATATCCCGAACCTAGGCATGCATCAATAGATAGCCACCCAACAAATAATCCACAGCAAATTAACAACAAGCCAAGTCAACAACTCATCCTAAGGCATGCTCCTAATCCCGAACAGCCCATAAATCAACTCTAAACGACGAAAATCAGAGAAGAAGAACAAAAATACTAGCTACCCACCCAGATTCACACACATCAACCGACATTTATGCATTCAACCTCAATCTGGAAAGAAGGGAAGCCGTAACCTACCAGAAAATCGATCACACGCACTCCAAGTCACTCTACTAGAGCTTTTCCCTTCCGAACGGCCTCAGACTGCTACCACGCTATAAAAAATAGAATCACAAGGTCAGTAGGGTCGTTTAGACACTAAAATAATCAAATTCGGAGACAGACCAATTTCAGAGTCAAAATCAGGAATATGGGACCCGCTCTGAATTTTCTTGAATTGACTCCGTGAAGAGGTCCCAAATCCTCCCCCGAACCTTTATTCAAAAATGGAACACTCATCGGGGCTTGGATCAGCAGCATGCAACATAAACAAGAAACTCAAAACTTCAATATAAAAAGGCTTAAGATAGCAACTTACACCTCGAATTCACAGAATACAAGGTATACCATACGCAATCAAACCACTACCCACGAAGCCAACGAGTTTCTGAACGCTTGGGACTTCGAATCATCAGAAACCGACAACCGAGGAGGGAGATATGAATTTTTAAAGATTCATCAAAATGAGCCTCGACCTCCTTATATAAACTGCCAGTCACGCATACCTCCGCGAACGCGCCCACTCACCCGTGAATGCGGAGGGAAGGGACTCAGACCTCTGCAAAAGTGGAACCCTATCCGCAAACGCGGAGAGAAGACTCCCCCAGGCTCTCAAAACCTCTGTGAACGTGGAGCCCAACCGCGAACACGGAGAAGGAGGTCACCCCCACTCCACAGACCTCTGCGAACGCGGATAACCTTCCGCGAATGCGGAGCACTAGGACACAGACCTCCGCGAACGTGGATTAGACACTCTCACACCTCCTTGAACGTGGATCCTTTCCCACGAACGCGGAGAGTTAATGTGTCTGCAATTTTGAAAGCTGCAACAGCTGAGTTTTGGACAACTCCAAAACTCTGACAGGGTGCTCGGGATTCGTTCGGAACCCCGTGCATGTAAAAGATATATGCTACCCCCTCGAATTCGATGTTCCAGACTCAATGGCTCAGTTGAAATTTCCATACGAGGTCATTTCGACATAAAGTGGGTCCCACACCATATGGGCCATTTTAACCAATTTCTACCAGAGGCCTCGGATTTTGATCGGATGTTCTCGAAGGGTTATTCTAGACAAAACTCGGCATTCCAAAACTAACCGCGCTGACAGAATCTTCATCCAAGCACGTTTACAAAGAATGTTGACCAAAGTCAATTTTAAGCCAAAATTCGAAGGCTAAAGAGCTAATTGGCCCCAAAATCACATCGAAAGCCTCGAACTCGGGCGAACCATGCTTCTAGCCTAATTTGGCCGCTCCGAAGATGATGGGACCATCATAATTCCCATCTGAGGTCATTTACCTGATGTTATGACCGAAATCAACTTTTCAAGATTCAAAAGCTCCAAAACAGGAAAACAGGCATAAAAACCAAACGAACAACCAAGCGACCAAACAGTCAGTGCCAGCAAGTCATAAATGACTTGGGGTCGCTACAGAAATGCTCTAAATGACAGAAAGGAGGCATTAACAAAGAAATGACCTAGAGGGTCATTACATATGGCCCCAATTTCAAAAATCTTTAATATGAATGTTGTTGGTTTCGAATTCTTATTGTGATACCATATTTGATTAGATTATGTTGATTTTGAAGTTCAACGGAAAGGGAAGGCTCAAGTACTGAGTTGATTGTTTGTGGCAAATGGATTTCTTGATCCTTTGTTAAGCATATAGAATCTTGCATTCCTTATTGTGTGTGTTGGGGAGTAGTGGGAATTTGTGAAGGGCTTGATATTTGTGGTCACATGTTCATTTTGAATGATTCTAATAATGAAAAAAGAGGAAATAAAAAGGCAACTTAATGGTATATTGATGTGTTATGTGTTGTGGATGATTTGAATGGTTACAGTGATTCATTATGGATGATGCTGCTTGATTGTGTTGTTATAGATTGTGTATTGATATAAAAAGGCTTAAGTCATGTACAGACACTTAAAGTTGTCCGCATATTTCACTTGGATACTTCAATTAAGGTTTGTACCTATTAAACACTTTTATTGTTCAAAATGAGTGCAACCCACATATATTGAGGGTGTGAGGGGCATTTTAGCTATATATTTTTATCTCTTTCTTCTTCTTCCTTCTTTAGGAATAAGTTTTTCAAACATCACTACCATTTCCAACATTGTTGCTGCCGTCGCCCCCATCACCATCCACCCTTTTCTTTTCACTCTTTTCTTTAGCTGTTTCTCCCTCCCCCTAACCACTGTCGTTTTCGAAAACACCATTACCATCAATGTAAAAAAAACTAAAATAGAATCATGGGGCTTCAGAAAAACTATATCTTGATTAACCAAAACAAGTTAATGAGGAAAGAGAAAAAGAAAACTTAATAGAAATGCAAAAACAAAATATTCAAAAGAATCATGGGTATTGCAGAAAAAATGAATCTTGATTAAAAAATTCCATTGTAACTCCATTTTTTCTAGCCATGGTGATAAGAATTCATAATTTTCCTGAGAAACCTTATTCATCTTCCTCGTACCAAAACTAGACGGAGAAGAAGGTTACAATTGAAAAATAGATTTGAGGGAGTGATTGTCATTTTGAGGGTGTTAAAGTTGGGATGACTGTAAAGGAAAAGGAGGGATTGCCGTGGGTGGGTGGTTTTTTTAGAAAATCCTTTTTTATTTTTTTAATTAGTTAAATAGATTAAAATAGTTGTTTTTTAGCATTTCATTTTTTAACGAACTTTTAAGACTCAAATACTACATGTCAACATTTAATTCAACATTTTGCCATGTCACCGCCATGTCATTGCGAGTGTATTACACACAACTCATATTTTTGGCTAATTATAAAAATAAATGTCAAATAGGAATTAATTTTTAAAAGCATAGGTGTTCAATAGGTATAAGCCTTAGTTTAAGTCTTTAAGTGAATTATGCAGACAACTTTAAGGGGCCGCCGATGATTTAAGCCATATATAAATTATCATCTTCTCATTATTTGTGTGAACATGCTTATTTGCATTGGTTATGAAGCACTGTCATGAGATCTATTGTGTTGATTATTACAATGGAAAATAGTTTCTGTAATTGATGACTACGATGATGGGAAATGGTTCCAGTAATGCCGAGGGGGAAATCATTCTTGTGATTGATGCGTATACTAAGGGGAAATGGTTCCGGCAGATACATGGACCTTGTGAGTCTCCCATGGGTCTAGTCTTGATTTTTAGCGGGTGTGAATCGTTAGGATAGACATGCATCACTATATTTGATAATACATTCCATTGCATTACACATCATTACAATTTGTGAAGTTTGTGATTGCTTGCTATGGAACTTGTGTTTGATGAATATCAACTTTTGTGATGGTGATCTTTTTATACATTGAAATGTTGTTATTCATGTTATCTTTCTATCTATATCTATCTATCTATACTACCTTAAAATCATGAACTCCCTAACTTGAATGTTAAATTACTATAATACCCTCAACTCAAAACATCCAATTTAGTATATATTCTATATTTTATATTATATTATTTTATTTGTTCTATATTATATTAAAAGCTGACACCTTTTCACATTGATGAGTAGTGACTTCTCCGAAGGGTTGTGACTTTTTTAAAGAGTTATGACTTTTTTGATAAGTTATGACATTTCCGAATGGTTGTGAGTTTTCTGAAGAGTTGTGACTTATTTGATAAGGCACGATAAGAACCTTTTCATACTAGCATTTGTTGTCTATAAATAGAGGAGTTTTCTCACATTTTAAATCTAGGAATTTTGTAGGTTTTCTATTCTTCTTCTTCTTCTTCTTAAAGCAAGGATGATTGTGAGAATTGTTCAATTATGCAACTACAATATTTTTTGTGTAAATTATACAGATCAATAAAAATTGATGCAGCAAGGAGAATTGAATAACTCAACTTCAAAAAAGAAGACTATCTAGATAATTAATATGTACTCATTTTCATTGCCATAAGTATACTTTTGCAACGACTTCTACTTGACAAGTAGTTCAATGATTTTATGTTTCACAAACTACAACTTGGTGTTCCAGCTGTGAAAAGCCTCAAACTGTTGGAGAAAAAGGATTTGATCAAAAACTTGTTTGAAGAGTCCAAACTAGATTCAATAAGTACTCCTCCGTTTCCAATTTATATGTTGTACTTTTTTTATTCAGTTTAATATAAAATGTTCTTTTTTTTAGCTGGGTGGGGGGTTGACATGTTTAAGACCACAAAGTTAAAAGATATTTTTATATATTCTACATGTCCTTAAATTAAAATTCTTCTTTTTTTAAAAAAATTTCGTATCAAATTAAAATTAGACAAATCTATATCTATATTTTTATCTATACTACCTTAAATATATGAACTACCTAACTTAAATATTAAATTATTATAATGCCCCCTCCCCCCCCAACTTTAAACACTAAATTTAGTATATCTTCTATATTATATTATATTATATTATATTTATTTATATTATATTATATTAAAAGCAGACACCTTTGCACATTGAAGGATTGTGACATTTTCAAAGAGTTATAACTTTTCCGATTAGTTGTGACCTTTTCGAAGGGTTGTTACTTTTTCGAAGAGTTGTGACTTTTCCGAAGGGCTGTGACTCTTCCAAAGAGTTATGACTTTTTCGATGAGTTGTGATCTTTTTGAAGGGTTGTGATTTTTCTAAAGGGTTGTGAATTGTTTTTGATAAGTCACAATTAGTTTTTTTTTATACACTACCCTTTGTTGGCTGTAAAAAGAGGGGTTTCCTCACATTTTTAAACTACAACTTTTTAAAGTTTTCTATTGTTCATCTTCTTCTTAAAACACCCAATTTAGTATATCTTCTATATTTTATATTATATATATTTATATTATATTATATTAAAAGAAGACCTCTTCACATTGAATGCTTACGACTTTTCCAAAGAGTTGTGACTTTTCTGATGAGTTGTGACTTTTCGAAGGGTTGTGGCTTTTATGGTAAGGCACAATAAGCACATGCTCATACTATCCTTTGTTAACTTTAAATGGAGGAGTTTCCTCACATTTTAAACTACAATTTTTTCATGTTTTCAATTCTTCTCTTCATAAAAACTCAAATGTGATTTACAGACGTTGAAAATCCCAAAGTTCAATGGAATTTGAACACTCCCTAACACGAATGTTAAATTAATATAGTACTACAACTAAAAACATCTAATTTAGTATATCTTCTACATTTTATATCAATATTTATTTATATTATATTAAAAGCAAGAACTATAACAATACAATAATTACTAAGTAATGCACTATAGGTGAGGGAGGAGAAAGTATATTTAAGAGGTGTAACTAAGAGATTTTAAGAGTGTCTTTTTTAATTTTACATATTACAATTAATTTGAAAATAATAAATAATTCAAAAAAAAAGAAAAAGATAAATTTAACTGGAGGCCATAGAGAAGTGTCAGATCACCTTATCTATATCTAGCTTTATATTATAAATAGTTATAGGTGTTTTTCAGAAGTTGATTTGACAACTTTCCGTAGTAATCAAAAGAAAGCTTACATCCACTATTCATAGGAACTTATACTTTATCATTTCATTTTGTAATTGTTTATTTAATTTTTATTTAAAAATATTGACATTATTTTTAAAAATAGTGTAGTATTTGATTTGATATTCACGTGCTATGCACGTGCATAAAAACTAGTGTGTTATATAAATGTGAACGGTTACGTTAAGCTGATTTTGTGCAGGTTGCAGTTGTGGAAGTCCAGTTGGAGTGTTGGGACTACTTGTATTCTGCGTTGCTTTACCCTGAGTTGGTTATTTACTTGATGCATACCATGTTGTTTGGTACTTACTACCTTTCTTCTAACTCCTTCTTCTTTTTTATGTCTAAGGCTTATTGTGGAGAGTTTTTGAGGTAGTTGTTTATCATCTCGGCGGACACCTATTGCTCTTTTATTATGTTCTTGTTCTGTTCAGAAACAAAGACATTCAGACTTGTACTTCTTTAGAACTATTGTAATATTTAGAGGCTTGTACACGTGACAATCGAGTTTTGAGGTTATAATTGAGTTATGTTTTGTTATCTGCGTTATTGTATTATGTTAGTCTTTTATTATGTTTTACCTCCACATTTATCTCTTAAGTTGGGTTGTAGGCTTGGTGGGTCAGAACAAGTGTCATCATGCCCATTTTTGGGTGGTGACAATAAAACTTGGGAAAATAGTTAATAACGAAGATTCGAGAATCTGAACTAGTCTAATGGTTATTGTTGTAGCAATATTAACTAACTTTGAGTAAATATCTTTTTGAAATGAGTGAAACACTTTTAGTTCAAAAGAATAAAGGTGATAGGCAATTAATTTTGTTGAAAAATAATTACATGTAGTATGAGTTTGATAAACTTGTATACTAGCAATGTGAGATGAAATTCTGTATTAACCCAAAAATGATCAAACAATCTAGGTGAACACAATCCAGGTTAATTGTCATCATAAATTCCCAGCTAACCATATTGTTACTTGTGTACAAAGCGATATTTGAACTAAACCCATAAATTTCCCATATTTCCCATTTGTGTAGGAAATAAGTAGTTAATAGTAGGTAACCACATAGGACTTAGCTCTCGCCTTATTCCTTGTGGAATTCGACCCCAACCTAGTAGGGTTCTATATTTGACAATGACCACTTTATACTTCTTAATTGAGGTGTAAGTTTGGGTGTATCAAATTTTGGCACTGTTGTTGGGGAATACAATTATCAATTAAGTCAAGTGTGTATTATTTCACTCTGTCTTATTTCCTAATTTTACTTTTTGTTTCTAAAGGATGCATGTTAATTAGTGCATGCCAAGTATCCGCAGTAAGGGTGAACTGGTAATTCCTTATGACTTCGAGCATAACAAATCCATTCGTAGGAAGATGAACGCACAAGAATAAGAAGAGAAGAGGTAGAGACTAATTGCTAAGGCTCAGGCCAAGGGTAATGCCAACAATGGTAACAACTACAATGTGTGGTGGCTTTAAAAATCGTCATCCAGCTCCAAGAGGTAGAGGGAAAAAACCCGTTGAATTTGCTCTGGATTAGGATGACGCACAAATTGATGGAGATGGAGCCACTTGGGCTATAGTTCTCCCACCATTACCACAAGATGTGAAGATCACAATTACAAGCACTATGATTTAGTTGTTAAACTTGAAAGGGTTGTTCATAGGAGTAGCTGGAGATGATCCAAATCAGCATCTGTAATACCCCGAAAGTTGAAAAGTCAAAAAGGAAAGGAAAGTGTAGAATTTTTTTACCGCAACAGGTACTACGGGTAAGACCTAAGGACCATAGGTGGTCCTACGGGCCGTATGAATGGAGTAAGTTTGGGAAAATTTTATTTCTCAAGTATGACCTACGACTTGACTGGACGAGCCATACATTGGTTGACAGGCAGTAGATGGCAACCGTAGAGTTGATTTAGAGAATTGATTTAGGACCTCAGCTCTAGGGAATGGGTCTACGGGTTGTCAATGGATTGATTGACAGTAGAAAGCTCTCATGGAAATGGTTGAATATTTGGATTTCTGAAGTTGGTTCTGTGGTTGGACAGGACGAACCAAAGAAGGACCTACAGGCCGTAGGTTCAAACCATAGGTCGAGTCGACAATTAATTTTTAAGGGCTTTTTGGTCTTTTCTCTAATTGATTAATTCCTAAACTAGGTCATTTTGATCCTAATCCAAGACCCTATATAAGTCTTCTAAGCCTAAAATCTAACGATTCTAGATCATTCTTCAATTCCCCCAAATCCCTTCAAGTTCTTTCCCTAAAGTTTCTCTCTCTAAAAGCTTGAAGAAGAAGACTAGAGTTTCAAGATCAAGTCTCCAAATTCACCATGGATTGTGGGCTTTTGACATCAAGTTATTATAGTATTCAGCTATGGAGTCCTTTCCTCCATAGGGTTCATAAAATCTTCAAGTTTTACAAGATGAATTCTCAATTCAAAATTAGAGTTTTACTCCATCTTCATGGGTTCTTTTCAATTATGATCCAATTGAATTTTTTATGTCTTTTTAAGGATGAATTGAAGTAATTACATGTATTTGAGTTAAATTCATATCAACCTATGAATGATCCATGATTTTTAAACTATGAATACATGATGAATCTTATGAACTATGATCTATGAATTTATGAAGATATGCATGCTTTTATGAAATTGATGTAAATGAATTTGAGGATGCTTTATTAATATATTTTATGAAATTTATGTATATTTTATGAAAGTAATGTTTATGACTCAAGAAAGCTTATAGATGAAGGTATCTATATGTTCTATGAAGCTTGGCCATATGACATGAATGACATCTAAATTTGCCATCAATGCTTGTGGGCTATTTTTTGAAATTGGGTCTTGATTAGTCTGATAGCCGATAATGCCATCAATGATCTTAGATCACATTTTAAAAACTATTTCCATTAGTAGTATGGCATTTTTAGTATGATGGTTTAATCACTATGGGCCTTATAAACCTATTATGAAAAGATCGTGGTCTAAGGATCTATTTTATGATGTTTTTAACTTGGATTAGTATCTTAATTGTACTTTTCCATGGATGATATTATGAAAATTATTAATGACTATTCCGTGGGAATTTACTTAGCACCTAGAAGATATTGAGATTGAGGCTCTCCCATAGAGAGGTCGGGTCTCTAGTAGCCATCTCCTTATCCCATAACTATGAGACAACATAGGTTTTTCTGAGATAGACATTAGCTAGTGGATCCACATATAGCATATGATATGATACGGAGCTCTACCTTGGCAAGTAGACTCTCCCTTCCCGATGTGGGAGTTACATCAAAATTTCATGTTATACCTCACATGGTCTATGTCGGTTAATAGTAAACTTCCCACTATAATGAACTAAATTACTTTCAAAGGATATCACAAGTGTTTTAAATATGTTATGCTTTCATTGCATTGACCAAGACTATGATTTATATTTTCTAACCCTTTTTATCTTATGATTTAGGTTGGTCATTGCATGTCATATAAAATCCTTTTTAGCATGATTTCATAACTCTTATACATCGGTATCATACTTGATACATTCCATGGACTAATGCATACTTAGGGTCAAACACTCCTATTCCCTATTCACGTGGCTAGTATGTTTTTTGGGCTGATGAAGATTGGTGAGTCCTCATGATCCTAGGGCCAAGAGTCTTTTATTGCTTTATGCCATTTTTAATTTCAGATTTTGTATGTGTTGTATAGGTTACTTCCCAATCACTTTCCTTATCATGTATTAGATGGCTTTGAGACTTATGTTTAGAATTTCGCTTTTGTCAAACTCTTTTATATGAAAGGCTACTTCTAAACTCTTATGTCTCTATTATCTTGTGTGATGTGTGCTAAGTGGGTTGTGCAGGGCCTCTCAGGATCCTATACGCGATGTCACGTATAGGGTGTACTTTGGATCATGAAAAACTTGGTATTCAGAGCCAAGGTTTATAAAGGTCCTAGGATATCTCATAAGCCACGTCGAGTAGAGTCTTGTTCATGAGAGTGAAGCATGCCACATTTATGAATAAGAGGCTATAAGATGTTTAGGAAACTCCACTTCTTTAATTACTAAAAAATCATGCCATAGAGTCTATCTCTAGAAAGATCCTTATCCTTAATCATGTTCAATCCTTTTCAGGATATGGCCCCTAGAAGAGCTTATGTTATAAAGAATGCAAATTAGAATGTGGAACAAGAAGCTCCTTTGGTTTCGATTGACCCTTTCGCAAGCAAGTGACTAATGATAAGTTTGGAGCCACATTTCATGAATTGGCCCAAGCTATCACAACTTAAGCAAATAGGGAGGTTGTGGCTCCCATGAATCCAAGGGTGGGTACGACGGCAACTAGACTTCACTAGGATGAATCCCCCGGAGTTTCATGGTTCTAAGGTTGAGGAAGATCCTCAAGAGTTCATCGATGAGATTCATAAGGTTGTAGAGATTATGGGTATCACTCTGGTAGAGAAGGCAGAATTGGTTGCTTACCAACTCAAAGGTGTCGCTCATGTATGGTTTTAACAATGGAAAAGTGAGAGGGTGGTTGATGCGGGTCCTCTTGATTGGGAGAAATTTAAGGTTGCTTGTCTTGATAGGTTCTTTCCCCTTGAGATGAGGGAGGCAAAGGTACTTGAATTCATCAATCTTCGTCAAAGGAATATGAGTGTGAAGGAATATGCTTTGAAGTTCATTTAATTGGCTAATGCTCAAATTATGGTTGCCGACTCTAGGGTAAGGATGAGAAAGTTCATTTTGGGTGTGTCCGAATTGGTGATTAAGGAATGTCGTACCGCCATGTTCAGTAAGTAAATGGACATTTCTCACCTAATGACTCATGCTCAACAAATTGAAGAGGAGAAGCTTAAGGAATGATGTAGGGAGGCAAAGAGGGCTAGAAAGGATAATGATGATTTCTCACATTCAAAGTCTGGTGGAAGTAATCATTCCCAAGGTAATGGTTCTAGTGAGAAAATGGTGTGCGAGTGTCGAAAGTGTGGGAGAAACCATAGAGGTAAGGGTCTAGCCGTTTCTAATGCAAGTTTTTGTTGTGGAAAGAGTGGTCACACGATGAGATATTGCCCATTTCTTACTCATAAGGGAAGGGGAGGTAGCCAAGTTAAACCTAGTGGCTTCAGTTCAAGAGCCCCAATGCAAGATAGGTTTTATGCTCTTCAGACTTGACAAGATCATGAGGGTTCCATGAATGCGGTAATTGGTAAGTTATGGTCTTTTGCTTGTGGTTATGCATTGTTAGATGTTGGGTGTTTCATTTGCTATGGTATGACTCCATGTATTGTTAGTGTGTTTGAGGTCAACCATCAAATCCTTGTGGAAACTTCTTAAGTGTTTGCTTGTATCAATGGTTCCGTGGTTGTTAAGACTTTGGTGCTATGCTTGGATTGAGGGTGATTGATTCGAAAAGACTAGAGAGGTCTGCTCCCAAGGGGGAGATAGTGTGCTTCATGGTTGAAATATGTGAGTAGAGATATGTTGATTTTGGAAGGGTTCCTTGTTATGGTTTGGTATGTGCAAGGCCAGGGGTGATGTGATGTCTTAGTACCCTATCTCTTTCTGTTATCTTCGGGTCTAGCTTGAGGCATTAGCCCTTCATGTTCACTCTTTAGGAGTATTATGCTCTTAGTCATTCTCATGTTTCCTCATGCATGCATGCTCATGAAAACTTGCTTTTAAGATTTTCATTTAGCTATGATTGATTTCTTTATGATTATGTGCATTTGAGTATAACTTGCATGGATACCTATGAAAAGATGTTTTGAATATGTTTATGCTAGGAGTTTATGTTTCTCCTTAGCTATGTTCATTTTGATGAAGTTTCATTCATATTGGGTTGTTACTTTCTCTCCTACTCTTTTTCATGCAAGCTAGAATCCCATTCGAGGATGAATATTCCCACGTGGGAGATATTGTAATACCCCGGAAGTTGGAAAGGTAGAAAGGAAAGGAAAGTGCTGAAAGTTTAGACTGCAGCAGATACTACGGGTCAGACATAGGGACCGTAGGTGGTCCTACGGGCCGTAGGAAAGGAGTCGTAGACTTGGAGTTAAGTTTGGGAATTTATTTTCTGAAGTCTAACCTACAACTTGACAGGATGAGTCGTACATTGGTTGACGGGCCATAGATTGAAATCATAGGGTTGATTTAGAGAATTGATTTACGACCTCAGTTCTACGGATGGGGTCTACGTGTCATCAATGGATCGATGGACAGTAGAAAGGTCTCGTGGAAATGGTTGACTATTTGGGTTACTGAAGTTGGTTCTATGGTTGGACATGAAGATCGTAGAAGGACCTACGGGCTGTAGGTCGAGTCGACAGTTAATTTTTAAGGGCCTTTATGTCTTTTCACTAATTGATTAATGCCTAAATTAGGTCATTTTGATCCTAATCCTAAACCTTATATAAGCCTTCTAAGCCCAAAACCTAACCATTCTAGATCATTCTTCAATTCCCCCAAATCCCTCCAAGTTTTGCCCAAAATTTCTCTCTCTAAAAGCTTTAAGAAGAAGAGTAGGATTTCAAGATCAAGTCTCCAAATTCACCCTTGATTATGGGCTTTTGACATAAAGATATGACAGTATTCACCTATGGAGTCCTTTTTCTTCGTAGGGTTCCTAAAATCTTCAAGTTTTACAAGACGAACTCTCAATTCAAAATTAGGGTTTTATTTCATATTCATGAGTTCTTTTCAATTATGATCCAATTGATTGTTTTATGCCTTTATATGCATGAATTGAAGTAATTACATGTATTTGAGTTAAATTCATATGAATCCCTGCATGATCCATGATTTTTAAACTATGAATCCATGATGAAGCTTATGAACTATGATCCATGAATTTATGAAGGTATGCATGCTTTTATGAAATTGATATAAATGAATTTGAGGATGCTTTATGAATATATTTTATGCAAAAAATGCATATTTTATGAAAGTAATGATTATGACTCAAGTAAGCTTATAGACGAAGGTATCTATATGTTCTATGAAGCTTTGCGACATGACATGAATGACATCTAGATTTTTCATCAATGCCTTTAGGCTATTTTCTGAAATTAGGTCTTGATTAGTATGGTAGCTTGTTATGCCATCAATGATCATAGATCACGTTTTTAAAATTATTTCCATTAGAAGTATGACATTTTTAGTATGAAGTTTTAATGATTATGGACCTTATAAGGCTATTATGAAATGATCACGGACGGTGAAACGTTTTCTCACACATGATCTAAGGAACTATTCTATGATGTTTCTATCTTGGATTAGTATCATCGTAGTAATTTTCCATGGATGATAATATGAAAATGATTAATGACTATTCCATGGGAATTTACTTATCACCGAGAGGATATTGAGATACAGGCTCTCCCGTAGAGAGGCCGGGTATCTAGTAGCAATTTCCTTATCCCATAACTATGTGCAAACATAGGTTTGTCTGAGATAGACATTGGCTAGTGGATCCACATGTAGAATATGATATGATACAGAGCTCTACCTTGGCAAGTAGACTCTCCCTTCCCGATGTGGGAGTTACATCGAAATTCTATGTTATAGCTACATGGTTTATGTCAGTTAATTGTAAACGTCCCACAATAATGAACTAAATTACTTTCAAAGGATCTCACAAGTGTTTTAAATATGTTAAGCTTGCATTGCATTGACCATGACTATGATTTATGCTTTCTAACCCTTTTTATCTTATAATTTTGTTTGGTCATTGCATCTCATATAAAATACTTTTTATCATGATTTCATAACTCTTATGCATTGCTATCATACATGGTACATTCAATATACTAACACATACTTGTGCCTACATTGTCTCATAGTGTAGTGTCAGACACTCTTATTCCCCATTCTCGTGGCTAGTTGGTTCTTTTGGGCTGTTTACGATTGGTGATTCCTCATGATCCGAGGGCCAAGAATCTTTTATTGCTTTATGTAATTTTTCATTTCAGATATTGTAGGTGATGTATGGGTTACGTCCCAATCACTTTCCTTATCATGTATTAGATGAGTTTGAGACTTATGTTTAGACTTTCGCTTTTGTCAAACTCTTTTATATGAAATGCTACTTCTAAAATCTTTTATTTCTAAGTGGCTTGTGTGGGGCCTCTCGGGGTCCTATACGCCATGTAACATCTAGGGTGTACTTTGGGTCATGATAGCATCTGATGAACGTATGTTGCATAGTATGCATGTACAAATAAGATTTTGGGAAAAACACATGAAAACCGTTATCCACAATATAAACAAGTTGTCATAGGCATGATTGGGATTCATCTCACCCTTCATGAAACTTAATAAAATGATACCAACGGTAAGTCTGTAACACCTCAGATTTCAAAAAAAGGAAAAGATTGCATATTTTTAGCTACTGGTTCAAGTCTGCAAGACCAATCTACGGTTCGTAGAATATTATTCGGGTCATTGACAAGTCTCGTAGAAAGTTAGAAAATAAAATTTGAAAATAATGTTTAGGTATATCATCCTACTTTTGGTGAGGACGGTCCGTCGAACAATCTACGGGTCATAGATGGGTTCCTTAGAAGCAATCCAGACTTGGTGAAATTTTGGGGTTGAAGTTAAGTTCTACGAGTTGGGTCTACGGACTGTAGAAGAGTCTCATAAAAGTTGGGTAAATTTATAGGTCCTACTACTTGGTCTATGGTTGACCAGTACGGACCTTAAAATGTTCTATAGTCCGTAGGTCGGTTCCGTAGACCAGTTCCGACAGTTATTTCTTAAGAACTTTCGGGTTGTTTTCTATAAATTTTATGAGTAAACTATGTCGTTTTAACCCATAGTCGAAGCCCTATGTAAAGTCTTTTAAGTCCTAAATCTACCCATTTTTAAATCATTCTCCTAATTCCCCAAAATCCAACAAAATTCATTCTCGAAAATTCTCTCTCAAGCTAAGGAAGAAGAAAAAGTCAGGGTTTCACTCAAAGGTCTTCAATTCACAATTTTTCTTGGGCTTTTAGAATCAAATAATGGGGTATTTACCCATGGAGTCCATTCCTCCATGGGGTCCCTATGATTTTTAATTCCTCAATTTGATTTTAATCGATCAAATTAGGGTTCTCTTAATTCTCCATGGGTCCTATTCAATTATGAGTTAATTGTTGTTTTTCAATCTTTTATTGCATGTTTTAACATGATTACATGATATTGAGTTGAAATCGTATGAACCCATGTATGATCCAAGACTTTTAAACTATGAACTTGTGAAGAACTCATCAACCTATGAACTATGAATTTGTAAAGCTATGCATGTCCTATGAAAATGATGTTTATGATGATAGGGTGCTGAAACGACCCCAAAAATGCCCGAAAATGTGCTTCGGAAACACCTATAATTGTAATTTCCATATATCTCAAAATCCGTTCATGATTTCGGAAATTCGACTTCATATTATTATTCGTGGGGTCAAATTGAGTGGGAAATGGGTCTAACCCGAATTTTAGAGCAACCGTATCAAAATTCGAAAATCGCAAAAATTGCGATTTGGAGGGTCAACTTTAAAGGGGCATATCTCTTAGCACACAAGGAACTGGAAGGGCTGTAACCTATTAAATTAAAGCTCTTTGAGTTAGCTTTCCAACGCACTTGGTTTCACCTTAGTCCGAGTTAGGATGAGGGAGTTATGACCATTTTCGTAAAACCTGTCTGTGCAGATTTGCAAATTCCAGAGAGCAGTTTTTTTTTTAGGCGGGTTGGAGTTTTTTTTATAAAAAGGGGATATGTCCCATACTTAGTCATTTTTCTTAACTCCAAAAACACTCTCTAAGCCCTCTCCAAAAATTCCACCAAGATCTTCAACCAAATTCAAACATCTCAAGCTCTAATTCCGGATTCAAGACTCAATCTCAAGCTTCGATTCTCCATTCCAATCTTCATCAAGGATTCTCCAAAGTTGAGGTATGTGGGTTTGATTGTGGAAACCTTCCTTTCCACAAGTCCAACCATTTATCCTCTATTTCTACTTCAAGTTTATGGGTCCTTATGATTATTTATGAACTCTTGAATTATGGAATTACTACTACACACCCTATTATGGTCCATTTTGCATATTATCATGAAATGGAATTATTATGTGATGTTTATGGTTTACATGCTTCCATGATCAAATTATGAAGGTTGATATATATATGTATGTTGTTGGTGGGCTGATTTATATGGATTTTGGAATTGGTTGGACTTAGTATTCTTGAAATACATGATTTCATTTACATGAACAATTGCCCACCTTGTGTTTGATAAAATGCCCATTTATGGAATTCTTAGGAAAGGGAAGGTCCAAGGTACGTCCTATGAGTCGGATGGTTATGTAATTACTGAAATGATGATGAAATGGACACATGTATATGATTTTCTCTATATAAGTGTTGTGAGTCGACCAAGCCTAGTACGGGGGGTAGTAGGCCCGTATAACCGTATCGAGGGGTTGGTACCTTGGTTGCCTAGTACGGGGGGTAGTAGGCCCGTATAACCATATCGAGGGGTTTGTACCTTGTCCCTAGGACGGGGGGTTGGCCCGTGTAACCATATGAGGGGTTTGTACCTTGGTTTGCCTAGTACGGGGGGTAGTAGGCCCGTATAACCATATCGAGGGGTTTGTACCTTGGTCCCTAGCTCGGGGGGTGGTAGGCCCGTGTAACCATATTGAGGGGTTTGTACCTCTTTCGCCTCTCCAAGGGGGTGGTAGGCCTTGGAAATACTATATTGATGGTCACTCGCCACACATGTACTACGTCCCACTAAATATGATTTTTATGTAAGCATCATTATACATATCATTTCATTAATATGCTATCTCTTGGGTATGATTATGCATTTTTCCTATGATGTCCATCTAATGTAGCATTGCATTGCATCCCATATACTTAGTACATTCAAATGTACTAACGCATACTCTATGCCTACATGATGTCACCATGTAGGGACCGGAGCACCGCTTGACCATCCTCCTCCGCGTGGCTAGTACGAGTTTCTATAGTGGCTATTGGTGAGTCCTCCATTTCGGGGACGTTGCTCATGATCTTTTGTTATGTATAAAACTTTTCCTTTTTAGTTATGTTTTGACTATGAGGGTGAGCCCGGTAGTTTTTCTTGGCCCCCGCTAAGTACTCATGTTTAGAGGTGGTGTTGGACAAGTTGTGTATTATGCTTGAGCTTGACTCATCTATGGTATTTATGTATTTTTATTTTCTCTTGCTCCCTTAGTCCCGTTTTCCCCTTGATTATGCTTATCGCTTATGGTCATTTAATTGCTTCCGCGACCAAGAATGTGTAATGATACTCTATGAGGCTTGTTTGGGGTTTCTTCGGGTTCCCCATTCGCCGGTCACACCTAGGCCCTAGGCTTGGGTCGTGACAAACTTGGTATCAGAGCACTAGGTTGAATGATCCTCGGAGTCCAACACACCGCGTTGATTAGAGTCCGATTCATGGTTGTGTTGTGCACCACAACTATGAGTAGGAGGCTATGAGACGTTTTAGGAAATGTTTCCCTTCTCCATGTTCTAAGTCGTGCCGTAGAGTTGAATTAAGTCCTTCCCTAACGGTTGTTCTTTGCTATGCTAGATCATGTCTAATACAAGAGGAAGACGAGCCCGACTTGTTGCGTGAGTCATATAAGGTGTCTACTCCTATTGTTGCATATATTGTTGCTAGGAAGGTCTATAGAAATTGTCCTATTTGCATCTTGCATAAAATATTGCCTTGTGATCTTGTTGAATTGAACATGGTCGATTTTGATGTTGTTGCTTATTGTGATGTTGTTCTTGGGATGGATGTTGATGCTACTATGCTTCTATTGATTGTAGAACCCGTAGGGATCAAGTTATCCAATCCCAAGTGAACCCATTTTCTTGAGTGGGAAAGCCAAAATGTGGTAGTCAAGGGTAGATTCATCTCTTGCATTAAAGCCCGTAAGTTGATCTCTAAGGGGTGTCTCTATCACCTTGTGAAGGTTAGGGATGTGGAGTCCAAAACCCTTCTTATAGAGTCGGTTCCGGTCGTAAATGAATTCCTTGATGTCTTTCCTAATGACCTTCCCGGTGTTCCTCCAGAAAAGGAAATAGATTTTGGCATAGACCTCCTCCCGATACTCAACCCATTTCTATTCCCCCTTACCGTATGGCCCCGGCGGAGTTAAAGGAGTTGAAAGAACAATTGAGGGACTTGTTGAAGAAGGGTTTTATTAGGCCTAGCCAATCACCATGGGGTGCACCGGTGTTGTTTGTGAAGAAGAAAGATGGGTCCCTTAGGATGTGTATGGATTACCGGCAACTCAATAGGGTCACCGTCAAGAATAAATATCCTCTTCCTAGGATTGATGACTTGTTCGACCAATTGCAAGGGGCTAGCCAATTCTCTAAGATTGATCTTCGGTCCGGGTATCATCAAGTGAAGGTGAGGGAGGGTGACATTCCCAAGACAGCCTTCCGGACTAGGTATGGACATTATGAATTTGTGGTCATGTCTTTTGGGTTGACCAATGCACTGGCTACCTTCATGGACCTAATGAATAGGGTCTTTAACCACTTGATCCTTTGTTGTGGTTTCATTTGAATGATCATTTTAATCTATTCGCAATAGTGAGGAAGAACATATGGGTCTTGAGGGTTGTGTTGCAAGATTAAGAAGGAGAAAGTTGTATGCCAAGTTGAAAAGTGTGAAATTTTGGTTGAGGGAGGTTGCCCTTCCTAGGTCATGTGGTGTCGGGGGATGTATTCCAGGTAGACCAAAGAAGACCGATGTGATTAGAAATTGGCCCTAGGCCCATTGACCCGTCGCTATTAGGAGGCTTCTTGGGCCTTAGCCCGGTTACTACGGGAAGATTTGTGATGGGTTTTCTTCTATTGCTTTCTCCCATGACTAAGTTGAACACAAAAGAAGGCTAAGTTTGAGTGGACCGACGAGTGGCGAAAGGAGTTTCAAACCTTGAAAGATAAACTTGTGTCCGCCGTCCTATATTGTCATACCGGATGGCGCTTGAGGGATTTGTTGCTGTATTGTGATGCTTCTGAGAGTTGGCTTGGGTTGTGTCCTAATGCAAAATGGTAGGGTGATAGCCTATGCTTCTAGACAACTCAAAGTGCATGAAAAGAACTATCCTACGCATGATCTTGAATTAGCCGCGGTGGTGTTTGCTTTAAAGATTTGGCGTCATTATTTGTATGGGGTACATGTTAATGTGTTCACCGATCATAAGAGCCTCCAATATGTCTTCACCCACAAAGATCTCAACTTGAGACAAAGAAGGTGGCTAGAATTTCTTAAAGATTATGATATGAGTGTGCATTATCATCCCGGTAAAGCTAATGTGGTGGCGGATGCTTTGAGTAGGGTGTCTATGGGTAGCCTAGCTCATGTTGATATTGGTGATAGGGAAATGGCTAGGGAAGTACATCGGTTGTCTAGGTTGGGGGTTAGGTTGGAAGAGGTTGGTAATGGTGGGGTGGTCGTTGTTGATGGTGCTAGGTCTTCTTTGGTTGATGAGGTGATAGCAAAACAAGATCTTGATTCTTCCTTGTTTGAAAGGGCCTTGGTGAAGAAGGGCAAGGTGGAAGTTTTTCTCGCCAGGGGGAGATGGTGCCCTTTCAGGTACCAAGGTAGGTTTGTGTGTGCCTTGTGTTGATGGTTTGAGGGAGAAAATTCTTGAGGAGGCTCATAATTCTTCCTACTCCATCCACCCCGGTTCCACCAAAATGTATAGAGATTTGAGGGATGTGTATTGGTGGAGAGGCATGAAGAAGGACATTGCCAAATTCGTCTCCGGTTGTCATAATTGTCAACAAGTCAAGGCCGAACATCAAAGGCCGGGTGGTCTAACCCAAGACATAGAGATTCCTACTTGGAAGTGGGAAGAAATTAATATGGATTTTGGTAGTTGGTTTACCCAAGACTAGAAAAGGTTTTGATTCTATTTGGGTGGTGGTTGATAGGATGACAAAATCGGCTCATTTTCTACCGGTAAAGACAACATATGGGGCGGAAGATTATGCAAGGTTATATATTCATGACTTGGTAAGGTTGCATGGGATTCCTCTATCCATCATATCGGACCGTGGTACTCAATTTACTTCACACTTTTGGAAGTCTTTTCAAAGGGGTCTAGGTACGAGAGTTAAGCTTACTACGGCCTTTCACCCGCAAACGGATGGACAAGCCGAAAGGACTATCCAAACACTTGAGGATATGCTTAGGGCTTGTGTATTGGGGCTTAAGGGTAGTTGGGATGATCATCTTCCATTGATTGAGTTTGCCTATAACAATAGCTATCATTCTAGCATCGGTATGGCTCCTTTTGAGGCTCTCTATGGGAGGCGTTGTAGATCACCGGTTGGGTGGTTTGAGGTTGGTGAGGTGGCCTTGTTAGGACCAGACCTAGTTATGGAGGCTCTTGAGAAGGTTAGGATGATTAGAGAAAGGTTGAAGATGGCCCAAAGTCGCCAAAAGTCCTATGCCGATGCGAGGAGAAGGGCTCTTGAATTCCGAGTTGGTGATTGGGTTTATTTGAAGGTGACACCCATGAAGGGTGTGGTTCGTTTTGGTAAGAAGGGCAAGTTGAGCCAAAGATACGTGGGTCCTTATAAGGTGATGAGGAGAATTGGCAAGGTAGCTTATGAGTTGGAATTGCCTAGCGAGATGGATTTGGTTCATCCGGTATTTCATGTGTCTATGTTGAGGAAGTGTGTGGGTGATCCGAATGCCATTGTGTCTCTTGATGTTGTGGGTGTTGTTGAAGATAATTTGACCTATGAAGAGGTTCCGGTTCAGATTTTAGATAGACAAGTGAAGAGGTTGAGAACAAAGATGTGGCTTCCATTAAAGTCTTTGGAGAAATCAAACAAGTTGAAAGTGCTACTTTGGGAGGGCCGAAGCGGAACATGCAGAAGGCCGATATCCTCTTATCCTTTTCCAAACACCATCGAGCCTAAGGTATTGATCTAAGCCTTTTAAAATCTCAGGTCTTAATGTTCAGCCCCATGTCATTCGCATACATTCAATGTTTAAGTCTGACAAGTTTCCCATTGTGGTTTTACCCTATATTTGGGGTTTTGAAATAAGGTGTAAGTGCATTGTTTGATCTATGTGGGGCTGAAATTGCATGTTTGTGTCTCTCATGTACGTTTCCTTTACATTCGGGACGAATGTTCCAAGGCGGAGATATTGAACGACCCCAAAACATCCGAAAATGTGCTTCGGAAAACACACCTTATTGTAAATTTACATATATTCAAAATCCGTGCATGATTTTTCGGAAATTCGACTTCATATTCTTATTTGTGGGTCAAATTGAGTGGGAAATGGGTCTAACCCGAATTTTAGAGCAACCGTATCAAAATTCGAAAATCGCAAATATTGCGATTTGGAGGGTCAACTTTAAAGGGGCATATCTCTTAGCACACAAGGAACTGGAAGGGCTGCAACCTATCACATTAAAGCTCTTTGAGTTAGCTTTCCAACGCACTCGGTTTCACCTCATTCCAAGTTAGGATGAGGGAGTTATGACCATTTTCGTAAAACCTGTCTGTGCAGATTTGCAATTTCCAGTGAGCAGTTTTTTTCTAGGCGGGTTGGAGGCATTTTTTATAAAAAAGGGATATGTCCCATACTATAGTCATTTTTTCTTAACTCCAAAACCTCTCTCTAAAGCCCTCTCCAAAAATTCACCAAGACTTCACCAACATTTCAAACTCTCAAGCTCTAATTCCGGATTCCCAAGACCTACAACTGCTCAGCTTCGATTCTCCATTCGCAATCTTCATCAAGGATTCTCCAAAGTTAGGTATGTGGGTTTGATTGTGGAAATCTTCCTTTCCACAAGTCCAACCATTTATCCTCTATTTCTACTTCAAGTTTATGGGTCCTTATGATTATTTATGAATTCTTGAATTATGGAATTACTACTACACACCCTATTATGGTCCATTTTGGATATTATCATGAAATGGAATTATTATGTGATGTTTATGGTTTACATGCTTCCATGATCAAATTATGAAGGTTGATATATATATGTATGTTGTTGGTGGGCTGATTTATATGGATTTTGGAATTGGTTGGACTTAGTATTCTTGAAATACATGATTTCATTTCCATGAACAATTGCCCACCTTGTGTTTGATAAAATGCCCATTTATAGAATTCTTAGGAAAGGGAAGGTCCAAGGTACGTCCTATGAGTCGGATGGTTATGTAATTACTGAAATGATGATGAAATGGACACATGTATACGATTTTCTCTATATAAGTGTTGTGAGTCGACCAAGCCTATTACGGGGGGTAGTAGGCCCGTATAACCGTATCAAGGGGTTGGTACCTTGGTTGCCTAGTACGGGGGGTAGTAGGCCGTATAACCATATCGAGGGGTTTGTACGCCTTTGGTTGCCTAGTACGTGGGGGGTAGTACGGCCCGTATAACGCATATCGAGGGGTTTGTACCTGGTCCCTAGCTCGGGGGGTGGTAGGCCCGTGTAACCATATTGAGGGGTTTGTACCTCTTTCGCCTCTCCAAGGGGGTGGTAGGCCTTGGAAATACTATATTGATGGTCACTCGCCACACATGTACTACGTCCCACTAAATATGATTTTTATGTAAACATCATTATACATATCATTTCATTAATATGCTATCTATTG